>OY992877.1:70209953-70384953 GCA_963921405.1 Cepaea hortensis
CTTCTATTTTTGCTTAATTTTGACTAATTTACACTTTCTTCATGGATGAAATGTCTGAGAAGTGGCAACACTGGCTCAAGTCAGGAATACGCCTTGGACTCTTAAACATTTGCAGCTTATTTAACAAGCTACCAGAGTTATCTTCTATTCTTAATCAAAATTTTCATTTATTCGGCCTTAGTGAAAGTAGGCTTAATGATAACATTTCAGATGAGGACATCTCTATTAAAGGGTACAAAGTTTTCAGAAGGGATCCCTGTAGGAAACAAGAGACAGGCATAGTAACCTATGTTTCTAATTTACTAAATGCTCACCGTAGGCTAGACTTTGAAACTTGTGAAATAGAATGTATTTGGTTAGAGCTAAAACTTTAAAACCGCACACCCCTGATAATTGGCTACCTCTATCGAAATCCCAGTGCTGGACACGTCTGGTACGAAAACTTCACTACCATGATGGATGTGGTTTTCGCTTCCGGGAAAGAAATTATACTACTCGGAGACTTTATCATTGACACCAACAAATCCAACATAATATGGGGAAATATAATTGCATCATACAATTTCCAACAAATAGTACAACAAGCTACTAGAGTAACAAAGTCATCTTCAACAGTCATAGATCACATTTATGTAACTTGCTAAGACAACATCATAGAATGCACCGTACCCAATTGTGCAATGAGCGATCACTACCCAATATGCTGCACGTGGTCTAAAAAAAGGAATTAACACTCCTAAACATAAACACATAAGTGTAAAATATAGAAGTTACAAAAATTTCAACCAAAACGCTCAGTTCACCTCTAGACAATGTATATCAGCTTCCTGATCCGGATGATGCTCTGGAATTCTGGATGAAAACCTTTATTGATGTTTTTGATAGACATGTGCCAATCAAGGAAGTTCGAGTAAAACACCACGTCAAGTCACATTGGATCACACAGGACATACTTGAAATTATGAGAGACAGAGATAAAGCACATAAAAAGCGGGATCTCAACGTATACCGTACTCTTAGAAACAAAGTTCAATATACCATACGACGGGAAAAGAAAAATTACTTTAAGAACTTAGTAATGGATAAAACAAATAGTAAGGATATATGGAAGGCAATTAACACTTTGACAAACAAGTATAACTTCCGAAATTCCTTACCATCAAATCATATTACATGCGACCAGTTCAGTAAGTTTTTTCAAACTGACATAGACCAGTTGAAGGCTTCAATACCTAATTCTCCTTGCAACTTATCTTTACTGTCATCGTTTTGCGAGAATAGATGCTCCAGCGATATTCTTTCCGACATACCGCTAATGACAATCACTGAAGTATTCACTTACCGCAGTAACCTAAAAAACACAACCTCATCTGGGTTAGATGGAATAAGCAACAGGATTCTCCGTTGTGCTGCGCCAGTGATCTGTATATCACTAACCTATGTATATAACCAGTGTCTCAACAAAGGCCACTTTCCATCAGCTCTCAAAATCGCTAAAGTGTACCCTCTTCTTAAATCTGGTTCATTGGACAATGGTGTCCCGAACAATTACAGACCCATTTCTTTACTATCATCACTATCTAAGCCACTAGAAAAACACATCCATAAAGTAACATTACAGTATTTAGTTCGCAAAAAGCTTATTGTTGACAGCCAATCAGGATTTCGACCAAAATATTCTTGCCATACGGCCTTAACAAACATGATAGAAAATTGGCACGAGAGTATAAACAACAACAGTCTATGTGGAACTGTGTTTATTGATTTCAAGAAAGCATTTGATATGATAGACCATGTTATTTTAATTAAAAAACTTGAGACAATGAAAATTGGCACTAATGTAGTCACTCTAATATCATCTTTTCTATCGAACAGAAAGCAAGTAGTATCACATAATAAATAGCTTTCTCAAACCACTACCTTCAATATTGGAGTACCGCAAGGCTCTATTCTTGGCCCTCTATTATTTGCCATATATATTAACGATCTACCTTTGCATCTTTCATCGTCCTGCGATCTATTTGCAGACGACTGTACAGTGTACACAAACGCTGAAAACTGTATTTTACTGGAGTCGTCTTTACAACAAGAATTAAATAATGTAGTTAGGTGGAGCTATTCAAACCGTATGCAAATTAATATCACTAAAACAAAATCAATGTTATTAACAACCAGACAAAGACTTCAAACTCTAAGCTCACACACATCACTTCAACTTCACATCGATAACATGCCAGTAGAAAGTGTAATTGAGCACAAAACATTAGGCCTAATCATTGATAGAAACCTAACCTTTAATTCCCACGTTCAAGCGCTCATTAAATAAACAGCGAAAAAAGTCTACCAACTCGCCAAAATTAAAAACTTCATTGATGAGGACACAAGGAAACTATTCTATACTTCTCATATTCAGACACACTTTGACTACTATTCTACAATCTGGGACGGTTGTTCTAATTCAAACACCAAGCGACTTTACCCACTCCAGAAACGGGCCATGAGTCTAATTTATAGCAAACATTTATCTGACAATCCCAGCCTGTATAAACGCCTTCAGTTACTACCACTCCTCAAACGCCTGCTTTTCAATAAAGCTAAACTAATTAACAAAATCCTGCATCGGAATGCCCCAAATTACCTTTGGCCATTGTTTAAATATAATGCTAGACACAGTAAACGTTTAAACATATTACACATTCCGAAGCCTAGGATTGACTTATACAAAACAAGCTTAACGTACTCTGCAGCTCAGCTGTGGAACAATCTTCCACAAGAAATCAAAGACATCACCAATCCCTATTCATATAATCGCAAATTACTCGAACACTATCTCAGTACGGATTACCTTCCCCCATAATAATAGTGATAATAATAATAACAACAAAACCCTAGTATAACAGCCAGTCCCCTTTTGGTAGGCCAGTATATTCCACATGGCTAATAACAAGTGTCAGACCATTGTCTAATATTACTGTGTCGTGTAGTTTTGATGTTTGCATTTTGCCCATGCCTTTATAATGCATAAGTTTTATATTGTTGTTGTTCTCTGTTAGCCTTGAATGATGTGTGAATGAAATAATGTATGGAAGAGAGTGATAGAAGGGCAGAATGTTAGACGGGCCTGCGTGCCCAATTCTTAACCCTTTGAAAATAAAGTTTGTTCGTTCGTTCGTTCGTTCGTTCGTTCTCTCTCTCTCTCTCTCTCTCTCTCTCTCTCTCTCTCTCTCTCTCTCTCTCTCTCTCTCCTACCACTGGACCATGCCCCCTCTCATTCTTTTCCAAAACATACTACACAACTCTAGCTTCTAACAAAATGACAAATTAATTTAATAAAGAAAAGTGTCAGGTATGTGCAAAGTGTATGTGTAGAATGTCTGTCGTATAATTTAGTGTGTATGCAGAATCAGACCAAACAGCTCAGGATTAAAGTCTGGTTCATCACAGTACCGGCCACACAACAGCACCATAGATGAAGTACAGAAGGACCTCACCAAATGTTGCGTCTCTCCGGCCAGGTGTCGACTTCCTCCAGTGGCTCTTGGATATTCCAGATTCCTGGTCACCAATGGTGGATATAGTCCAATACTGACCATGAATCTGACAATCACAGTGTAACTAATATGTCACTAAAAGTTCTGTGATCTGGTAACCCTGGTACAGTTAAAATAAATGTTTACTGTCACTTTGAAACAAAATGTTAATTGTTACTTTCTCACAGGAATTCACCATTTGGAAAACACAATGTTACTTTTTAATTTCTCTATATAACTACTATTGTTCCTGTTACTGGTGGTATTGTAAGTATCTTCACTCTACTATGATGAGAACTACCACTGAGGAATCACTCTTAGATGATCATCGGTTCCTGCTCATCAGAGGCCAGGTTCTTGCAGACCCTCTGGGTTATGGGGCCCAGTGCAAAAACTGCTGAGTTAAAAACTGCCTTCAATGATCGAGCCATAATCTTCTTCTATGACTTTTCTGCTAGCTTTTTGGAAAACATAGTGGAACATGTTGAAGAGAGAACACACCTGGTGAGAGCAACCCGATTCCGACCTTTATTAGGTGAGTGTAGGCCGACGGCCGCACTCAGATATATAACAGAGAACTAAACTCTGTCATAAGGCAGAGGAGCTCATCACATCGGTCTGAGTCATGGTAAGACAAGGAAAGACTACAGGAAAAGTGCAGAAAACCAGTAGATACCCTACTGGAAGATCCTACCATTTGAAATTTCCTTTATCCCCCCAACCATCCTCAATCTCCCCGAACACCATCCCTCCACCTTGTTCTTAACTCACTGAGGTAATTGATATCTCACACTAGCTAGTTTAAGCAACACGATAGCCTACTGCTGCCGACGCTCCTATAATACGTTCTCACAACGCACATTACTACACTCGATTCCTAAGAATCATTCAATTTGGGTCTAGTTAATTAAATACAATATATTTATTCCTGTTTGAAATCGAGACTACTAAATCACACAACGGATAAATGTCCGTCGATGTAAATCAACATAAAACAATGTAGTCTCTCTCCATAATCAAACCAGGAACATCACACACGTCCTTGTTGCCTCACAACATTTGGTCGACTCCCGCCAAAGTTCTTTGTCCAGACTGTTTTAATACTGTGTCTGAATGACGTCACAAATCTGACTAGACACTAGGCGTCGAGAAGCTATTTTTCTCTCTCCTTTTTCGACTCGATGTAAACAACTGGCCGTCTGTCCTGCTTTAATCTGGGGAATTGTTCCCGGTACTCCAAAAAGTCTTGCCGGCCTGTGATCTGGAGAATCTTTTCCCCACAACAAAAGATCTTGCCGACTTTCATCAGGACAGTCTGTCCCCAACATCAAAGGATGTCGGCCGCCTGTAGACGAATGGCGCGACAGTCTTTCATCGATCGACACCTCCAAGAATTTCCGCGACACGTAGCCCAAACACTACTGCCCCTGACAGCCTGGCTAAGTCTCCACTACTTAGCCTCAGAATTCCACTGCTTGGAAAAACCATCAGGCGGAGTTCTCCCCAACTCCGCCACAACTCAACTGACCCCCTGCATTTTCCCAAACTTCTCTTTTATTCACTATTCCCTGACCTCCCAAGAAACACAATTTAACCTCTTGCACTAAAATCTAAATTCTTCCCACATAACGTTTATAAATTTCCCTTTGTCCCTTAGTTTACTCTCACGTTTTCTCTATGCCTTCGTGACTTAGACCGACATCTCCATGATATACCCTCCATTGTGTTTAGGGCCCGCCATTGTATTTGGTATTCCTACCTCACCCTAACATCCGCCTATTACTTCTCTGACCCAGTTACCCGTGCTCGTATTAGCAAATTATTAACTCGTCCGTTCACCCAGATTTGCATAAACAAACGCACGTTACATTCCGGAGTGCAATGAAGATACCCCAACTGATAACTGATAACTGAAGAGAGTAGTCCGCATCAACTCTCGCTCATTGGAGGTTCGATCCAGATGATCTATTCCTCTTCTTCAGGAGCTGGGTGTCTAGATAGGAAATCAGCTCCAACATTTTCCTTCCCAGGTATATATTCCACCGTGAAGTGGTGGGGCTGAAGAAGCAACGACCACCGCATCAAACGGGCGTTGAGCTTCTGAGAAGTGGCCAGGAACATCAGGGGTTGATGATCCGACTGGACCCGAAACTGAACTCCATACAAACAGGGCTGGAAATTTTGCACGGCCCATACGAGAGACAAACACTCCCTCTCGACGGTCGAATAATTCCTTTGAGCCGGGAGAAGTTTCTTGCTTCCGTATGCCACTGGTTTCAAAACCGAAGCATCGTCTTTCCCTTCCTGTAACAAGGCTGCCCCAATTCCAATTCCACTCGCATCCGTTCTCAACACAAATGGCTTGGAAAGGTTGGGAAGATGTAAAACAGGTTTGCTGACCAAGGCCTCCTCCAACTGACTGTATGCACTCTCGCACTCGGGTGTCCATACGATTGGATCCGGGGATCCCTTTTTCAAGGTTTCCGTTAATGAAGCTCCCAGTTCAGTGAAATGCGGGATGAATGTTTGGTAAAACCCACACAACGAGAGAAAGGATCGCACATCCTTCTTCGTTTTTGGCCTTGGAGCACGTCTGATCTTTTCTAGGTTCTTCTCCTCCGGGACAATGTGTCCTGGAGTGATGGTGTGACCCAGAAATTCCAGATTCTGGTAACCAATCATGCACTTGGTTGGGCGAGCGGTAAGCCCTGCTTCCCTGAGCCTATTGAAAACTCTCTCCAAGGATTGCAAATGGTCATCAAAGCTTTCACTGGCAATCAGTATATCATCCATGAACGAGATAATGGACGGATCCTGTAAGGGATCTAGCAAGGTCCTCATCATGCGAGTAAACACACTAAGTGCATTGCTGAGTCCAAAAGGCATGACCTTGAATTTGTAGTGTCCACTGGGGGTACTGAAAGCCAGCAGGGGTCTGATCTCTGGTTTCACAGGGATCTGATAATACACCCGACTCAGATTCACTTTTGAGAAGTACCTAGCCTTATGGAGCGTAGCAAATAAATGAGTTGGATTCGGCAAAGGTTCCACCTGAAATTGAGTGTGACTGTTCAAGAGTCGATAGTCTATACACAACCGGTGTTCTCCACTTGGTTTGCGTAACAAAACCACCCCCGCATTGTATGGGGATGTGGATGGCGCAATCACGTCATCCTTCAGCAGTTTCTGTATGTCCTCCTCCAGGGCATTTTCTTTAGAGAATGGCACTGGGTAAACCTTTTGGCGAACAGGCTCTTGTGTGGTCAACGTCATCTCGAACTCAACCAGCCTCGTTCGTCCTGGTTTATCAGTCAGTATCTGCTTATGAGACTCGAGAACCTGGGTAATCTTTTCCCTCTCCTGGGGAGTCAGATCAGGGTTCACCTGCACATCCCTATAGGTTTCCTGGTGTACCAGTGGATATTCCCTGCCCTCGTTGGTTCCCGTTTCAGTCTCCACTGCGACTGCCATTGCCATGAGGTGAGCTGCTTTGTCTCCGGGTCTCTCCTCGTACTTCCGCAAGAGATTAATATGGCAAATCTTCGACTTTCCCCGGATCCGGATCTGATAGTTGGTTCTGGAGACCACCCTTTCCACGGAAAATGGTCATTGCCAACCTATCTCCAGTTTGTTGGTTCCCGTTGGGAGTAGCAACAAGACTTTGTCTCCCACCTCCAGAGATCTGTCTTTCGACCTACGGTTGTAGTAAGCCGCATGTCTTTTTCTGACCTTTCGCAAGTTCTGAGTCGTCAGAGTCCAGCCCGTGTGAAGTTTTTCTTTCAGTTCCTCCACGTATTTATAAGAGGAGATCACTTCTTCTGACGTCCCCTCCTCAGTCCAACTCCTCAACATGGCTTCCAATGGTCCTTTTATTGGACGACCAAACAGCACATTAGCGGGTGGTAGTCCTGTTGAGTCATGAGGAACTTCTCGATAGGCGAAAAGTGCTGCTGGGATATATTCATCCCACCTATCAGGTTTTTCCTGTGCCAGTTTCCGGAGCATTGTCATCAACGTGCCGTTGAAAAGCTCTACTTGTCCATTGACGTGAGGGTGGTAAGGGCTGGTGTGAATATGGTTAGAGTGGAATACCCTAAATACCTCCTCCATGAGTTTCCCACAAAACTGGGACCCATTGTCGGTCAGAATCTGATTAGGGAAGCCTAATCTGGTAAAGGCCTCCATCAGTGCGTCAGCCACTCGTTTCGAGTCAATTGTGGTCAACGGTATGGCTTCACCCCACATTGTACAGCAATCCATCATTGTGAGTATGTACATGTTCCTATTCCTAGTCCTAGGAAGTGGACCCACGATGTCGATGGCTACCCTCTCGAAAGGAGAGTTCATGATGGGCATTTCACCCAAGACCATCGGCGCTGTCCAGTGTTTCGGTGCCCTCTCTGGCACTCAGGGCATGACTTCACATACCGACGCAAATCACCGGTCATTCCCGGCCAATAGTAATAACAGGAAATTCGCTGCATGGTGGCGGCAATATCCATATGCCCACTAAATGAGATGGTATGCCCCATATGAAGAATTTGGGAGCGGTAGGCCTTCGGGACCATAAACTGACCATGTAGGTTGTCTCCCCTTCCGGTTCTCCTGTAGAGTATTCTATTCTTCATGTAGTACTGCCCCCGTTTTGGTGGATCAGCACTTCTCTGCAGCTTCTTGTAGCAAGGATGTAAGGTTGTATCCTCACTCTGGGCAGTTCGCAACTCCCCCGGCAGTGGGTTAGTGACAATTGCCTTTGCCTAATCCGTTATCGTCTGAGAGCGAGTCTGAATTGCTCCGATATGGATTGGCTCCCTGGGAATTCCCAAAAAGACATACCGGCAACCGAGGATGACGGGTAAAATGGGATCGGTCAATACAGCGGCCTTGATTGTGCCGGTGACATATCTTGACTGAATCTCCACTTTGGTGATTGGCAACTTCATGGCCACAGCACTCTTCTGTGCAGGCTGTATCTCCATGGTCTCACCTGTGATATGTTCTGGGTGTACCAGATCCGCAGAAATCACGGCCTCCCCGTCCAGGCCAGTGTCATATAGACACTCAACTTGTCGGCCGTTAACCTCTATCAATTCCACTGCAGGTGACTTATCCTGGTCTGAAGTCTCTTCCTCGGCCTCGACTTGTTCGGTGGACTCCACCTTGGGTTCCACTGGGCACAGCGACAAAATGGGAGTCTCCTGACTTAAACCTGCAGTCGTTAACATTATGCGTGTTCGACCTGCAGTGTTTGCACCATATCCCTGCCCTAGATTTTTTCGTACCGGTTGAGAGCTTCCTTGTCGACCTCAGCATTTTCAGTGGCAACCTACTTTGGAGCCACTTGACAAGCCGCGAAGTGAGGGTTCTTAGCCTTCGATTTGCAGTCCCTCGTATTGTGAGAGGGCGACTTACAAATCGAACACCACTTCTCTGTCCACTGTCGTTTTGGTGAAGAGTTCGAGGTGCTCTTTCTTCCCTCTTTTGTCTTCTCCAAACTCTCCTCTGAGATTTTAACATATGGTTTCACTTTCTTAGTTCCCGTGCTTTTGGATTTCTTCCGGTCATGTTTCTCCTGACCTTTGGTGTTTGTGGAATGGATTTCTCCAGCCTCCCCATGTACCTCGACGAACTGTTCTGCCAATTTCGTCACGATGTCGATACGTTCCGCCCCTTGTTCTCCCAAGAATGTCCTGAGAGGTTTCGACATTTGCTTTCGCATTTGGTCGACTATCATGAGCTCTTCCAGACTCTCATAGTCAAGCGCGAATCCAGCCAAATCCACCCACTTATGGATATAGGATTTCAGACGCAGACTGTAGGCGACAAAAACTCTCCCGGTTCTCGTTTCGCTGCTCGAATTTTTTTCCGGTGGGTATGTGACGTAACTTCGAAACGTTTCAGCAGAACCGTTTTCAATTCATCGTAATTGTTCTCGTGTCCTGGCGGCAGGCGGGAGTAAACCTCATAACCTGTCCCGCGTAATCACTGGGACAACTTAAGACACCATTTGTCACGATCCAGATCCATAGCAACAGACATTGCCTCGAAGCGTTGTAAGTACTGGTCGATTTTCTCTTTGTCTTCTTCATAGACAGCTAAAGAAAACTTCATAGCATGGTAACTATGTCCACCCGCTGGGGTTGAGCAAGGGAGAGAGGAACCTCCCACTGCTCCCTCAGTTTCCCCACTAGATTGCCTCTTAAGCTCGAGTTCCCGCATTCGGTACTCATGCTCCTTCTCTGAGCTTCTTGTTCGGCTTCCATCTCTTAGCAGCTTGCTCAGCTTCCATTCTTTTAGTCTCTAACTCCATCTTTCTTAATTCCATCTCGGCCTTCCGATCTTCCCTTTCTTCTTGACGAAAATCTCTCTCCACCTCCTGTATGTACTCTTTTAGTGCAGAACCCGACAAGCCCATTCCTTGCCCCATTGCCCTTAGTTCTGCCATATCTAGTTTAGGAGTAGCCATATTTCAGAGAGGGGAGTCAGCAGATTGAGCGTAAATTTCTCCAAACAATATATATATATATATATATATATATATATATATATATATATATATATATATATATATATACACACACACACACACACACACACACACACACACACACACACACACACACACACACACACACACACTATTTAAAATTTATCTATATATTTAACACCACACAGCACAACACAAAATAATCTCTCAATGACAAGAGTAGAATTAGGACCAAAGACCTATGTAGCCTTGTTAAGTGTGAACAGGTATGATATGTGTCTTACCTCCTATCCACACTCACCCTAGCTGGATCCTCATTAATATGATATCATCATCCCTGACGAACCCCCAGTAATGTCGTAATAAGTATCGTCCCTGGGGTGAGGGGAATCTACACGCACATAATTTTTATCCCATATCATTATCTTGAGTATCTTCTGGATTTCTGTCCACAACACCCCATCAGTCCTTGGATCTCTCTCTCTCTCTCTCTCTCTCTCTCTCTCTCTCTCTCTCTCTCTCTCCTACCACTGGACCATGCCCCCTCTCATTCTTTTCCAAAACATACTACACAACTCTAGCTTCTAACAAAATGACAAATTAACTTAATAAAGAAAAGTGTCAGGTATGTGCAAAGTGTATGTGTAGAATGTCTGTCGTATAATTTAGTGTGTATGCAGAATCAGAACAAACAGCTCAGGATTAAAGTCTGGTTCATCACAGTACCGGCCACACAACAGCACCATAGATGAAGTACAGAAGGACCTCACCAAATGTTGCGTCTCTCCGGCCAGGTGTCGACTTCCTCCAGTGGCTCTTGGATATTCCAGATTCCTGGTCACCAATGGTGGATATAGTCCAATACTGACCATGAATCTGACAATCACAGTGTAACTAATATGTCACTAAAAGTTCTGTGATTTGATAACCCTGGTACAGTTAAAATAAATGTTTACTGTCACTTTGAAACAAAATGTTAATTGTTACTTTCTCACAGGAATTCACCATTTGGAAAACGCAATGTTACTTTTTAATTTCTCTATATAACTACTATTGTTCCTGTTACTGGTGGTATTGTAAGTATCTTCCCTCTACTATGATGAGAACTACCACTGAAGAATCACTCTTAGATGATCATCGGTTCCTGCTCAGCAGAGGCCAGGTTCTTGCAGACCCTCTGGGTTATGGGGCCCAGTGCAAAAACTGCTGAGATAAAAACTGCCTTCAATGATCGAGCCATAATCTTCTTCTATGACTTTTCTGCTAGCTTTTTGGAAAACATAGTGGAACCTGTTGAAGAGAGAACACACCTGGTGAGAGCAACCCGATTCCGACCTTTATTAGGTGAGTGTAGGCCGACGGCCGCACTCAGATATATAACAGAGAACTAAACTCTGTCATAAGGCAGAGGAGCTCATCACATCGGTCTGAGTCATGGTAAGACAAGGAAAGACTACAGGAATAGTGCAGAAAACCAGTAGATACCCTACTGGAAGATCCTACCATTTGAAATTTCCTTTATCCCCCCAACCATCCTCAATCTCCCCGAACACCATCCCTCCACCTTGTTCTTAACTCACTGAGGTAATTGATATCTCACACTAGCTAGTTTAAGCAACGCGATAGCCTACTGCTGCCGACGCTCCTATAATACGTTCTCACAACGTACATTACTGCACTCGATTCCTAAGAATCATTCAATTTGGGTCTAGTTAATTAAATACAATATATTTATTCCTGTTTGAAATCGAGACTACTAAATCACACAACGGATAAATGTCCGTCGATGTAAATCAACATAAAACAATGTAGTCTCTCTCCATAATCAAACCAGGAACATCACACACGTCCTTGTTGCCTCACAACATTTGGTTGACTCCCGCCAAAGTTCTTTGTCCAGACTGTTTTAATACTGTGTCTGAATGACGTCACAAATCTGACTAGACACTAGGCGTCGAGAAGCTATTTTTCTCTCTCCTTTTTCGACTCGATGTAAACAACTGGCCGTCTGTCCTGCTTTAATCTGGGGAATTGTTCCCGGTACTCCAAAAAGTCTTGCCGGCCTGTGATCTGGAGAATCTTTTCCCCACAACAAAAGATCTTGCCGACTTTCATCGGGACAGTCTGTCCCCAACATCAAAGGATGTCGGCCGCCTGTAGACGAATGGCGCGACAGTCTTTCATCGATCGACACCTCCAAGAATTTCCGCGACACGTAGCCCAAACACTACTGCCCCTGACAGCCTGGCTAAGTCTCCACTACTTAGCCTCAGAATTCCACTGCTTGGAAAAACCATCAGGCGGAGTTCTCCCCAACTCCGCCACAACTCAACTGACCCCCTGCATTTTCCCAAACTTCTCTTTTATTCACTATTCCCTGACCTCCCAAGAAACACAATTTAACCTCTTGCACTAAAATCTAAATTCTTCCCACATAACGTTTATAAATTTCCCTTTGTCCCTTAGTTTACTCTCACGTTTTCTCTATGCCTTCGTGACTTAGACCGACATCTCCATGATATACCCTCCATTGTGTTTAGGGCCCGCCATTGTATTTGGTATTCCTACCTCACCCTAACATCCGCCTATTACTTCTCTGACCCAGTTACCCGTGCTCGTATTAGCAAATTATTAACTCGTCCGTTCACCCAGATTTGCATAAACAAACGCACGTTACATTCCGGAGTGCAATGAAGATACCCCAACTGATAACTGATAACTGAAGAGAGTAGTCCGCATCAACTCTCGCTCATTGGAGGTTCGATCCAGATGATCTATTCATCTTCTTCAGGAGCTGGGTGTCTAGATAGGAAATCAGCTCCAACATTTTCCTTCCCAGGTATATATTCCACCGTGAAGTGGTGGGGCTGAAGAAGCAACGACCACCGCATCAAACGGGCGTTGAGCTTCTGAGAAGTGGCCAGGAACATCAGGGGTTGATGATCCGACTGGACCCGAAACTGAACTCCATACAAACAGGGCTGGAAATTTTGCACGGCCCATACGAGAGACAAACACTCCCTCTCGACGGTCGAATAATTCCTTTGAGCCGGGAGAAGTTTCTTGCTTCCGTATGCCACTGGTTTCAAAACCGAAGCATCGTCTTTCCCTTCCTGTAACAAGGCTGCCCCAATTCCAATTCCACTCGCATCCGTTCTCAACACAAATGGCTTGGAAAGGTTGGGAAGATGTAAAACAGGTTTGCTGACCAAGGCCTCCTCCAACTGACTGTATGCACTCTCGCACTCGGGTGTCCATACGATTGGATCCGGGGATCCCTTTTTCAAGGTTTCCGTTAATGGAGCTCCCAGTTCAGTGAAATGCGGGATGAATGTTTGGTAAAACCCACACAACGAGAGAAAGGATCGCACATCCTTCTTCGTTTTTGGCCTTGGAGCACGTCTGATCTTTTCTAGGTTCTTCTCCTCCGGGACAATGTGTCCTGGAGTGATGGTGTGACCCAGAAATTCCAGATTCTGGTAACCAATCATGCACTTGGTTGGGCGAGCGGTAAGCCCTGCTTCCCTGAGCCTATTGAAAACTCTCTCCAAGGATTGCAAATGGTCATCAAAGCTTTCACTGGCAATCAGTATATCATCCATGAACGAGATAATGGACGGATCCTGTAAGGGATCTAGCAAGGTCCTCATCATGCGAGTAAACACACTAAGTGCATTGCTGAGTCCAAAAGGCATGACCTTGAATTTGTAGTGTCCACTGGGGGTACTGAAAGCCAGCAGGGGTCGGATCTCTGGTTTCACAGGGATCTGATAATACACCCGACTCAGATTCACTTTTGAGAAGTACCTAGCCTTATGGAGCGTAGCAAATAACTGAGTTGGATTCGGCAAAGGTTCCACCTGAAATTGAGTGTGACTGTTCAAGAGTCGATAGTCTATACACAACCGGTGTTCTCCACTTGGTTTGCGTAACAAAACCACCCCCGCATTGTATGGGGATGTGGATGGCGCAATCACGTCATCCTTCAGCAGTTTCTGTATGTCCTCCTCCAGGGCATTTTCTTTAGAGAATGGCACTGGGTAAACCTTTTGGCGAACAGGCTCTTGTGTGGTCAACGTCATCTCGAACTCAACCAGCCTCGTTCGTCCTGGTTTATCAGTCAGTATCTGCTTATGAGACTCGAGAACCTGGGTAATCTTTTCCCTCTCCTGGGGAGTCAGATCAGGGTTCACCTGCACATCCCTATAGGTTTCCTGGTGTACCAGTGGATATTCCCTGCCCTCGTTGGTTCCCGTTTCAGTCTCCACTGCGACTGCCATTGCCATGAGGTGAGCTGCTTTGTCTCCGGGTCTCTCCTCGTACTTCTGCAAGAGATTAATATGGCAAATCTTCGACTTTCCCCGGATCCGGATCTGATAGTTGGTTCTGGAGACCACCCTTTCCACGGAAAATGGTCATTGCCAACCTATCTCCAGTTTGTTGGTTCCCGTTGGGAGTAGCAACAAGACTTTGTCTCCCACCTCCAGAGATCTGTCTTTCGACCTACGGTTGTAGTAAGCCGCATGTCTTTTTCTGACCTTTCGCAAGTTCTGAGTCGTCAGAGTCCAGCCCGTGTGAAGTTTTTCTTTCAGTTCCTCCACGTATTTATAAGAGGAGATCACTTCTTCTGACGTCCCCTCCTCAGTCCAACTCCTCAACATGGCTTCCAATGGTCCTTTTATTGGACGACCAAACAGCACATTAGCGGGTGGTAGTCCTGTTGAGTCACGAGGAACTTCTCGATAGGCGAAAAGTGCTGCTGGGATATATTCATCCCACCTATCAGGTTTTTCCTGTGCCAGTTTCCGGAGCATTGTCATCAACGTGCCGTTGAAAAGCTCTACTTGTCCATTGACGTGAGGGTGGTAAGGGCTGGTGTGAATATGGTTAGAGTGGAATACCCTAAATACCTCCTCCATGAGTTTCCCACAAAACTGGGACCCATTGTCGGTCAGAATCTGATTAGGGAAGCCTAATCTGGTAAAGGCCTCCATCAGTGCGTCAGCCACTCGTTTCGAGTCAATTGTGGTCAACGGTATGGCTTCACCCCACATTGTACAGCAATCCATCATTGTGAGTATGTACATGTTCCTATTCCTAGTCCTAGGAAGTGGACCCACGATGTCGATGGCTACCCTCTCGAAAGGAGAGTTCATGATGGGCATTTCACCCAAGACCATCGGCGCTGTCCAGTGTTTCGGTGCCCTCTCTGGCACTCAGGGCATGACTTCACATACCGACGCAAATCACCGGTCATTCCCGGCCAATAGTAATAACAGGAAATTCGCTGCATGGTGGCGGCAATATCCATATGCCCACTAAATGAGATGGTATGCCCCATATGAAGAATTTGGGAGCGGTAGGCCTTCGGGACCATAAACTGACCATGTAGGTTGTCTCCCCTTCCGGTTCTCCTGTAGAGTATTCTATTCTTCATGTAGTACTGCCCCCGTTTTGGTGGATCAGCACTTCTCTGCAGCTTCTTGTAGCAAGGATGTAAGGTTGTATCCTCACTCTGGGCAGTTCGCAACTCCCCCGGCAGTGGGTTAGTGACAATTGCCTTTGCCTAATCCGTTATCGTCTGAGAGCGAGTCTGAATTGCTCCGATATGGATTGGCTCCCTGGGAATTCCCAAAAAGACATACCGGCAACCGAGGATGACGGGTAAAATGGGATCGGTCAATACAGCGGCCTTGATTGTGCCGGTGACATATCTTGACTGAATCTCCACTTTGGTGATTGGCAACTTCATGGCCACAGCACTCTTCTGTGCAGGCTGTATCTCCATGGTCTCACCTGTGATATGTTCTGGGTGTACCAGATCCGCAGAAATCACGGCCTCCCCGTCCAGGCCAGTGTCATATAGACACTCAACTTGTCGGCCGTTAACCTCTATCAATTCCACTGCAGGTGACTTATCCTGGTCTGAAGTCTCTTCCTCGGCCTCGACTTGTTCGGTGGACTCCACCTTGGGTTCCACTGGGCACAGCGACAAAATGGGAGTCTCCTGACTTAAACCTGCAGTCGTTAACATTATGCGTGTTCGACCTGCAGTGTTTGCACCATATCCCTGCCCTAGATTTTTTCGTACCGGTTGAGAGCTTCCTTGTCGACCTCAGCATTTTCAGTGGCAACCTACTTTGGAGCCACTTGACAAGCCGCGAAGTGAGGGTTCTTAGCCTTCGATTTGCAGTCCCTCGTATTGTGAGAGGGCGACTTACAAATCGAACACCACTTCTCTGTCCACTGTCGTTTTGGTGAAGAGTTCGAGGTGCTCTTTCTTCCCTCTTTTGTCTTCTCCAAACTCTCCTCTGAGATTTTAACATATGGTTTCACTTTCTTAGTTCCCGTGCTTTTGGATTTCTTCCGGTCATGTTTCTCCTGACCTTTGGTGTTTGTGGAATGGATTTCTCCAGCCTCCCCATGTACCTCGACGAACTGTTCTGCCAATTTCGTCACGATGTCGATACGTTCCGCCCCTTGTTCTCCCAAGAATGTCCTGAGAGGTTTCGACATTTGCTTTCGCATTTGGTCGACTATCATGAGCTCTTCCAGACTCTCATAGTCAAGCGCGAATCCAGCCAAATCCACCCACTTATGGATATAGGATTTCAGACGCAGACTGTAGGCGACAAAAACTCTCCCGGTTCTCGTTTCGCTGCTCGAATTTTTTTCCGGTGGGTATGTGACGTAACTTCGAAACGTTTCAGCAGAACCGTTTTCAATTCATCGTAATTGTTCTCGTGTCCTGGCGGCAGGCGGGAGTAAACCTCATAACCTGTCCCGCGTAATCACTGGGACAACTTAAGACACCATTTGTCACGATCCAGATCCATAGAAACAGACATTGCCTCGAAGCGTTGTAAGTACTGGTCGATTTTCTCTTTGTCTTCTTCATAGACAGCTAAAGAAAACTTCATAGCATGGTAACTATGTCCACCCGCTGGGGTTGAGCAAGGGAGAGAGGAACCTCCCACTGCTCCCTCAGTTTCCCCACTAGATTGCCTCTTAAGCTCGAGTTCCCGCATTCGGTACTCATGCTCCTTTTCTGAGCTTCTTGTTCGGCTTCCATCTCTTAGCAGCTTGCTCAGCTTCCATTCTTTTAGTCTCTAACTCCATCTTTCTTAATTCCATCTCGGCCTTCCGATCTTCCCTTTCTTCTTGACGAAAATCTCTCTCCACCTCCTGTATGTACTCTTTTAGTGCAGAACCCGACAAGCCCATTCCTTGCCCCATTGCCCTTAGTTCTGCCATATCTAGTTTAGGAGTAGCCATATTTCAGAGAGGGGAGTCAGCAGATTGAGCGTAAATTTCTCCAAACAATATATATATATATATATATATATATATATATATATATATATATATATATATATATATATATATATATATACACACACAAACACACACACACACACACACACTATTTAAAATTTATCTATATATTTAACACCACACAGCACAACACAAAATAATCTCTCAATGACAAGAGTAGAATTAGGACCAAAGACCTATGTAGCCTTGTTAAGTGTGAACAGGTATGATATGTGTCTTACCTCCTATCCACACTCACCCTAGCTGGATCCTCATTAATATGATATCATCATCCCGGACGAACCCCCAGTAATGTCGTAATAAGTATCGTCCCTGGGGTGAGGGGAATCTACACGCACATAATTTTTATCCCATATCATTATCTTGAGTATCTTCTGGATTTCTGTCCACAACACCCCATCAGTCCTTGGATCTCTCTCTCTCTCTCTCTCTCTCTCTCTCTCTCTCTCTCTCTCTCTCTCTCTCTCTCTCCTACCACTGGACCATGCCCCCTCTCATTCTTTTCCAAAACATACTACACAACTCTAGCTTCTAACAAAATGACAAATTAATTTAATAAAGAAAAGTGTCAGGTATGTGCAAAGTGTATGTGTAGAATGTCTGTCGTATAATTTAGTGTGTATGCAGAATCAGAACAAACAGCTCAGGATTAAAGTCTGGTTCATCACAGTACCGGCCACACAACAGCACCATAGATGAAGTACAGAAGGACCTCACCAAATGTTGCGTCTCTCCGGCCAGGTGTCGACTTCCTCCAGTGGCTCTTGGATATTCCAGATTCCTGGTCACCAATGGTGGATATAGTCCAATACTGACCATGAATCTGACAATCACAGTGTAACTAATATGTCACTAAAAGTTCTGTGATTTGATAACCCTGGTACAGTTAAAATAAATGTTTACTGTCACTTTGAAACAAAATGTTAATTGTTACTTTCTCACAGGAATTCACCATTTGGAAAACGCAATGTTACTTTTTAATTTCTCTATATAACTACTATTGTTCCTGTTACTGGTGGTATTGTAAGTATCTTCCCTCTACTATGATGAGAACTACCACTGAAGAATCACTCTTAGATGATCATCGGTTCCTGCTCAGCAGAGGCCAGGTTCTTGCAGACCCTCTGGGTTATGGGGCCCAGTGCAAAAACTGCTGAGATAAAAACTGCCTTCAATGATCGAGCCATAATCTTCTTCTATGACTTTTCTGCTAGCTTTTTGGAAAACATAGTGGAACCTGTTGAAGAGAGAACACACCTGGTGAGAGCAACCCGATTCCGACCTTTATTAGGTGAGTGTAGGCCGACGGCCGCACTCAGATATATAACAGAGAACTAAACTCTGTCATAAGGCAGAGGAGCTCATCACATCGGTCTGAGTCATGGTAAGACAAGGAAAGACTACAGGAAAAGTGCAGAAAACCAGTAGATACCCTACTGGAAGATCCTACCATTTGAAATTTCCTTTATCCCCCCAACCATCCTCAATCTCCCCGAACACCATCCCTCCACCTTGTTCTTAACTCACTGAGGTAATTGATATCTCACACTAGCTAGTTTAAGCAACGCGATAGCCTACTGCTGCCGACGCTCCTATAATACGTTCTCACAACGTACATTACTGCACTCGATTCCTAAGAATCATTCAATTTGGGTCTAGTTAATTAAATACAATATATTTATTCCTGTTTGAAATCGAGACTACTAAATCACACAACGGATAAATGTCCGTCGATGTAAATCAACATAAAACAATGTAGTCTCTCTCCATAATCAAACCAGGAACATCACACACGTCCTTGTTGCCTCACAACATTTGGTCGACTCCCGCCAAAGTTCTTTGTCCAGACTGTTTTAATACTGTGTCTGAATGACGTCACAAATCTGACTAGACACTAGGCGTCGAGAAGCTATTTTTCTCTCTCCTTTTTCGACTCGATGTAAACAACTGGCCGTCTGTCCTGCTTTAATCTGGGGAATTGTTCCCGGTACTCCAAAAAGTCTTGCCGGCCTGTGATCTGGAGAATCTTTTCCCCACAACAAAAGATCTTGCCGACTTTCATCAGGACAGTCTGTCCCCAACATCAAAGGATGTCGGCCGCCTGTAGACGAATGGCGCGACAGTCTTTCATCGATCGACACCTCCAAGAATTTCCGCGACACGTAGCCCAAACACTACTGCCCCTGACAGCCTGGCTAAGTCTCCACTACTTAGCCTCAGAATTCCACTGCTTGGAAAAACCATCAGGCGGAGTTCTCCCCAACTCCGCCACAACTCAACTGACCCCCTGCATTTTCCCAAACTTCTCTTTTATTCACTATTCCCTGACCTCCCAAGAAACACAATTTAACCTCTTGCACTAAAATCTAAATTCTTCCCACATAACGTTTATAAATTTCCCTTTGTCCCTTAGTTTACTCTCACGTGTTCTCTATGCCTTCGTGACTTAGACCGACATCTCCATGATATACCCTCCATTGTGTTTAGGGCACGCCATTGTATTTGGTATTCCTACCTTAGAATGTGATCAACATAGAACAATTAGTATAATGAGTCACATCACAAAGATTTTGTTACGAATTATCATGCAAAGAGTGAGGAAGAAAATACAACCTGAAATAGGGGAAGAACAATGTGGTTTTGTAGAAGGAAAGGGTACAGTAAATGCTGTGTATATGCTGCGAACAGTTATTGAGCGTGCTTTAGAAGTAAACAAGAATATACATCTTTGCTTTATTGACTACACAAAGGCTTTTGATAGAGTTAGACATGTCAACATTGTGGATATGCTTGCAGATCTACAAATTGATGGGAAAGACATTAGACTTATAAAAAACATATATTGGAAACAACAAGCTGCCATAGGGATTGATAATGAAGTAGGACAATACCAACCTATTAAGAGAGGCGTTAGGCAGGGATGTGTAATGTCTCCAGATCTTTTTTCCCTATACAGTGAAAATATTTTCAGAAATGTAGAAGACCTAAATGGAATCAGCATTGGAGGACAAAACATAAATAACATTAGATATGCGGATGATACAGTATTGATTGCAGACAATGCACAGGATCTGCAACAATTAGTAGACGCTGTGGTTGTACACAGTGAGCAGCTGGGGTTGGAATTAAATTGTAGGAAGACACAGGTTATGGTCGTCACTAGGAAGAACGAAGTACCACAATGTAATATACAAGTAAATGGGAATATTCTTCAACAAGTTCAATTATCTCGGAACAGTCGTAACATCTGATGGCAGATGCCTTGAAGAGATTAGAACAAGAATCGCCATTGCGAAAGTAGCCTTTAGCAAGATGAAAAACATTCTGACCAATACAATGATGTCAATTGAAACGAGAAAAAGAGTGTTGAGGGGATACATAGAGCCTGTTCTTTTGTATGGATGTGAAACTTGGACAATGTGCAGTCAAGCTGAAAAACATCTGATGGCTGCAGAAATATGGTTTCTGAGGAAAATGCAAAGAATACCATGGACAGATAGAAAAACCAATGACCAAGTACTACAAGAGACAAATGAAAATCGTAGATTGATTAGAGAAATTAGACGTAGACAGTCAAAATTTTGTGGACATGTTATGAGAAGAAATGGACTGGAGAACTTAGTGACAGCTGGCAAGATCGAAGGGAACAGACTAAGAGGAAGACCGAGAGGAAAATACCTGGATGGCTTGGCCACATGGCATGGACGAGACAGGAACACTGAGTTGATCCACGACTCTGGTGATCGAGTGAAATGGCGAATCATGACCGCCCACGCTTTCCGGCATGGCACATGATTGATTGATTGATTCCTACCTCAACCTAACATCCGCCTATTACTTCTCTGACCCAGTTACCCGTGCTCGTATTAGCAAATTATTAACTCGTCCGTTCACCCAGATTTGCATAAACAAACGCACGTTACATTCCGGAGTGCAATGAAGATACCCCAACTGATAACTGAAAACTGATGTATATTATCCGCGGTGCACGGGAACTTTCTTATAAGATGTCACATGGTGGAACGGAAGTGTTCAGAGAACTGACGTGCATTACCGTGAAACATGTTTGTTAGCGTGAGTTCAATACATTTCCCACGAAACGTCACATAAATATTACCGTATTCCATGATTTCAGTTGCCACTGGACTTATCAAAGCCATATTCCTTGGGTGGGAGTAAATATAAGACGGCAGGAACAATTTCATAATGATACTACAGATACTTTCCCTAAAAATAATTGAACGTGAATGAGGGCAAACATATATGAACGCACTATACTACTACTACTACTACTACTACTACTACTACTACTACTACTACTACTACTACTGCTGCTGCTGCTGCTGCTGCTGCTGCTGCTGCTGCTGCTGCTGCTATTACTACTATTACTACTTCTGTCCATCGCTTACCTGTTTGTCATTAGTAGCATGTCATAATCTCTCCAGCATGATTCTGTGCAATATTTTCCCAGGAACAGACAATACTATTATTCCTCTATTATTATCGCCCTAATTTAGGCTGCTTCACCAGACATCCTTCTCTCCCGTCTGCTGGTGTCTCCCAGATCCTGCTATGTGCAGAGGTGTGCAGTAGGTCAGCCGAGGTGTTCAAAACGTCCTGAAACAAGAATCTGCTATGTGCTAGGACCATCCCATTGTGTGTCCTGAGTGTATGGAGGAACAGGTGACCAGTACTTCCCTCCTGTAGCGAGCGACGAGCGAACGGAATCGAACCCTCGACCAACCGCGCTTAAGCCTTTGTCAGTGCAATCTGTTTCAACCAATAACTTTCCCATCGCTCAGAAGTTTGCTAGATTGTCTAATTTCTTCTTTAGATGGTTTCTCACAGCTTAAATCCAGTTCTACTTCTACAGGCTACATATCTGGGGTATGTTAGTAAAGGTCTATTTAGAAGCCCTCAAAGGCTTTAAACTCAAGCGTAGCGCGTACACGTACTTCTAGTGCAGTGGGATGATTTGTACCCGTGGACTAGCTTTCCCTATTACTAGTGACCTCGCCATCAAGCGAACCCACTCCGACTTCTGAGGTACATGTAATTTACGTGCCCAAAATCAAGGACGAGAGGTCAACATTTTAGTCCGAATGACCTGTGTAGGGGCTAAACCCGCTACCTCGGCAACATCACACCGGAAGTTTAACAGCTAGCGCTTGTAGCCATTCAGCCATGCTGACCTTCATCCGTTCATTTAATCAATGATTTTGGTGAGAACTTTCTAAGAACTATCAGCTTCCTTTCGGCTATTCTCCCTCCATGTTGTACCCATCTTATTAATATTATAAATTCAAAATGTCGGGATTCTATCATTCGGCACTTTCATTCTAACTGGCCGTGCATTGCTAATACAGTAATAAATAAACCACAGCGCTGGGCATACACTGCACCTAGTTGCGTGAACGACAGGAGCCGCTAGGACTAGACATATTTACATACACATAAAATAAACTCATTAAGAAATCCCCTATGCCAGATGACATCGCTGTCCAAGAAATTAAAGCTGCTGGAGAATTAGGCATTGATGTTTGCTTGCTTGCTTGTGTTCGTTTGCTTGAGCTCCAACGCGAAGTCCTGTAATATAGTACATAGTAATATAGTATATATACAGGCTGTATGTCGGACGAAGTCATCCTGTTGTCCAACATCAGTGTGATGTCATAACGGACTGACGTTTGCGTGAGTATCCGTTGTCCCATGTCTGGCTTATTGTTGTTCAGACTGGTGGTTCCTCGCCGTACAGGCAGACACTCTCCGACTTCCGAGGAATCGGCGATCTTACTGACTTTAGCCAGGACCCCTAAGGGACCTGTTGCCCCGGACGCTCGACGAGGACGCCTCAATAGGTCTTGGTCAGTATATAACCCGGCCCTGGTGCCTTGGAAACACCTCTGCGTCCCAGGCATTGATGTGATTACAACATATACAATAGTAAATATATACCTGAGATATCTGGTGCAGTGGATTATATACATTTAGTGTCATGGGCCATGCGACTAAAATACTGATGAATAATAGGAATGAGAAGAATAAACAGTAAAATAAAATCAGAAATAGGGGATGCTGTGTGAATTTGAGGAAGGTAAAGATACAAACAAAGCCAAATACATCTTGAGAACCATCCATCCATCCATCATGTGCCATGCGGTCATGTTTTGCCATCTCACTCGATCACTGTCAGGATCTTAAACCTGGCTCGTTGGACCTAACATATGTGAGACAAGTACAAGTACACAAGGATTGGACTTGACACACAATGACACTAAGTTCAATGGATTTATTTACAATTCACATGCAATACGATCTAGTTTGGCATGTGATGATCATTACTATACATATACAATACATCAGTACACTTACAGACAAAACCCACAGCTTCACAGTCTATCTCACAAGATATACAAGCACTCGACTTTCGGGCACAGAACTACACGAAGCCTTTCTCAACCCACACGTCTTGTCATGTCTGAGTTCCCAAGCCGTCTGCTGGTTTCCCCGCACAGCGTTTGCCCTGTGGATTGGCTTCAGGAGGACTGCGTGCGTCTTGTTTTGTCCTTGCCTGACCGCTGACTATCACGTCAGCCAGCAACCTGCGGGCAGGTAACTGGTACTTGCCTGGCGGGCGTAATGATGTTACTGCATCCCGGTTGGCAACTATTCGCATGGCGGGCGTAACGATGTTACTGCATCTCGGTTGGAGACATTAGAGATTCTGACACGCTCCCCCGGGACTTATTCATGAAAGATTTTATATTTCATGTATACTCTACATAGATAAAGGGTTAATCTTTTAACCATGTCAGAATCGACCTTTCTGTTGTCATGTACATTGGCCTAGAAATACATACGAAATGCAAGTTGTATGTTAAGTCATGTGGTGTTCAATCTTTACCACTTTCCAAGTTTCATCCTCTCGATGGATGATCACCTAAGTTGCAATATTGACCCAGTCAGATCGGTAGCACCAGCATCCAATGCAACTACCTCGCAACCTCTAAAAAAAAACGAAATAATATGCTTTTTGCAATAAAAAACATCAGGTAAGACTGTAATACGTCTTTTTATAAGCCGCATTCAACGCTTGAGCTCCGACCTCATTTGGCCGGGAGCTCTTCCGTTGGTCTACAACGTCGGTAACCCTATACCATGCCCAGTTGATGACCTCTTGGAGTTTTAACAATCTGGCAACACAATGGCTATTTTTATACAACACATATTCGAATACATTTCAATTTACCGCCCTTAGTGTAATACTGTAACAACAATTAAATGAAAGGGACATAATTTCAAAAGATCTCAAATCTAATCTATTACAATTATTATTCTATTTCTCAGCGTCATAGCTTGATGCTTGTCCATACTAGCGAAAAAATGTCGATAGTGTGAATAAGTTACTCAAGATATGATTCTAAGATTACACTAGTCGAAAAATACTAATACACAATTCGCGTATTCGAAATTGGTGTTTCATAATTATTTTAGGAGCGTCATAAATTTTTAAGGTTTTTGTTTATCGTCTGCTACTTTTGGTCTAAATTTACAAACTCTCCGGAAGTACACACGAACAGCTGATGTCGTTAAAAATTTTATCACACACTTGTTCCGCTCTGGTGTAGCAATTCGGAATGTGAAATTGTTCTGATAGTTAATGTGTTCGTTGTTTCGCTGGAAAACTTCTGGATTGCGATTGACTGCAGTGGTGTAAATGTCACAGTTCAGTTCATTCTTTTGTTGGTAGCAATTTGGAATGTAAAATTGTTCTGATAGTTAATGTGTTCGTTGTTTCGCTGGAAAACTGCTGGATTGCAATTGACTGCAGTGGTGTAGATGTCACAGTTGAGTTCACTCTTTCGTTCACGGATTAAAATATCACTGGATATGTTCCAATCGCAGATACCACTGATAACTTGAATAGTTCGCTTGAGGTAAGTTATGAGCGCATGTGGCACTGTTCTTGTTTCATAATATATACAATTAATATTGTTCGCTCTCTAACACACACTACGCAATTATTCAAGACGATTACTACACTAATAATAAAATAAGAAAAAATATTTGCAGTGGGAATGAACCCTATCACATCGTATATTAGATGTACACAGCTTTCCTGAAAAAAAAACTTCACTGATGGCTGTGTTGGTCTGAGTATTTTCTAACACTCGGCACTCAGACATTAGTGCTTACTGGGTCGTTCCGACAACGGGACAAAAGATCAGCAATCGTGTTGGTTCTGCCAGCGATATGTCGCACTTCAAAGCTGTAATCTTGCAGCAAAAGTGACCATCGCGCTATCATCTGGTTTGTCGGCACTCCTGAAGTACTAAATTTTATGGACTATTGTCGGACTCCACAATAAAATGCCGTCCCATGAGGAATCTGGACAATTTAGTTATACCCACCACTAGAGAAAGGGCTTCCAATTGTGGTGTGGACCAAGCGCGTTCTCTTGGTTTCAATTTTATAGAGACGTAGTATACAGGGTGTAGAATGTTATCATGTTCCTGTAACAGAACTGCCCCAATCGCCACGGAGCTCGCGTCTGTGCGTAATCTGAAAGGAATATGTAAATTTGGCAATTTGAGAATGGGATTCTTTAAACTATTCTCAGAAAAATACGATAACACTTTCTAGAATGCAAATTTTAGGCATTCATTGTTTACAATCTTTTCAGGTTGGTTTTTTGTTAGTAGGTTAGTAAATTTTTCTGTCAGTTCAGCAAAATCTGGTATGAACTGCCTATAATAATTTAATAGTCTTAACACACTTCTGACTTGTTTCTTGGTAGTCGGAAGTGAGAGTTTCAGTATTTTAGAAACGATGTTATCGTCTGTCGTGACAAAGCCATTAGATATTTTATACCCTAAAAAGGAGATTTCTTGATAGGCTATGTCAACTTTTGTAGACTTCACAGTCAGTCCGTGCTGTCTGATCCGTTCAAATGTCTGCTGTAATGTCTTTATGTGATCTGTCATCGTCTTTGTGTGAACACAAATGTCGTCCATGTAACAGATAATATTTGTTATGTCAGCAAGTAAGAGTCGTGTCATGCGTACGAATGTCGCTGGGGCATTGACTAGGCCAAATGGCAATTTGCACCATTCGTACAGTCGCCAAGGTGTGGCAAAGGCTGTTAGATGTCTGCTCTGCTCGTGTACCGTTATCTGCCAATAACCTTTAGTCATATCTAACTTCGTAAAGTACCAAGAGTCTGTCAGTTCTGTCAGTAGATCTTCGCAGTTGGTCATTGGTTCCAGATCCAAAAGTGTTATTTTATTTAATTTTCGATAATCTACACAGAGTCTTATCGTGTTGACCTTTTTGCGTACCATGACCATTGGAGACGAAAAATGTGATTGGGATCGTCTAATGATGTTTTTTTTTTTCTAAGCTAATGATCTCTTGATGTAAGTTTTCTTTGTAATGTACTGGAATGGTGTAAGGTCTGCATTTTATTGGTGTGTTTGAAGTGAGCGTGATGTGATGTTGTACTAATTCTGTTTGTCCTGGGTTGTTGGAGAAGATGGTGTTGTACTGTTGTATGAGATTTTTGCAGCTGTCTGTTTCTGCTTGAGTTAAATTTGGGTTTATTTTGATTTCCTTCAAGCAGTTTGTCGTGTCTAATGCAGGTGTTGGAATTTCGTCACTATCTTCGTCATCTTCATGGTATATTATAACTGTACAGGCAGTTGTATCGTCTTGTTCGTTGTCTCTGTTGTAGTATGGTCTTAGCATATTGATGTGGAATATTTTATGTTTGTCTTTTATTTGAATCTCATAGTCTACCGTTGAAATCTGTCTTATTACTTTAAATGGTCCTTGCCAAGAGTCAGTCAATAAGTGTCGGTCACTAGGTAAGAGGAGAAGTACGTCCTGTCCAGGTTTCAACGTTATTGTCCTGTTACCTTTGTCTGCATATTGTCTATATGTAGCACCAGATAGTTTTAGTGCTTCTTTTGCAATAGTACAAGATTTGATGATTCTTTCACGCAATGATGTTACATATACATATGATGATATGGGTTTAAGTAAAGGGGTGGCTTCAGTTAACATTGAATGGTAGATACTCAATGGGTCACGTGGTTTGGCACCATAGATAAGTTCAAAAGGAGAGAACCCAGTACTAGAATGTGGGACTTCGCGATACGCAAAAAGTATAGCAGTCAAATATACGTCCCAGTTTTTGGGATATTCTTGCGTGACTTTAGCAAGCATATGCTTCAAATCACCGTTAAACGTTTCTATGATTCCCGTTGAGTGAGGATGGTATGGTGAATTGAAACATTGTTTCACCCCTAACATTTTGGTGAAAGCTTGAGTAGATGATGCAATGAATTGGCTTCCCCGATCTGATAGGATAGTGTCTGGAAACCCTATTCGTGAGAATATATGGAAGAAAACTTCCATAATATCATTGGCAGTTATGTTCTTTAAAGGAATCGCTTCAGGCCAGCGGCTACATAAATCAATGCTGGTAACGATAAATCTATTCCCTCTGGATCTTACTTGATTCAGAGGACCCACTATGTCGACAGATATTTTCTCAAAAGGTCGACTGGCTAAGTCAGTAATTTGTAATTTGGCCTGTGGGTATTTACCTTTCTTCACTAGTTTTTGGCAGATATCACAATTTCTACAATATTGCTTAATGTCATTGCAGAATCTTGGCCAATAAAACTGTGTTAGTAATCTTGATCTGGTCTTGGAGTATGCCATATGCCCTGCAAGATGTATATCATGGGCAAGATGTAAGGCTTGCTTACGGTATTCAATTGGCAAAACAGTTTGCTCTGTGGTGCTGTTACCTCTGGTATAGTACCTGGTGAGGATGCAATTTTTCAGAGCAAAATGCCATCTTGCATTTTTCGTTACCTTTGGCTTTTGGCCGATCAGATTAAAATATTTAGATAATGAAGGATCAGCTTTTTGGGCTGTTACAAAATTCTCCTTCATGGTTTTAGGAGGCAGTATTACTGGGCTAAGCATTTCTATAGCCTCAGTTTGATTAATTTCATCTTGTACTCTAGCAGTAGATCTGGTTACTGCGTTCACACATTCAATGATATCAGATGGTGATGAAACGTTTTGGTCAATGATTTCGTGAGATGTTAGTGCTCCATTAGCTACCATACATTCATCTGGTGGTACCATACTTTCAATGATGACATGTGATGGTGAGGATGTTATGTTATCATCAATGCAAACAGATGTAATATCATGAGGCATATCATTCACCTCTGGTAAGTTCCCAATGATAATATCACATACAGGGTTAGTTAATGCAGCGCATTTTACTTTCCCAGTGAGGAATGGTGTCTGAATATATGCCCATGCTAATGGGTACTTTTCGATATTTCCAGAGAATGTTCTGCATGTTACGTGCCTGCCTGTATAGTCTGTAGGCATTATGAACTTTCTCTTTAACCCTATAAGAGAACTTCCGGTGTCACGAAGGACTGTAGCAGGCTTGCCATTCACATATCCCTGGTGGATGTTTATTCTGCCTTTGGAATCTATTACCAAATTAGCTTCCTCATTGGCAATAGGAATGGAGTGGCCGCATGTTAAAATGCCATTTTCATAAAAGGTATTACAAATAGTACATTTATGTGAATTAAACATGTCAAAAGCCTGTGCTGAGTTCACAGGGTGATGTTCTGAGTGTTCTTCATCTGATGATGAACTGTCAAATAAGGCGGCATTTGCTTTCTTGGTCATTTGCCTTCCTTTACACGCATGACGCCAATGGCCGTACGCTTTACAGAGGAAGCATTTACGTACCTTTTTAAAGGTTTTATGTTCCTTATCCTGACTATTTATGAAGTTCTGTAAGTATGTAAGATATGCCTGATTCTTGTCACACATTTCACCTTGGTGGTGTGAAATGTTACAAAATCTACAATGATTGCATTTCTCAGAAGTAGGCTTATATGTTCTTTGCCTATTGTAGGGTTCTGATCGAGGTTTTTCATAGTTAGCAGCTGCTACAAAGTTTGTATCAGTAGCCTCACTAGCAAAACAATGTTTATTGGCTGAATAGTAAGCCGAACCACGTCTCTCAATCTGTTCTACACTCGTACATTCATTCTCTAGCAAAAATTTTGAAAATGATGATGGAAGGGATGTTATGATTTTCTCCCTGATGATGAGGTCTTCTAACTTATGAAAGTCTTTATTTACTTTGGCTGCTGACAGCCATTTTGTAAATACGTCTCGGACTACGGAGACATAATCAGAGAACGTTTGAGTAGGTTTTGGACTCAATTTGCTGAACTGTTCTCTGTAACCTGCCTCATCTAGCATAAAATGTGCCATAATTTTTAACTTTAGATAGTGGTAATCTTTTCTGAGGTCTTTGAGGATAGTCTCTATGACTTTCAGAGGATCCCCTGACAAACTCCTCATATAAATAATGTTCCATTCAGAAACTGGGACATGATAGTGGTCCATTAAGGTTTCAAAATTCTGGGTGAACGCTGCAATGCAGTCACCTGAGGTATAATTTCTCACAATACCTTGATACTTTTTGTACTGGTTTTCTTTCTCCAGTCTTTCAGACTTCTTAGACTCTTTGTCTATGGCAGTATCGGTTTCAAGCTGTTTAATTTTGAGTTGTAATTCAAGTTCCTCTCGTTTACTTTGAGCTGCTATTTCTGCCTTCCTCAATTCAGTATCTAACTCCGCTTGTTTTGTTTTCGCAGATAATTCTAGCTCTGCCTGTTTCAATGTTGTTTCTGCCTCTGACTGCTTTAATGCTGCTTCTGCTTGCTTGGTAGCTCTTTCAGCCGCTCTTTCTTCGCGTTCGCTAGCTTTTTCTTGTACTAGAAGGTGTTCAGAATATTTTGTTTCGCTCCACTTTGTTAACTCGTCACCAGTTAACTTTAGCTTTAAACCCATATCGATGAAGTCATTTAACGAAGACATGATGGAATGTTTAAATGACAATGAGTTATCAGACACACAATTTGTTGCAAGGTGTTATTAACGTGACAAATTTACAATCTTGTTGAACTTACAATTTATGCCCAAATTTGCATCCGAAAGTATATACAAAAAAAAATATACTCAAGTGTACTGGATGCGGTGGAGAACGGTTCACACCAGGGCTAGGAACTGTAGGGTCGCTACTTCAAGGACAAATGACCTCTACGGACAACGGTTTCAGATGGCACAGAAAACCTGCATTCTTTTGGGAGGAAATAAGTTAGAATCTACCTTTATGTGAGGTGTATGCTTGTCACTAAGTTTTGATTAGGTTTGTATGGCGTTGAGTGTAATTGTAGGTCGTAATGTCGTCGGTCAACAATTTTTTTTTCAAATCACAAGTCACTTTCTTTCTCAAACTTTCTGCTTTCCACAACTAACTTCACAAATACAAGCTAGATATATTTCAACAATCTATAACTATGATGGTACATCACTTACATCACGATGACATTCAGTAAGGACATAGACATCATGTTTACAAGATGGCGACAAGGTCAAAATGGCGACAAGTTACACAATCACCGATGTTTTACACATTTACCAGTTCAAACAATCTAAGAGGACGAGCCTTCCACGTTCACACATGTCAGGATCTTAAACCTGGCTCGTTGGACCTAACATATGTGAGACAAGTACAAGTACACAAGGATTGGACTTGACACACAATGACACTAAGTTCAATGGATTTATTTACAATTCACATGCAATACGATCTAGTTTGGCATGTGATGATCATTACTATACATATACAATACATCAGTACACTTACAGACAAAACCCACAGCTTCACAGTCTATCTCACAAGATATACAAGCACTCGACTTTCGGGCACAGAACTACACGAAGCCTTTCTCAACCCACACGTCTTGTCATGTCCGAGTTCCCAAGCCGTCTGCCGGTTTCCCCGCACAGCGCTTGCCCTGTGGATTGGCTTCACAAGGACTGCGTGCGTCTTGTTTTGTCCTTGCCTGACCGCTGACTATCACGTCAACCAGCAACCTGCGGGCAGGTAACTGGTACTCGCCTGGCGGGCGTAATGATGTTACTGGATCCCGGTTGGCAACTATTCGCCTGGCGGGCGTAACGATGTTACTGCATCTCGGTTGGAGACATTAGAGATTCTGACAATCACCAGAGTCGTGGATCAGCTCCTTGTTTCTGTCTCGACCATGCCACGTGGCCAAGCCATCCAGGTATTTACTTCTCGGTCTTCCCCTTAGTCTTTCCTTCGATCTTGCAAGTTGTCACCAAGTTCTCCAAGTCATCTTGAGAACATTAACAGAAAAAACATTTGAAATGAATAGAGATCTGTATTGTGCTTTATTGATTACACTAACGCATGCGATAAGGTGAAACATGTAGAAATAACTAGAATATAGGAACATTTCAGCATTGGTGGTAATAATCTGAGAATAATAAATAACATATAATGGCAACAAAAGACAGCCATAGGAACTGACATGCAAATTGGAACTTTTCAACACATTAAACATGGGGCTAGACGGTATATATATATATATATATATATATATATATATATATATATATATATATATATATATATATATATATATATATATATATATATATATATAACATAGCAACAGACAGTCGGAACTAAGGTGTTAATCTGAATAGCATAACATAACAACAGAAGTAATGGAGTAATGGCGATGGTAATTACAAAAAAATATATGTCTTTCCAATTACAAAAATCAAAGTCAATGGAACTAGCCTGAAACAAATTATTGTCGAATTTAGGTATTTGGGTGTTTAGATAATAGCAGGTGGAAGATGCATTAAAGAAGTTTAGCATACAAAAGCCCATACTAAAGCAGCATTTCACAGGGTGGAGAATATTCAGTGCAATATATTTTTGTCCATCGAGATAAGAAAAAGAGTTCCTGGCCACATACCAATAGATAATATGACCATTAAAAGAACGGAAACACACAAATATCTGGGTACAATCTTCAACTGCTCCAACATAATAAGGGAAGAAATACAAGCTAGAATCAACTCTGGAACTAAGATATACTATGCACTACAACATTTGCTAAAATCAAATGCGCTATCTCTGTCGTGTCCTCCTTTAAAGTGTCGTCCCTGGAGTGAAGAGAGCCGACACCCACATTATAATATTTTGTTCCTCTCACTATTCTGGAGAATCCACCAGCTTCCGTCCAACACACTCCACCAGCCTATGGACACCTTTTCCTATCACTCTCTCACTGTCGTACTATGCCCCCCTTCTCATACTTCCCCAACGCAACATACTCAACAACTCTTGCTTCTAAAAATTAATAAAGAGTAATTTATTAAAATAAAAGTGTAACGTGTATGAGACGTGTATGCGAAGAAAATGTGTGACGTGTTCTATAAAGTGTGTAGACTCTGTCTCTCAGACATCAACTCAGTCAGCTGATCACAGCAAAGATAGACCACAGCACGTTACGTCAGAACAAGTACGTCTCACCCGTTGCCGAAACCATCTTGCCGGATACTGCTTTGCCTCTGTAGACCTCTGGTAATCCAATTTCATGAACATCCGAAATAGACACCGGTGGTATTAACAGTTAATCATGGACCGGTTGCACTCCACACAATGTCCGTTCCTAAAGTTCCTTAACAAACTGCACAAGTCTTTTTAGTGTGTACGCAGTTAGTTAGTTAGTTAGTTAGTCGACAGATCATCCTCGTTGCACATCGAACCATTCAGTCCATAAGTGCTAATTTCTAATGTTAATTGTTGCTGTACTAACACTAGGTACTCTTAGCCGGTTCTCGGTTCGTTACTACTGTCTAATGCTGTGTGGTGCATCAGTATGCATCACTCTCTTTGATGAATCAATTTCCTTCTAGCGTAATTTACGTTCTGTATGCAACTCTAGTGACTCTTGAACTGGTGTTCTTCCTAATGGATTTGATTTTTTTTCCCAAAAACTTGTTGAGTTTCCTTGGATCATGTAGGGAACCTAGGATAGAAACAACACATCTGGTGATAGTACTAGTCACTGATCCTTTCGGCTGAGTGTAAGCCTATCACCTTGCTTAATGATCTTTAGCTAACTAGAATTAGTCATAGAGCAGATTAGCTACCCACCTAGAGCCGAATCAGGCTATGACAACGAAAAAATCAGCAAACAGAATGCGGACCCCCGCCCACCAGGGACACCTACGGAAAGATCCCAATTATCCCTCATTACTCAATTCTCAACTAGTAAAGCTTATCAACACTTCACTAATCTATTCTTAACTAGCAGAGTTAATATCACTATTCTACTCTAACTAGTTTCCACTAACAGTGCTAATCATCACACTATAGTTTAACAAGGCTACAGTCTATATTAATTAGAACTAATAGACTATATTGACTACCTTATGTAAAAACCGCCTCATTCCCGGGATGGCTACTACACTTTGCCATAACGGCACATGCTAGTTAATCTTAAATTAATCTAACACTGTAGAGCTCTCCCACAAACACGTCCATCATAATCCACGGTTTTTGGTCAACTCCCCATCTCCAATCATGGTTTTCTGACAAACCCCTAAAATTGGTCACGTGATATGGGTGACGTCCTGCAGGTGTTATTTGCGCATATCATCCATTGTCAGGAATCGATTTTTCCTGGCTTGAGTCATTATCAAAGTTGTCATCAATTGTTTAGATTCCCAAAACAAGCCAGCGAGTTCCTGTATGATCCCACAACAACAGTTGCCAATAACCCCGTCAATCTTCTCGATGTTCCGGAAACCCAGAATTGACATATGTACTGTTACTTCCGTGCTAAGTACTTCCGTTTTCCCTCTGATATGTTTCTGACTTGTCAAGGTGATATATGATTCAGCGCACTCACTTCCTCCTCACTCACCACCAAATGTGTATATGGGCTGACCCCACTGCTTCCATTTGTATTCAAATGTTGACAAACTTGTCAAGGCGATGTCGGGATTCGTTTCCCGCACTTCCGAGGGTGGCCAATCCGTCAACCATATGTACAAGTACAACTGTTATTTCTGCCCGACCTGTTTTTGGAAACACGTGCAGCCCCAACTATGAATGTTTTCTCTGTATTAGTTGAAACACTGGTTGCTTAGCAGATAGTCCGGTTAATCAAAAAATCCTCCCTAACAATCAGCTGGGTAAACGCACGGTTTCATTTTGTGACATAGGCCCCCTCTTAAGAGAGTAGTCCATCTCACTCTTCTCCACCGTGAGTTTAATCCAGATGATTCATTCTTCTTCTTCAGGAGCTGGGTGTCTTGATAAGAAATCCGCTCCAACATTTTCCTTCCCAGGAATGTACTCTACTGTGAAATTATAAGGTTGAAGTAACAACGACCACCGCATCAAACGGGCATTGAGCTTCTGAGAAGTAGCCAGGAACATCAGAGGTTGATGATCCGACTGGACTCGAAACTTAACTCCATACAAATATGGCTGAAATTTTTGCACTGCCCATACGAGGGACAAGCACTCTCTCTCGACGGTTGAATAATTCCTCTCCGCCTGTAGTAATTTCTTGCTTGCGTATGCCACAGGTTTCAAAACCGAAGCATCGTCTTTTCCTTCCTGTAACAAAGCGGCTCCAATTCCAATCGCACTCGCATCTGTTCTCAACACAAATTGTTTGGAAAGGTCAGGGAGCTGTAATACAGGTTTGCTGACCAAGGCCTCCTTTAACTGACTATAGGCATTCTCACATTCTGGTGTCCAAATGATTTGATCCGGTAATCCCTTTTTCAAGGTTTCCGTCAACGGAGCTCCCAGTTCAGTGAAATGTGGGATAAATTTATGGTAGAACCCACACAACGAGAGAAAAGATCGCACATCCTTCTTCGTTTTTGGCCTTGGTGCATTTCTGATTTTCTCCAGGTTCTTCTCTTCTGGGACAATGTGTCCTGGAGTGATGGTGTGACCTAGAAATTCCAGAGTCTGGTAACCAATCATGCACTTGGTTGGACGAGCGGTAAGCCCTGCTTCCTTGAGCCTATTAAACACTCTCTCCAAGGATTGTAAGTGGTCATCCAGGCTGTCACTGGAAATCAGAATATCATCCATGAATGAGATGATGGATGGATCCTGTAACGGATCTAGTAAAGTCCTCATCATGCGTGTAAACACACTAGGTGCATTGCTGAGTCCAAAGGGCATGACCTTGAATTCGTAGTGTCCACTGGGTGTACTGAAAGCTAACAGTGGTCGAATCTCCGGTTTGACTGGTATCTGATAGTACCCCCGACTCAGATCCACCTTTGAAAAGTACCGAGCCTTATGGAGCCTAGCGAATAACTGAGTTGGATTCGGCAAAGGTTCCACCTGAAACTGTGTATGGCTGTTCAGAAGTCGGTAATCTATACACAACCTGTGTTCTCCACTTGGTTTGCGTAACAAAACTACCCCCGCATTGTATGGGGATGTGGATGGTGCAATCACGTCATCCTCCAGCAGTTTTTGTATTTCCTCCTCCAGGGCCTTTTCTTTAGAGAATGGCACTGGGTAAACCTTTTGGCGAACAGGCTCCTGTGTGGTCAAAGTCATCTCGAACTCAACCAACCTCGTTCGTCCTGGTTTATCAGTCAGTATCTCCTTATGAGACTTGAGAACCTGGGTTATCCTTTCCCTCTCCTGGGAGGTCAGATCAGGGTTCACTTGCACATCCCTATAGGTTTCCTGGTGTACCAAGGGATATTCCCTGCCCTCGCTGGTTCCCACTTCTGTCTCCACTGCAACTGCCATTGCCATGAGGTGAGCTGCCTTGTCTCCGGGTCTCTCTTCGTATTTCCGCAAGAGATTGATATGGAAAATCTTCGACTTTCCCCGGATCCGGATCTGATAGTTGGTTCTGGATATCACCCTTTCCACGGGAAATGGTCCTTGCCAACCTATCTCCAGTTTGTTGTTTCCCGTTGGGAGTAGCAACAAGACTTTATCTCCCACCTCTAGAGATCTTTCTTTAGACCTACGGTTGTAGTAAGCCGCATGTCTTTTCCTGCCCTTTGTCAAATTTTGATTTGCCAGAGTCCATCCCTTGTGGAGTTTTTCTTTCAGTTCCTCCACGTATTGATAGGATGAGATCACTTCTTCTGACGTCCCCTCTTCAGTCCAACTCCTCAACATGGCTTCCAACGGTCCTTTGATTGGACGACCAAACAGCAACGTAGCGGGTGGTAGTCCTGTTGAGCCATGAGGAACTTCCCGATAGGCAAAGAGTGCTGCTGGGATATATTCATCCCACCTATCCGGTTTTTCCTGCGCTAATTTCCTGAGCATTGTCATCAACGTGCCGTTGAAACGCTCTACTTGTCCATTGGCTTGAGGGTGGTAAGGGCTGGTATGTATGTGGTTAGAGTGAAACACCCTAAATACCTCCTCCATGAGTTTTCCACAAAACTGAGATCCATTGTCCGTCAGAATTTGATCCGGAAAGCCTAATCTGGTAAAGGCCTCCATCAGTGCGTCCGCCACTCTTTTCGAGTCAATCGTGGTCAACGGTATAGCCTCACCCCACATGGTACAGCAATCCACCATTGTGAGTATATACATGTTCCTCTTCCTAGTCCTGGGAAGTGGACCCACGATATCGATGGCTACCCTCTCGAAAGGAGAGTTCATGATGGGCATCTCACCCAACATCACCGGTGCTGTCCAGTGTTTCGGTGCCACCCTCTGGCACTCAGGGCATGACTTCACATACCGACGCACATCTTCTGTCATTCCCGGCCAATAGTAATGGCAGGAAATTCGCTGCATGGTGGCGGCTATACCCATGTGTCCACTAAAGGAGATGGTATGCCCCATATGAAGAATCTGGGACCGATGAGCTTTCGGGACGACCAACTGACCGTATAGGTTGTCTCCCCTTCCTGCTCTCCTGTAGAGTATCCTATTCTTCATGTAGTACTGCCCCCGTCCTGGTGGATCAGCACTTTTCTGCAGCGTTTTGTAGCAAGGACGTAAAGTATCATCCTCACTCTGGGCAGTTCGTAGCTCCCCCGGCATTGGGTTAGTCACAATTGCTTCTGCCTCTTCCGTTCTCGTCTGAGAGCGAGTCTGCATTGCTCCCATATGGATTGGCTCCCTGGGCATTCCCAGAAAGACATACCGGCAACCTAGGATGACTGGAAAAATGGGATCGGTCAATACAGCGGCCTTGATGGTGCCGGTGACGTACCTTGAGCGAATCTCCACATTAGCAATGGGCAACTTCATGGGTACAGCACTTTTCTGTGCAGGCTGTATATCCAATGTTTCACCTGTGAATTGTTCTGGATGTACCAGATCCGCAGAAATCACGGCCTCCCCGTCCAGTCCTGTGTCGTATAAACACTCCACTTGACGACCGTTAACCTCTACCAATTCCACTACAGGTGGTTTTTCCTGGTCTGGAGTCTCTTCCTCGGCCTCGACCTGTTCGGTGGGCTCCACCTTAGGTTTCCCGGGGCACACGACGAATTGAGTGTCTCCTGACTCTCCTCTGCAGTCAATAGCATTGTGCGTGTTTGACTGACATTGGTTGCACCATTTCCCTGTCCTAGATTTTCTATTGTCGGAATTGAGTGAGCTCTCCTGGTGGCGAGCTTCCTTGTTGACCTTGGCATATTCCGTGACAACCTCCTTGGAAGTCACTTGACATGCTGCGAAGTGAGGGTTCTTAGCCTTCGATTTGCAGTCCCTCGTATTGTGAGAGGGTGACTTACAAATTGAACACCACTTCTCCGACCACGGTCGTTTAGGTGTAGAGCTTGAAGTGCTCTTGCTTCCCTCCTTCTTCTTCTCTGAACTATCCTCTGATTTTTGCACATAAGGTTCCCACTTTTTTGTTCCTGAGTTTTTGGTTTTCTTCTTGTCATGTTTCTCTTGACTTTTGGAGTTGGTGGAAAGGTTTTCCCCTGCCTCCCCATGTACCTCGACGAACCGTTCTGCTAATTTATTCACGAGGTCAATACGTTCCGCTCCTTGTTCTCCCAGGAACGTCCTGAGAGGTTTAGACATTTGCTTCTTCAGCTGGTCGACCACCATGAGCTCTTCCAGACTCTCATAGTCATGTGCGAACCCAGCCAAATCCATCCACTTATGGAGATAAGATTTTAGACGCAAACTGTAGGCGGCAAACAACTCCCCCGGTTCTCGTTTCGCTGCTCGAAATTTTTTCCGGTAGGTATGTGACGTAACCTCGAATCGTTTCAGCAGAGCCGTCTTTAACTCGTCATAATTGTTCTCATGTCCTGGTGGCAGGCGAGTATAAACCTCGTATCCGGTCCCGCGTAATCCCTGGGATAGCTTAAGATTCCATTTGTTACGCCCCAGACCCATAGCAACCGACATAGCCTCGAAGCGTTGAAGGTACTGGTCAATCTTCACTTTGTCCTCCTCGTAGACCGCCAAAGGAAACTTCATGGCATGGTACCCATGTCCACCTACTGGTGTTGACCCTGGGATAGAGGAACCTCCAACTGCTCCCTCAGTTTCTCCATTAGATTGACTCTTGAGCTCGAGTTCCCGCATCCGGTACTCGTGCTCCCTCTTCTGTGCTTCTTGTTCAGCTTCTAATTTCCTAGCTGCTTGTTCAGCTTCAAATTTCCTAGCTGCTTGCTCAGCTTCCAATTTCCTAGCTGCTTGTTCAGCTTCCAATTTCTTAGCTGCTTGCTCAGCTTCCAATTTCTTAGCTGCTTGCTCAGCTTCCAATTTCTTGGCTGCTTGCTCAGCTTCCAATTTCTTAGCTGCTTGTTCCAACTCCATCCTTCTCAATTCCAGCTCGGCCTTTCGATCTTCCCTTTCTGCTTGACGATACTCTCTCTCCACTTCCTGTATGTAATCCGTTAGAGCAGACCCCGACAGTCCCATGTCTTCCCCCTTTGCCCTTAATTCTAACGTGGTAAGTTTAGGGGTGGCCATTATACAGAGAGGTAAGCTAGCAGGTCGAGTACAATATAACTGCAAATTACTATACAGATATATGAACAAGTACTATAAATCTAGATATTACACACACAGCACATTCACGCAGTGACAAGAGTAGAATCAGGACCACAGACCTATGCAGACGTGTGAAGTGTGAACAGGTAAGATATTTGTCCTAACCCCTATCCACATTCACTCTAGCTGGATTCTCCAAAATGATATCTCCCTCTTATAAATACGGATCCCGTGTCAAAAGACCCCGTTGTCAGAAGATCCCACTGTCAAAGGTTCCTGCTTGCAGGAGATCTCGCTGTCCAAGGATTCCGTTTACGGGAGATCCCGCTGTCCAAGGATTCCGTTTACGAGAGATCCCGCTGTCCAAGGATCCCGTTCTCGAGCCCCCAATAATGTCGTGTCCTCCTTTAAAGTGTCGTCCCTGGAGTGAAGAGAGCCGACACCCACATTATAATATTTTGTTCCTCTCACTATTCTGGAGAATCCACCAGCTTCCGTCCAACACACTCCACCAGCCTATGGACACCTTTTCCTATCACTCTCTCACTGTCGTACTATGCCCCCCTTCTCATACTTCCCCAACGCAACATACTCAACAACTCTTGCTTCTAAAAATTAATAAAGAGTAATTTATTAAAATAAAAGTGTAACGTGTATGAGACGTGTATGCGAAGAAAATGTGTGACGTGTTCTATAAAGTGTGTAGACTCTGTCTCTCAGACATCAACTCAGTCAGCTGATCACAGCAAAGATAGACCACAGCACGTTACGTCAGAACAAGTACGTCTCACCCGTTGCCGAAACCATCTTGCCGGATACTGCTTTGCCTCTGTAGACCTCTGGTAATCCAATTTCATGAACATCCGAAATAGACACCGGTGGTATTAACAGTTAATCATGGACCGGTTGCACTCCACACAATGTCCGTTCCTAAAGTTCCTTAACAAACTGCACAAGTCTTTTTAGTGTGTACGCAGTTAGTTAGTTAGTTAGTTAGTCGACAGATCATCCTCGTTGCACATCGAACCATTCAGTCCATAAGTGCTAATTTCTAATGTTAATTGTTGCTGTACTAACACTAGGTACTCTTAGCCGGTTCTCGGTTCGTTACTACTGTCTAATGCTGTGTGGTGCATCAGTATGCATCACTCTCTTTGATGAATCAATTTCCTTCTAGCGTAAGTTACGTTCTGTATGCAACTCTAGTGACTCTTGAACTGGTGTTCTTCCTAATGGATTTGATTTTTTTCCCCAAAAACTTGTTGAGTTTCCTTGGATCTGGTAGGGAACCTAGGATAGAAACAACACATCTGGTGATAGTACTAGTCACTGATCATTTCGGCTGAGTGTAAGCCTATCACCTTGCTTAATGATCTTTAGCTAACTAGAATTAGTCATAGAGCAGATTAGCTACCCACCTAGAGCCGAATCAGGCTATGACAACGAAAAAATCAGCAAACAGAATGCGGACCCCCGCCCACCAGGGACACCTACGGAAAGATCCCAATTATCCCTCATTACTCAATTCTCAACTAGTAAAGCTTATCAACACTTCACTAATCTATTCTTAACTAGCAGAGTTAATATCACTATTCTACTCTAACTAGTTTCCACTAACAGTGCTAATCATCACACTATAGTTTAACAAGGCTACAGTCTATATTAATTAGAACTAATAGACTATATTGACTACCTTATGTAAAAACCTACTGTGAACGGACATTTACAGCGCAAATTGGCCTTATCAGTCACACTCGCTACCGCCATAGTTAAAAGTTATTATGCCTTTTTAAAGCACAAACTATCGTCTGTCAAGACGGCAAGGTGCCAATGTAATGTAAAAACCGCCTCATTCCCGGGATGGCTACTACACTTTGCCATAACGGCACATGCTAGTTAATCTTAAATTAATCTAACACTGTAGAGCTCTCCCACAAACACGTCCATCATAATCCACGGTTTTTGGTCAACTCCCCATCTCCAATCATGGTTTTCTGACAAACCCCTAAAATTGGTCACGTGATATGGGTGACGTCCTGCAGGTGTTATTTGCGCATATCATCCATTGTCAGGAATCGATTTTTCCTGGCTTGAGTCATTGTCAAAGTTGTCATCAATTGTTTAGATTCCCAAAACAAGCCAGCGAGTTCCTGTATGATCCCACAACAACAGTTGCCAATAACCCCGTCAATCTTCTCGATGTTCCGGAAACCCAGAATTGACATATGTACTGTTACTTCCGTGCTAAGTACTTCCGTTTTCCCTCTGATATGTTTCTGACTTGTCAAGGTGATATATGATTCAGCGCACTCACTTCCTCCTCACTCACCACCAAATGTGTATATGGGCTGACCCCACTGCTTCCATTTGTATTCAAATGTTGACAAACTTGTCAAGGCGATGTCGGGATTCGTTTCCCGCACTTCCGAGGGTGGCCAATCCGTCAACCATATGTACAAGTACAACTGTTATTTCTGCCCGACCTGTTTTTGGAAACACGTGCAGCCCCAACTATGAATGTTTTCTCTGTATTAGTTGAAACACTGGTTGCTTAGCAGATAGTCCGGTTAATCAAAAAATCCTCCCTAACAATCAGCTGGGTAAACGCACGGTTTCATTTTGTGACAATCTCGTAACACCAAGATCACAATATACAAAACACTGATTAGACCAGCTGTGCAGAATGGCTCTGAAACCTGGAGTACAGCTAAAGGAGACGAAGCCTTGTTACAAACCTTTGAGAACAAAGTCTTAAGACGCATCTTTGGGCCCATTAGGCATACACAAAGTGGAGAGTGAAAAAGAAGAAGTAACAAAGACATTTAAGATCTGTTTAAATCCCAACTAATCACTGGTATTATGAAGGCTAATAGACTGCAATGGCTAGGGCATATAGAAAGAATGGAAGATAATAGGGAAACAAAATTCGCTTACACTCAGGAAATAAATGACCATAGACCCCAAGGTAGACCAAGAAGACGATGGAGAGATAATATACATACAGACCTACAAGCACTTGGAATCAGCGACTGGCAAGAGAAGGTCAACCAGAGAGACGAATGGAGACGGCTTGTATCTGCAGCAAAGAACCTCAATGGCTCGGAATGCTGAAGAAGAAGAGCGATTTCGAGCCAATCCCTATGTAAGGAAGTGCATAATGGGCAATTATTGGACTAATGATGTATTATGTGGAAGCTTCAGAGAGGTGGATTTACGGTAGGATGACGAGAACGCCATGGACGGGTAAAACATGTAATAAGGATATATGCTTGGGGGAAAAACAACTCACAAAGAGAACTGATTTCTCGCATCAGAAGCTGGCAGTCTACATTCTTTGGGCACACCGTGGTCAGGGAAAAGGAGGAGAACGCGGTGAAAACAGGAAAGTTGGAAAGACTACGGAGAAGAGAGAGGAGGGGGAGGCAAGAGAGCGAAAATAATGGACTGTTGAAGCGAAAGAGAAGGAGGGAGACAATGAGAGCGAGAGAGACAACGAGAGCGAGAGAGACAACGAGAGACATGAAGAGCCAGAAACAAAGAGACATCGCGAAAAACTGATAGAGTGAGCGAGAGACCGAGAGAACGAACAAATTAGAGAGCGGAGATAGAGACAGAGTGAGAGAGACAGAGAGAATCTGAGACATACATACAGAGAGAGAGAGAGAGAGAGAGAGAGAGAGAGAGAGAGAGAGAGAGAGAGAGAGAGAGAGAGAGAGAGAGAGTTATAAACGCCAGTTTAAGAAACGAAAGACTTAAATGAGATTGTTATTTGATAACACTGTTAACAAGATCTGTACAGAAATACGCCCTTAAATTTGTAGCACAGCATGCCAAGTGAGATACGCTGCTTCAGGTGTCGGATAGGCTGTTTCCTCTTAGTCGAAAGAAACAATTTTCAAGGAACAAAAAGTAAATATCCGGGGTGTTGGCTTCGTCTCTCTGCAGTGAATACATTGTTGCTTTCAAAAATAACAACATATCAATGAAGGGCCCAACAAACATGATTAAGAGTTGCAAGATCATGCAGAGAAAAAATGGAACATTAAATGGGTCACCACGATAGCAGAAGAACAATTTGGTTTCCGTTAAAGCAGCGAAAATATAGATCTTCTTCTTCTTCTTCTTCTTCTTCTTCTTCTTCTTCTTCTTCTTCTTCTTCTTCTTCTTCTTCTTCTTCTTCTTCTTCTTCTTCTTCTTCTTCGTCTTCTTCTTCTGCTTCTGCTTCTGCTTCTTCTTCTTCTTCTTCTTCTTCTTCTTCTTCTTCTTCTTCTTCTTCTTCTTCTTCTTCTTCTTCTTCTTCTTCTTCTTCTTCTTCTTCTTCTTCTTCTTCTTCTTCTTCTTCTTCTTCTTCTCTGTTGCTGCTGCTGCTGCTGCTGCTGCTGCTGCTGCTGCTGCTGCTGCTGCTGCTGCTGCTGCTGCTGCTGCTGCTGCTGCTGCTGCTACTACTACTACTACTACTACTACTACTACTATTTTGGAAACCTTCAGATGTCAGTATGAATAAATTCAAAGAAAGAAGCTTGTTGACATCTTTAAATGGAGCGCATGTAGACCAAAATAGTTTTCTCTGTTGTGCATGTGTTGGCAACTCCCGAAAATTATTTTTTTTTTAAATTAATATACAAAAGTTCAAAAGTATTTATGTATGTTTCATATATAGAATACGGAAAAAATTTTGACAGGGTACAGTATGAATAGTTCACTGATGACTTGAAGAGAGAAAATTAGATGGGGAAGATGTGAGATTCGTTAGTAACCTGTGCAGGGAACAAGTTGCCACTAAATGCTAAATGGGAATTTAAAGACGAGAGGGCCAGTTTCAATGCACCAGGTGTTATCCCATATGGCATGATCTCCGTTACTCCCGCGACGACCCACGGGAGTTTGCGAGAAAATGCAAATGTGAACTAAATGACGGGCTCTGGAATCGAACCTACAACTTTCGGAGCGCGAGGCAGGCAGCCTATCACTTCACCACGTATATGGAAATATAGACACACCACACTTGGATCAGAAAATATAGACACACACCACTTGGATATGAATATATAGACACACCAAACTTGGATATAATAATATAGACACACAACACTTGGATATAAAAATATAGATACACCACACTTGGATATAAAAATATAGACACACCACACGTGGATATAAAAATATAGACACACCACACTTGGATATAAAAATATAGACACACAACACTTGGATATAAAATATAGACACACCACACTTGTATATAAAAATATAGACACACCACACTTGGATATAAAAATATAGACATACCACACTTGGATATGAAAATATAGACACATCACACGTGGATATACAAATATAGACACACAACACTTGTATATAAAAATATAGACACACCACACTTGGATATGAGAATAGACACACCACACTTGGATATAAAAATATAGACACATCACACGTGGATATACAAATGTAGACACACCACACTTGGATATTAAAATATAGACACACAACACTTGGATATAAAAATATAGACAAATCACACGTGGATATACAAATGTAGACACACTACACTTGGATATAAAAATATAGACACACAACACTTGGATATAAAAATGTAGACACACCACACTTGGATATAAAAATATAGACACACCACACTTGGATATGAAAATATAGACACATCACATTTTGATATGATAAAAGGGGCGTAGGTACGTGGGTGTGTTATTTTCTCATTATTATTTATCTTCTTTCGCCTTGACCCCACACTGGGACACAGGACCACAACCAACTCCCGCCAGGCTATCGTATCTATTTTCTAATTAGACAGAAACAACTTCCAAGCAACTTGGAGACATGCCTGAACTGAACTTCAACGGAAGAATAATAAACCGCCTATGATAGGCTTGTGTCACAATGTTATTGCATACACGGGATATTGTGAAGCACGTCAACAGGCGAAGTGCAGAAAGTGGATTGCAGATTAATATTTTTGAAATACAACGTACGATGATTAACAAAGTAAACGCGTAATAAGCAATCAAAATAGGAATAAAGGGACATTTTCTACGAGTAGAAAAAACCAACACGTTTCTCACATCTTTGGCTTGTAATAACAGATGATGGCAGAAGTGAAACAGATCAATAACAAATCAGTAATGGCTACTAATAGTGTCAAACTGAAAATAGACATTAATAATTAATGAGATCGTGCGGCTGTCTGTTGGAAAAATCCAGCTTCATTCATTTTCATATCTAAGGTGTGGTTAAATCTGGAGGGATTAACGATTTTCTAAATGCAAATAGTCAAATGTTATACTTAATTAGCACTTCTGCATGGTGCCAAACCTTGGGTAATGAACAGGCAATTAGGAAATGGGACTGGGGGATTCGAAATGGAAAATTACGCAACAGGTCGCATGCAATTTAACAAGATCAGGCAAATGCAGAGGTCTTAGGGAAGGTGAGAATGAAAAGAAAGCTGATTGATGAGGTAACAAGAGAAAAATAGTAACCATATGATAATTTGATAATAGCCCCAAAAAAGTGTTTTAAAATGTAGTAAGTAAAGGACTTCTTTACACACCTTACATCTTATCTGGAAAATTGTGCTAATCCTATATTTGTATAGATCATTCGATACACGGTGGATGATGTGATCAGTGTCACGCCGACCGCCTTACTTTCCTACACATTTCCTTGTACTCATTCCTGGTCAATTAAAAAACAAATCTATCCCTGTAAAGATTCGAACCCATAACCACCGGACCGGCAGGCGAGCGTCTGGCCACTGCGCTATTGGGGCTCCCGTAATAATCTTACTTCAGGGAAAAGTTGGCAGTCAAAGTGGGAAGCTATCATGATGTAGACGACTTGAGTCCTGTCAGTGTATCAACACTGCGAGCGCAAGAAAGTGTTGAAGTTCCACTGCAGCCAACCTTCAACATGAGACGGTATCTGACTGGCTGACTGACTGACTGGTTGACTGACTGACTGACTGACTGGTTGACTGACTGACTGGTTGACTGACTGACTGGTTAAACTGACTGACTGGTGTGTAAGTGAAGTGAACTATATCAGCGCACAATATCAATAGACAGAAGACAGTCACAAGTACGTAAGAGATGAGCCAGAAAACAGACTTCAGAATCTTGGTTACTGAACTTCCGGGAATAATGAAGTAGTTGTATTTGATATACTGGAATGTTTGGCTAATGTATCATTCTTGTGTTCAGTCATGTTGACCACACCATGTCCATTATCCACAGCGTTCGTTAGTTCCATTATTTCTGCTTACAATACATAGGTTACTTGCTTGCTGACATTTCAACAATGTATTCTTTCCCTCCCGCTACCATTGCTATTCAGGTAATATCAATGGCCACAACAGACATTCTTGTTGCTATGTGTGGAGAGCTACAGAGTATCATCATGATGTTGTCCACAGAGGCCTGGGTCTTGTCAGATGTTTTATGTGAGGTGTTCACCTCCGCTGATCTGTATTTTAGTCTCTGCGGTAAGTGAATTTGTTTTTGGTCAAATCAATGTGTCTGTCTTCGGTCAAATGAATGTGTCTGTCTTCGGTCAAATCACTTGTGCGCCAAAACAATTTCAACAGACGACAGAAACTGCAGCAAGACAGTGATATCACTGGTGTTGTTCACTTCGTTAACTGTTGCGAATCCCTTGGAAGACCAGAGTAACTAACAACGATCACCAGGAATAAGGCTCTGAAAGTAGACCATTATATACAAATATAAGAAAGATAATGAACGTTTTCTGCAATAAGTCACTGTCCTTGATAGTTAGAAAAAGAGTTCTTGCATGTTGCGTAGAATCAGTTTTAACACACAGTTGCGAATCCTGGACAATTAGTAAAGACGTGAACAAATCCATGAAAGCCTAGGAGATGTAGTTTTATAGAAGAATGCTGAAAATTAATTGGACAGCCAAAATGAGCAATCAGGAAGTTTTAAATGAAGCTGAGTTGCTAATGCAACTTATCACAGACATCAGAAAGAGGCAGTCATCGTTTTTTTTTTTGGCCACGTTATGAGAAAACAAAAACTGGAACATGTTGTGACAACCGGAAAGATTTGCGGACAGAAAGATAGAGAAGGAGTAGAAATACTGCAAGAACATTGAGGATTGAAATCTGTAGAGAGTCATTTACTGCCAACCATGTCACCCTGGGAGCCCATGACAAGTTTAAGAATCCGCCTCCATGTGAGTTCGAAGACATACTGGTCCCAATATTTGTAGACTTAAAAGGGGTTTTTAATCGGAAAGAAAATGCCCGCTCCGTGGCGAAGGTGTTACGGACGCAGTTCGTAATCCCACATACCGGCATTTGAAACACAGCTGTGGGTGATTTGGCAGCAGACCGCGTTGCATTGGTTTTTATGAAATGGTATTGGTGCGGGTCGTTCAGAAAACAATGGCAAACTACCGAACGTAAACGTGCCCAGGAATCACAAACAGCCAAAAATACTGGGGTTGAATGCTACGTCCTGTATAGGATATGCAACTAATTTTTTAAAGGAAAGAGGATGACTTCGTTGCACCAGGTTTTATCCAATATGGCGCGGTCTCTTTCCGCAAGTCAACCTGTCGAGAGCACGAACTCCGTAGCTTCAGCAATGACCCCCTATTAGTCACTGAGAAAATTGCACCCGTGAACCGAACCTTCGGAGCGCGAGGTAGGCGGTCTAACCACCCCACCACAGAGACTCCCTGCTGGTAGACCAGTCTGCACTCTCCACCCCACCACAGAGACTCCCTGCTGGTAGACCAGTCTGTACTCTATGGGTGATATGAGCAACATTACGTCGGCTTCCTGTACCCCTCTATATACTCTCCTGTACTCATTTCTGGCTGGCCGACTGGGAGAATACATCAATGACAACATGCTTCGCGTCCAATGAGATTGTAACATATGCCCACCGGACCAGCAGGCAAATCTGCTAGCCATTGAGTTACAGCGGCCAGCCATATATTGTATAGTTGACATGTTCCTTTCAATTACAAGTTGTATTGAAGTTAATGAGATTTCATTTCTTTTCAATTACCATAGAATTGAATTTAATGAGATTTTATTTCTTTTCAACAGGGCTAACATTTTTGTCGGATATATTTTATGAGTTTTGATTCGTTCTTTCTCCGCATAATCTAAATATTCTCTTTTTATTCTGTTTTGTATTGCCACATCTTGCTGCAGGCCGTATGTTTTGTCCTGTTTGCTACAAATTGTATACAGATAACCTAGTTGGTAGTTTTTGCTATATTGTATATCTTGTAATGTTTATTGTATTTTACACAGTGTATTTATATTGTTTTCGTGAGTGCGGCCACGCTCGCACTGTCCAACAGATAGATCTGAACGTTTAGTTTACAGTTATGAATGTATCAGCTTCACTTTACAGTTAGTGGCATGCCAGAGGTTAAAGTACTACCTTAAATTAACAATCATAAAACTGAAAGCCCAGAAGCGAAAATTAAAACTATGAAACGAAACTTAAAAGTGCAAATGCAAAGGCAGAAAGTAATAGATCTGTATATGAAAACAATTATACATATAGTGTGGCGCTAAATACACTAGCGCTTAAACTTCCGCTGCGCTAATGCAGGGCTGAAGGGTTTAGCCTCTATACCGGTCAGTTGGACCTTAGCATTGACTTCCCGTTCAGAAAGCAACGGTAAACTTCTGAACGAAAACTTACCTTTAAAATCAACCTTTAGTTGGGGTTGAGCACAACGTACTGCAAAGAACCAGTTTCTTTAGTTGTATATATATTGGACTCATTGATGTCCATGAGATATTTACGGAAACGATCCGCAAACTCACTGCCTGTTTCACCGATGTATGTTATGTCGCACTTTTGCAAATGAAGGCATAAACTAGATTGCGGGATTCGCATGTAAATGATACCCTAATTTGAAACACCCTATTCGGAAAGCCCACCGAAGGGATCTGAATAACCAACCGGCATATTTCATATTTATTGCGGTTTCATCTGGCAGTACCTCCAGGAAATACTGTATTCATCGAAAGACTGCTTTTAACAGGTATGTCCTTCAGGTTTCTGTCACGGCCGTCAACCAATATAGAGTTGTCATTAAAGATCTGCTGATTTCCGGATTCTAGTAGGGAAGGTTGAGGTAGCGATTCAGGATTCTGAAAGCATTGAGGATGAAAAGTGAGGATACGTTTGGTTGTATCCGTGGTAGTAAGATTTGAACGGGAAGACCTCTGTCGGGCCACGGATAGTGCTTACTTGGCAGCTGCTTGGAGAATGAGTTCTTTGGAGCGACGGACACGGGGGAGGTTTAGGGGATGTTAATAGATCTTGCTGACAAAGTCAAAGTTATCAGAGCACAGCTTGCTAGAGGAAAAAGTTAAGAGTGTTCACATGTCTGCATGAGCATGGATAAGAAGACGTATGGAGAATTTATCTGTGAGGATATATGGGTTTGTAGTAAACAATTGTTGGTAGCACAGGAACATTGATGGAGCGTAACTTTAATATCAGCGGACGCATTAGCGAAGTTGATAGCGAACTGCACTGATAATGTCATGAGCATGGTCAGACTTGGGTTCGAGGCCGGGGCTCGTCACCTGCGAATTGAGGGAAAGATTGGCCACCTATTCCTATGTGCATTCAGGCCTACAAAATGTAATGGATATATCACATCATTGACACATTGCAGAAAATTGCTTCTGAAAAATAAAACAAATGTAATGTCTAGGAAATGCAAGAGTATGGTAGAAATGCGGGTTGTCAATTTGGGATGTAGCGGGATTGAAACCATTTTAGGAATCACTGAAATTATCCTGTTCAACTTTGGACAGCTCAGAGATTCTTAGACCATCATCACAGTACTTCTTATACACGCCTCAGACAATAAATGTACCTCAATATGTTTGCCATACTTGGTGCTCGAAGTGGATAGTAAAGAAGAATGCCTAACTAGGAACCGTTTTGGTTAAATGTGCTTGCTTAACAAGACAGTGGTCCCCGTACAATCCCGAGCACTGACTGGATTATTTGTATCCACCAGGACGGTTCTCGGGTTGATCCACTCTAAGTCTGTACCGGATACATTTCAGATGTTTGAAAGAAATGTATGAACGGTGGCGAGGTAACTCTTTCACTACCAAACAAAAAACTGGGCTGTGACCAAACAGAAATTTATGGCAAAAAATTGGAACTATGGGTGTGTTACAATAATGATTTTAAAATGGTTAAAATGGTAGCAGATCTATTGTATTACATATCAAATTAAAGAGGATTGCACAAGGAACATGACAGTGGTAATAATTAATTTATAGGTTACAAATATTATGACAATAATGAGAGGTTTAATAATAACAACTGAAATTAAAGAGGTAAAAATTATTTAAAAAACTGCACTTATAAGGTGTTTTCTACACTCCTATACTGCTAATCATGTTTAATTTACTGAATAATCAAACAAACACCACTTGTCTTCAAGAATATAAACAGTATTGCTCATTAAAATAACCCAAAAAGAAGTTTTGGTGCATATTCTGAACCATGTATTTTTCACAAAAAATGACAAAAAATAATGGCTGAAATCTTGAAGGTGGGGTCTGTCACAATAATGTTATGAAAATGGTTTAAATTGTAGCAGAAATGTTGTATTGTATATCAAAATAAAGGGGATTGCACAAGGAATATGTTGGTAGGAGATTTTCTGCTTTAGGTTGTAAATAAAATAAAAATAATAATATAATTTGTAAAATAATTGGACAAAAGTAGGTAAAAATAATGTAAACATTGCACTTTTAATGTGTTTTCTACACTCCTATACTGCTAATCATGTTTAATTTACTGAATAATCAAACAAACACTACTTGTCTTCAAGAATATAAACAGTATTGCTCATTTAAATCACCCAAAGGGAAGTTTTGGCGCATATTCTGAACCATGTCTTTTTCAGAAAAATGAAAAAAAACTAATGGCCGAAATCTGGAAGTTGGTGTATGTCACAATAATGTTATGAAAATGGTTAAAATTGTAGCAGAAATGTTGTATTATATATCAAAATAAAGGGGATTGCACAAGGAATATGTTGGTAGGAGAATTTTTGCTGTATGTTGTAAATATAATAAAAATAATAATATAACTTTTAACATAATTTGTTAAAAAGAGGTAAAAATAATGTAAACATTGCACTTACCAAGGGGGCGTTGTTATCCAATATCCTGATCACCGCTAATCCTGTTGAATTTACTGAACAAACAACACTTTTCTAAACTATAAACACCATTGCTCCCAATCAACCATCCGAAAAGAAGTTTTGCCGCAGATTCTGAATCATGTATTTTTTTTTCAGACAAAAATTAGGAAAACACTTGGCAGATTTACATTTAATTACAATGAATATTTACACATGTCTGTTTGTTTTTATTTACTATATGTGGCAGTCTATTTGTGATAGGCTGCAAAGCAAACTTTGGCGTACAAGTGTGGTCTATTAGTGCAGCCGGAGCAAACAAAAGAAGATCTGTGTCGTTTAGTTCGAGTGCTGCAAAAAACACATTCTCTACGGACACCGACAAATTCTATTAAATGCTTGGCTCCTGTGACTCTTTCGACATAATTTCACTGCAACTGACTTTTTGAAATTCTTCGGCAGGCAGAGTGTCAAACTTTCAGGAATACTCTGAGCTGCTTCGCAATGAGCACTTTCCAGTAAACTTTGCTTGAAATCCTTCAATGACAGTTTTTTTTTCCTCCTTTCTCAATTTGTTTTTCACCTGATGCTTCTGGTCCACATACGTGAAACATGGTGTGAAAAATAGATTCAAATCTGTTCCTGGGAAACATAGTGGCATACCAAGGAGTATATAAATGTGCACTTGTACACCAATAGTCTTTGATAGATGGTCTTGGATCAAGTCCCATAGCAATAATGACAGACGTAAACTTCAGCCATTCATGCTTCGTGAGTGGGGTCCAGGATAACAGACTAGAATGTTTTCTTTTAGGAGTGTTCTGCATCAAAATCTTTTCTGCATATTTGTTTACATTTTTAATTAAACAATCCACTATGTCATCATAAAAAAAAACTTTGAGAAAATCCAGAGGTGTTTGCAGTTGATACAGTTTAGAGTTGACGTGAGATCTTCGAGGACGAAACTCAAACTTCGGTTTTGTTTCTCCTTCTGACACATCTTGCCATGTCGATGGTGATGGGATAGGTGCATCACGCTGTACAGAAGCTTGTAGATTCAAGTTTTTGCCTCCAGTTTTATTCTTATTTTGTACTGTTTGCTTTCCTTTGCGCTGAGAAGTGATTGTGACATCCTGACATTCATTGTCAGACGGACATTCATCAGACACCTCAGCTGAAGACGAAGTTCCACTAGTAGTATCTTTATCACCACGTGCTAAAATGTTAGATTCACAGATATAACTGCTGTCTGAATCACTAATATCGGAATCACTATTGTTTAAAACAGTTTCGAATAATAATCTAGCTTGATCTGAGGTCATTCTACGTGGACGCATACTGGTGGGCGTTTCCATTGTGAAAAACCCAAACAAACAAATTAACACTACCTTAAAACTGAAAATTCACAAGAATCCAATATTAGAAAACGTTTGACCGCACAAAGATGGCGTAGAAATATTTCGGCTGTACGACTTTTCAGTTTAATGTAACTTAAAATTCCGAAACGGAGCAGAAATATATCAAATAAACCACTGATCATTTTGTGACACTAAAAGGACCAAATGCCATCATAGGGAATCCAATGTGGCACCAGATGATCCCTTGGTAGCGAAAGAGTAAGTACTTTTCACTCCAGACTCCCAGTAGCTGAGATGCACACATTCACGAAACGGGTGTCCCCCCCCCCCCCCCAGACTAAACGTCTGCTCTGTCAGCCATCTCATGATGATCTTGGAGAACATCACTTGCCCTAGCAGATGTCATAGTGTAGACTCACGTTTGTTCTCATATGACTATTGATAACCGTTCTTGGATTTACCAGGGAATAGAGCCGAGATAGCCAATTGGCTAGTGCAAACGTTAGCCTGCGGTCGTGACTTCCAATCTCACTCACGCCGAGAAGCTTCTGAGGTCAGCCAAGTCTTATAGTATGTGTACCGAAAATACTATTATTGATATGACAGCCGGCGTGATAGTGCTGATCACCTGACCCATCATGTCCTGTTTGATCCAGAAAATATGGACCTAGCAACTGTCATAAACTCTCATTTACTGCCAATATAGTACCTTGCGGTGTATAGCAGAGGGGCCTTTGAGCCTGAGGAATAAAGGCCGCCTGGCTAGTGCAGTCGCCGCGAACTGTGCAGGTTAGGACTTTCTATTTGCTCCCAACAGAAAAAAAATCCCACACCTTACCGAGGGATCGAACCCGGGTCTCCCGAAGGAGAGTCCTGCGTTCTAGCCACTCGGCCAGTAGCAACATTACCCTAAAATGTCTTAATGGTAAGGAAGTAAAGAAGGGTCCACTTCATTGCCATCAATCGTGGCGCTGGCTTTGTTTCCAAAGATTACTTGTTAGTTGGTAGGTTGATTGGTGAATTCCCTGGATGACTGAATTTTAACTCGTAAGTTCGAGGCATTGGCGTTATAACTCGTGTTTTGCTGTGTGGCGCAGATTCCTATCAGTCCAGCTCCTTGCGTCGCAGATAACAGTTAAAGCCAGAAAGAGGTGATGTTCAGCCTCAATGTGACTCAGACAACAGTTAAAACCAGAAAGAGATGATTTTCAGTCTCAATGCTACGCAGACAACAGTTAAAGCCAAAAATATGTGGTGCTTGTTTCGTGTATCATGTAAATATAGCAGTTGTTGATGTTGATCTCCAGGTTTGCTGCACATCGTGTGCTTGGCTGGTGACAGGTACATCACCATCTGCTACCCCTTCCAGTATGAGCGGTGGTGTCAGAGGTACACCATCTTGTCTATCGTGGCAGCCTGGACATTGCCATTAGCTTTCAGGTATTGTCTTTTCTCTCTCTCTCTCTCTCTCTCTCTCTCTCTCTCTCTCTCTCTCTCTCTCTCTCTCTCTCTTTCTCTCTCTCTCTATCTATCTCTCTCTCGCGCGCGCGCGGTCTGTCTTTCTCGCTATCTCTCACTTGAGTCTCTCTATTTATACACACACACACACACACACACACACACACACACACACACACACACGAGCGAGGACAGACAGTGTGAGAGAGAAAGAAGGAGGGAGGGAGAGAAAGAGAGAGAGGGAAAACACCTTCGATGTAATAATGAAATGAATAGGAAACTCGTGACTTAATCAAGTAACAGATGTTTGTAATTAATTATTTCCCAGACATCCAGGAACTCAGAAGAATGAATAAGCCATTTCTGAAGATTGAATACGTTGCACAGAAGAAAAGGAAAGTCAACCGTTTACACGCATATGAGAGGGCTTTTTTTTCGCTTGCTCGCTTTGAACTCAAACGTAGTCCATAATACTACTTTTAGTAGCGCTGAATTGAATTTTGCGTGTGCATTAGCTTTTCCCTATTACCAGTGTCCTTCGCCATTAGGCGAACCCACTCCGACTTCAGAGGTACTTGTAAGATACGTCCCCAAGTCAAGGACGAAAAGTCAACATTTTAGTCCAACTGTCTGGTGCAGGGGTTCAACCCCCTACTTCGGCATCAGCACGCTGGATGTTTAAGATCGCGCGTTCTTATCTAATCAGCCATGCGGACCCTTCCCTTCCCCGTCGGGGGTATTATGGCATACTGAAAACAAACGTCTGAGAGAAAGGACAGTTGGAGGATTATATGCCGTATTGAAAACTTAAGTCAAGGAGACTGAACCTTTTAGGGTATTATGTCATACTGAATATAAGTGTTTGAGAAAATGGTTAGGTGGAGGAGAATATTCTAGCGTTGGAAAATTAGTCTGAGAGACTGGCCAGTTGGAGGACTATTGCGTACTGTAATACACGAGTCTGAGAGACTGCCAGTTGAGGGACTTTATGTCGTATTGTAATACACGAGTCTGAGAGACTGGCCAGTTGAGGGACTTTATGTCGTATTGTAATACACGAGTCTGAGAGACTGGCCAGTTGAGGGACTTTATGTCGTATTGTAATACACGAGTCTGAGAGACTGCCAGTTGAGGGACTTTATGTCGTATTGTAATACACGAGTCTGAGAGACTGGCCAGTTGAGGGACTTTATGTCGTATTGTAATACACGAGTCTGAGAGACTTGCCATTTTGGGGACTTTATGTCGTATTGTAATACACGAGTCTGAGAGACTGGCCAGTTGAGGGACTTTATGTCGTATTGTAATACATGAGTCTGAGAGACTTGCCATTTTGGGGACTTTATGTCGTATTGTAATACTTGAGTCTGAGAGACTGCCAGTTGAGGGTCTTTATGTCGTATTGTAATACATGAGTCTGAGAGACTTGCCATTTTGGAGACTTTAGGTCGTATTGTAATACATGAGTCTGAGAGACTGCCAGTTGAGGGACTTTATGTCGTATTGTAATACATGAGTCAGAGAGACTTGCCAGTTGAGGGACTTTATGTCGGATTGTAATACATGTGTCTGAGAGACTGCCAGTTGGGGGAATTTATGTCCTAATGTAATACATGAATCTGAGAGATTGCCAGTTGGGGGACTTTAGGTCGTATTGTAATACATGAATTTGAGAGACTGCCAGTTGAGGGACTTTATGTCGTATTGTAATACATGAGTCTGAGAAACTGGGAAGCTGGGGACTTTATGTCATATTGTAATATATGAGTCTGAGAAACTGGTCAGTTGGAGGACGTTATGTCGTATAGTAATACACGAGCCTGCGAGACTGGGAAGTTGGGGACTTTATGTCGTATTCTAATATATGAGTCTGAGAGACTGGTCAGTTGGAGGACGTTATGTCGTATAGTAATACATGAGTCTGAGAGACTGGCCATTTGGGGGACTATATGTTGTACTGAAAATATATACGAGAGACTGAACCGTTGGGGCTGTTGTCATGTGAGTGAGAGAATGTAGGGCATTATGTCGTATTGTATAACATAAATCTTTGAGGAAGGGCAGTTGAGGATATTATATGTCATTTTGAAAGATATAAGTATTTTATTTTTTGCGCTCGCTCGCTTTGAATTCAAGCGTAGTCCATACACTATTTATTGTAATGATGGACTGAATTTTTCGTGTGGGTTAGCTTTCCCTATTAACAGTTTCCCTAGCTATCAGGCGAACCCACTCCAACTTCAAAGGTACTTGTAATTAACGTCCCCAAGTCAAGGACGACAGGTCAACATTTTTGTCAAGCTGTCCGGTGTAGGGGTCGAACCGCTTACCTCGGCATCAGCACAACTGATGTTTAAGAACACGCGTTCTTATCCATTCGGCCATGCGGACTTGCAGATATAAGTATGAGAGACAAGACAGTCGAAGGACCACATGTCTTGGTGAAAACACTGTAAAAACGTATTCAACAGATGTGTGATTGCTATAATGGTGTTAACGATTGTTGTCTTTCTAATTCCACAGCTTTCTTCCCATCATGGCTCACTGGTACCGCATCGGCCTGGAGGATCTCTATACGTGTCTTCAGGAGCTGGACGTACACATCTGCACCTTATTCCCCAACAAAGGTTTCAGTACCATCTCCTTCATTCTGATGTTCGCCCTCCCCTCCGCCCTCATGTGCTACTGTTATGCCCGTATATACAAAGTTGCCAAAGCTCAACAGAAGCGCATGCGCTCTATGACGCTGGGCGCTTACTGCGATGCCAAGGATCTTTGCCTCGTTCGACAAGTATCAATCGCCAACGGGACGCCACATCCAGTCTACATAAACGGCTCTTCTAATGGCCACACTCTCAATACAGTAACGAAGCTGGACTACGATGAAACTTCTTTTATGCAGTGCTCAAAAGCAGATATAAGGCTAGACACTAACGGAAACAGGGAAAATTTTAAAGATAGTCGTAGAATAAATAAAAGGCAACGGCATATAAAGCAATTACATTCATCAAGCAGACAGAAAATTGGTGGAATTCTTGGTGAAGAATTCAGGGCAGCCAGAGTTATATCCATTGTGTTCTTATGTTTTACGATCACATGGTCACCGTACTGGATCACAATTCTTATCATGCCTTATTTGGGCCCCAACGAGATACCTGATCCTATCATCGGGGCCGGTCTTTGGTTGGCCTACTTTGGGTCTGCAATCAACCCGTTTGTCTACTATTTTTCCAACATGGCGGTGAAGAAAGGAATACGAAGAATGATAACAAAGGTGCTCCACAGATTAGGTCATCATAACCATATACGCTCAAACAGCTATCCTTAGTGTATTAGTTATGTTAAGGAAAACTCCAAATATTCAATGTGAGAAAACGTGGTTGGATAATGTGAGATTTGTGAATATTTTAACTGTGCTAAACTACGTGAAGATAAACTGAGATTCTGTGATAAAATATTGCTAAATAACCTGAGATTCACTTATTGTGAACAACTGAGAACTGCACATACTGTGATAAATCATGTTTAGGTGAAATATGATGACTCTATTTTACCGTTATAAAATAGTGTCGGATCAAAATAATAGCCTAATGTTTTTTTGTTTTTTTTTTTTTTTACTGAGAAAAAAAAGGTTGAACACACTGGTTAATGTTTTTTTATTATGATAAAATATGTTTAAAAGTTAATTTGAGATCAACGCTCCCAAGGCGGCCAGGGGAAACGCTTTAAAAACACTGAAGATCTCACAAAAACCTTTTGTTCGTGCTTTGTGCGACGCTTTGCGCGCTGCGGAAAGAGACAGAACCGTATGGGATAAAACCTGGTGCAATGAAGTCGACCCTGTCGACATTTATAAATACGCAAACTGGACCCTGTTAACGCCTTATATGCTTTGGGTATATGGTGCTAGAACCATATTTGTATAGAGCAATTGGAGTGTTCAGTATCACGCCGACCCACTTTACTTCCCAATACATTTCCTGGATTTTTATCTAGATAGTCATGGGAACCCAGGTCAATTTAAAAATTGCCCCAATGCGGCTTCGAACCCTTGACCACCGCGCCGACGGGCAAGCAGCTCGCATCAGACTTACACAGAGCTGAAGAGAACAGGAACAAGAGCGAGACGTGATGCGACAGTCTCAACATCAGTCTTTAGACTCACAAACACGATGATGATGATGATGATGATGATGATGATGATAATGATGATGATGATGATGATGATGATGATGATGATGATGATGATGATGTTGTTATTTCAATGGCCACAGAAATTTCCCCGGTGATGCCAGCCTCTGCGCGTCTCCCTCGTGTAGACAGGAGTTCCCAGTAGAGGACAGGATGATATTGATGCAGCACACACAAAGCATGCATGACTAAACGATCAGTGTAACACACATGAAAAAGTCTGAGAAACAATTTTATGAATATGCTGTGGTATGGAACTGACCGGCGACCATGTCTTTAGTATTCTCACAACTGATGTATGTTTTTACTACTATGAAAATATTTTATTTGTATTTTTCCATTGCCAAAATTAAAGAAAAAGAGAAGAAGAAACAAATATCATATTTTTAACACTGCATTCTGCGTATTTCTACACTGAATTCAGTCTGAATTCTGAGGATATGGTGAACTTAGACCGTTTGTATATAAAACGCGGGAGTGGTACATCCTCTTTCACAAATATAACGTGTAACCAAAGACCTGCTCGGTACTGAGCGGAGTATATGGCTACTTCATTATTCCATGTCCTTTGATGGACATTGCGATTAACCCTAGGTTGATCTTTAAGAAATGTTTACTGTCAGTAGTTTGCCATTGCGTTCTGAACAATAAATAAGCCAACTGATTGATGTGATGAACGAACCCACTACCCCGTCGTTAGCGCGGTAAACCTCTTGGTAACGCTGACCTCTGTATGGCTGCTACCTAGCGATTTATTTATACTATATGACTCTCATCTCATTTTTGCCGGGTCTATATCCATTTGGGTCAGTCAGATTATACTTAATTTTTTTTTTCTACGACCGGTATGAAAATCCCATGCTGGCTTGCTAGGCCAGCCGCAGGTTTAGGACAAAAATCAGACCAACTGGAATCCGTGCGCCCCCCCCCCCCCCCCTGGCGAGCCATAGTCCCATTGCCCCATGACCTCGCGGTCATGGTTTCCCGGTCTACACCACGGGAGCTGGGGTTGACTTGTGTAGTCTGAGGGTCATCGACTGACTACTAATTTTAAATTTTCACCCCTCCTGAGAGAGGCTAGCCGATCCTAACCTTGATGGCTGCAGGACCAGGCTCAGTCCACACCTTGCATACCTCTACTTTCATCGTTTTCTTCACACGCGCGCGCGCGCACACACACACACACACACACACACAAAACACACACACACACAAAACACACACACACTTCTAATGAATCTCGCAATCCCTGCTACTTAATTGTTCAAATACTGCTCAATCTGTAGCTGTCGTTGCTCAGTAGCTAGCAAGCTTGCCTGTCTGCATTATAGTCATGTGTTCAAATACCTCTCCAGAAAACGAGGTTGCAGGTTTAAATTTGACCGCTCGCTCTCATGTCACCCCAACTAAACATTGGTACCAGGAAATGTTCAGAGAAGTAAACATAAAATATAACTAAGAAACTCCACGACAGGAACAACGCTGTTGATCGTTTTTTTTTTAAAGTTGCATATCCCTTACATGACGTTGCAGTCAACACCAGTATTTTTCAGCTGTTAGCCAGATTCCCCAGCTGCGTGTTCTTGTGTTTGTCTGTCTTCGGTTGTTTTGTTTTACCCGTTCTTTCATAAAGACCGAGGTCGAAACCTTCGCCTGTAGCGGCCTGTGTTTTTCTTTTCGTCGAACTTCCTGTCTAAATTTGTGTTTATGCATACTCCAGTACTGGCTCGGCAGCAGTCAAACCCCTTTCTTTCGATAGCAATATGAGAAATCTACGAGTGCCGCCGATTGGTCTTTAAAAATGGGGCTAACACAATATAGTCTATATTGTGTGGAGAAATTGTCCTTTTTATTATTCAATATGTGTGGTTTTTCCTGGATTGTATAGTGTCTATTATTATTTCAGAAAATGGATTGTTAAATGTGTTAAGGAAATAACTATTAATGACTGAACGATAGATATTTGTTTATTGATATCGTGCTTCCCACTTTCCTCACAGGGATATGTGTTAAACGTTTTTGAAAATGCCATTATCATCATTACGTGCCATGTCGATAAGCGTGGTCGGTGATGTTTCACTATCTCACACGATCACCAGAGTCGTGGATCAGCTCTGTGTTCTTGTCTCCATTATGTCCTTTGACCAAGTCATCTAGATATTTACCTGTGTGCTTTTCCATTATTCTTTCCTCCCTCAGTCTTGCCAGTTGTCATCAAGTTTTGTAATATATTTATTTTATTTTCACAACGTGTCCAAAAACATCTTGACTATCTTTATCTGATTTCTCTCTAATCAGATTTATTTTAATGTTACAGGACGTTGCAGTCAACACCAGCATTTTTAGCTGCTGTTGATGCTGCTGATGACTGGAAAGAGTCATTATTGATACCTATCTTTAAGAAAGGAGACAAGTTCCAATGTGGAAATTATAGAGGAATATCACTACTGTCCACAAGCTATAAGATAATATCCGCAGTATTACTAAATAGACTAAAACCATATTCAGAAGACATATTAGGTGACTACCAGGCGGGTTTTAGACAAAACAGATCAACAATAGATCAGATATTTATCTTACGACAAATAGCCGAGAAACATTGGGAATATAAAAGAGATCTCCATAACATTTTTGTGGATTTTAAAAAGGCTTATGATAGTGTCCATAGGAATAGTCTATGGAATGCTATGCAGGAATTTGGAATACCAAGGAAGTTAATCAACATGACCAGACTATGCATGGAAGATACTTATAATATAGTAACATATAAAGGCAGGAAATCAGACCCCTTCCAAATAACATCTGGCTTGAAACAGGGTGATGCACTATCGCCGCTACTCTTCAATCTGGCTCTAGAGAAAGTTGTAAGGAAGGTAAAGGAGGAATGTGATATTGGAGGAACATCCAAGCTGCTTGGTTATGCAGATGATATAGATATTATAGGGCAAAGTGAACAAAAGACATTGGAAATATTGACCCACTTAAAGGAAAAAGCCCAATAGATGGGGCTGGTTATCAACCAAGATAAGACAGAATATATGGTAATTTCAAGAGACGGAATGGCTAAAAACTCTGGCCATATACAAATAGATAATATGACCATTAAAACAACGGAAACCTACATATACCTGGGTACAATCTTCAACTGCTCCAACATCATAAGGGAAGAAATACAAACTAGAATCAACTCTGGAAATAAGGTATACTATGCACTACAACATCTACTAAAATCAAAGGCGCTATCTCGTAACACCAAAATCACAATATACAAAACACTGATCAGACCAGTTGTGCTGTATAGCTCTGAAACCTGGAATACAACGAAAGGAGACGAAGTCTTGTTACAAACCTTTGAGAACAAAATTTTAAGACGCATCTTTGGACCCATTAGGGATACACAAAGTGGAGAGTGGAAAAGAAGAAGTAACAAAGACATTTATGATCTGTTTAAGTCCCCGCTATTCACTGGTATCATGAAGGCTAATAGAGACATATACAGATCTACAAGCACTTGGAATCAACGACTGGCAAGAGAAGGTCCACCAGAGAGACGAATGGAGACGGATTGTATCTGCAGCAAAGAACCTCAATGGCTCGGAACGCTGAAGAAGAAGAAGTTGATGTACTAGACAAGTTTCACGTTCGGCAGTTTGCCATTGCTTTCTGAACGACCGGTTCACATATCCCCGTAAGTTACCAGCGCAGCGCGATCCGCTGCTGACTCTCGCGCAGCTGTTTCCCCCACGTGGATATACGGGATTACAAACAACGTCGTTATCTCTTTGCCATGGAGACCGGTCTAATCAGTTTACGGTTTTCATTTGTTTCTTGTAGGACTTACGGGTTTTTCTGTGTGTAAAATACCATGTTTCTTCAATTCATAGAGAAAACAGTCATATTGTGTCACTAAATCGATGAACCCTTTCCCCACATCTAAAGGCGTATTGGTTTTATGATGCTAGCCCAATATCTGATAGACCAATCGGCACTCCTTGGCTGATATATTCTATATTATGTTGGCTCAATTTACATCCCAATGAATCTCCAGGTACCTATGTTAAGCTGGGTCGATTTGAGAGCCAAAGTCAATTAAATAAAATGCGCCGCAACGGGCAGACGAGCATATGACCGCCGAGTGGCAAATGCTCTAATCACTGCGCTACTGCAATGCAAGTTGGTTGCAATGAACTTCCAAGACTCTCTCTCTCTCTCTCTCTCTCTCTCTCTCTCTCTCCATCTTTCTGTCATTCTGTCTCTCTATCTCCGTCATTCCCTCTCTCTGTCATTCCCTCTCTCTATCATTTTCTCTCTCTGTCACACACTTTCCGTCCCCCCTCTCTCTCACTCTCTCTCTCCATCTCTCTGTCATTCTGTCTCTCTCTGTCATTCCCTCTCTCTATCATTTTCTCTCTCACTCTCTCTCTCTCTCTCTCTCTCTCTCTCTCTCTCTCTCTCTCTCTCTCTCTCTCTCGGCTTGCACGCTTCTTGACGTATTTCCCCCCGCTTATATAGTTGCAAATCTTTTGTTTCGTCACCTGCTCACATTTCATCCAAAAAGGAACGTCATGATTTTTAATGCGACCACGATATTTGACATGTCTTTTATATTGATTACTTTCATCAGCTTTAATTGTATTCCGGCTTGTCCTAGTTCTTCTCTGCTTATTTGTGTTTCCACGACCGGTGACCGATTCTTCTCTGTTTATTTGCGTGCCAGTGTCCATGTTGCTACACCCCATGGCAGCGTCGAATCTACATTACACTTCTCTTTCTTCTTTCTACTTCTTCTTTCCTCTTTTGAGGGTAATGCATCACATTTTAGTATTTTATTTTTTATTTTGTTAGTTCTCTTTCTCTCTCTCTCTCTCTCTCTCTCTCTCTCTCTCTCTCTCTCTCTCTCTCTCTCTCTCTCTGTTCCGTTTTTAATAAAATGGTATGGGTGCCGATCGGTGAGAAAGCAACGGCGAACTACTGAACGTAAACTTGCCAAGAGATCACAAACAGCCAAAAAATCCTGAGGTTGACTGCGACGTCATGTAAAGGATATGCAACTAACTAATGCTCTCTCTCTCCTCTCTCGGCATATATATATATATATATATATATATATATATATATATATATATATATATATATATATATATATATGTGTGTGTGTGTGTGTGTGTGTGTGTGCGTGCGTGTGTGCGTGTGTGTGTGTGTAAACACCTTTTTGTGCCGTAGAATGTATGTTTTGCTATTTCTTTTCTTTTTAAATGCCTTCTTCACTTCTGCCACAACTTATTACTTGTGAAATTTAGGTTAACTTGTTTCTTGTTCTAATTTCTCGCTATTTATTCTGATATTTATTGTTTCCCTCTGCTCAGCATTGCTAATGATTTCAGCGCTAGATTAATATTAATATCTAATTTCGCCCTTTTACTTGGTTCACAAGTTCTGCTCATTGTCAGTCAACAACACAGTGTCACCGGTATATCTAAGGGCAAGTTGTGTGAATCCTTCGTATGCACCGAACGAGGTGCAGCGGACTCTGCCAGGCCATAAATCGTGCAATCTGTTGTGTGTGCCTTCATGATTCACTTATCTAAAGTTGCTTATTTTATTCTTCCATTAATGTTTAGTCCGGGCATTTTATTCATGTTTTATATTCTTGGAGTACCGGTGGCATAGTGGTCAGGGCGCTGATCTGAAAAGACGTCGTCCAGGTCAATCCCCAGAACAGGCAGGGGTATTCTATTTCCGGCCCGTACAGCTATGAGATAGGCCCAGCCTCGTAAAAAAGTCTGCCAGCCAGAAATTTTCAGAATGTTTGGGGGAATTGTCTTGGAAGGAAAGGCGACGAGGAAGGAAGCTGTCCACATCTCATCTCATGCCCTAGTGCATGTTAGGACCTAATACTTCATACCCTACCGTCAGCCTCTTCAACCTATACACAGACAGGATTTTTAAACAAGTTAAACTGCCTGGACTTGACATTATTGGAAGAATACGATACTCTTACACGATACTCTTATACAAATCATACTGGAGGGCAAGGATGAGGGTAAGCGAGCACAGATAGACAACGTACAAGTGGGAAGATACCATCAAGAGATGGACGAACATCAGCCTGACAGAATGTACGGTCAGGGCGAGAGACAGACAGTGTTGGAGATCCATTGCAGACAACCCTCATTGTGGAGACGGCACCTGATTATATATATATATATATATGTTCTTGCTATTTCAGATACACTGTTAGAATTTGTCAGTGGCTGAATATTGAAATGGTTCGGCCACATAAATTGGCTACCATGGTTGAGGATACCACAATAAGCAATGATGGAACCAGAAGAAGAGACCGACCATGTAAATGATGGACAGAGGTGATAACAGGTCCATAGGAATCTCAATATATTAAGCTCATAAATGGGCACTCTCCATCTGTTTATGCTTCACCTCGACACCGCAAAGTACAAGAGGAACAATATGAGATGAATATCTGAATGTTATAGCATTTCATTTCTTGGTACTGATTATATCCTGCTGAATCCTTCGTTGCTGTTCTCTACGTCTGCCTATCTTTGACTTGTTTCCACGTCTTATGTTTACTGAGTATTCCAGCATGGCTGTCTCTGTGTTCTTTACTATATGGGTGTGATGTGTTCTTTACAGCACTATCATCTGTTTGAATACTTTAAAATCGATTGCTAAGTTATAGAACTGATGAACACATTAGTTAATCTGCAACAGGGAAACAAACAAACTGACAAAATCCAACCAATAACCTCAATATTATGACAAAAGTGGTAAAGAAACACGATTAGAAAGATAAAAAAAAAAACAAAAACAATTATTTATTCAGACCTACATTAATAGATCTTTGTGAAACAAAAACATATCCATAAAATTAATTACTTATCTGTCGTGATCGCTGTCATAATATAGTTGCAATCAAGAATTGTCACATTCAAGCATTACCGTTTTCAAGTGACGTGCCGACTGGCGTATTCGATCACGCTTCCCCTATCTCTACTCACTAGAGCTATGCATCAATTAGTGTATGTATAACTTTCCACGGCATGGTGTGTGGCTGTCTGCTGTTTTTTTTCTTCCTCCTGTCCTCGGTTTATATGTTATTTTATCAATTGTATCTGTGGTTCTCATATTAGGTATACAGGAAATTTGCTCTCATGACATTGTCTAAGAGTAGTGGCTGGCAGCTGTAGTTTATGTCCAAGTTGTGGTTATATATATATATGTATAATTTATCATTGTCCATTAGCACCTTGCCGTCTTGACAGACGATAGTTTGTGCTTTAAAAAGGCATAATAACTTTTACCTATTGCGGTAGCGAATGTGACTGATAAGCCCAATTTGCGCTGTAAATGTTCGTTCACAGTGGGTGCATGTGAACACGTGGTCATTTCCACCATCATGCACCATCCTACGTCTCACACGCTCGGTGTGTGATTATCAGCAATAATTTTCACCTTTGTCTTTATTCAATTTCTGATGTTTGCCCTCCATGCAACACGTTCAGCGGCGACTTGCTCCCAATGTGCATTATCAATGCCTGTATCAATCATATCCCGCTTACACACATCTTTGTATCGTAGTAGAGGCCGACCCTGAGATCTCTTACCCATCTGTAATTCACCAAAAAAGATGTCCTTTGGTATTCTACCATCATCCATCCTCCTAAGATGTCCTATCCATCTAAGTCTACGAAGACTGAGCATGGAATAAACCGTCACACAACCTGATCTTTCCAATACTTCAGTTTTTGTGATTTTGTCTTGCCACTTAATACCAAGAATTCTTCGCAGACACCGCATATGAAAGCTGTTTAAGTTGTTCTCTTTGTGTGAGTAAGTTGTCCAGGTTTCACTGCCATAAAGAAGGGTACTAAGACACAGGCTTGATAGACAAGGACTTTTGTTTTGGCAGTAAGCTTCCTGTTCTCCCAGACTCTTTTTCTTAACCTGTTCATTGTTGTTGTTGCCTTACCAATCCGGATGTTGATTTCCTGATCTAGGGATAATTTGCTATTTACCACTGATCCTAGATATGTAAAATGGTCTACCATCTCTAGTTCGGCGTCGTCAATCAAGATTGATGGTACCCCATGTGCACCTACACATAATCTGTGTCTTCTTTTTGCTAATTGTTAAACCAAATTCAGAACAAGCATTGGAGAATGCAGATCGTAGACATTGCAATTCTTCCTCAGAGTGGGTCGTAACTGCAACATCAACTGCAAAAAGCAACTCTCTGATCAGTACCCTCCTAATTTTGGTCTTGGCCTTCAATCTCTGAGCATTATAGAGGCCGCCATCTGAGCGTGAGTGAATGTATATACCACCATCCTGATCACGAAAGGCATATTTCAGTAGAAGTGAAAAGTATATTCCAAAGCTTAACTCCACTCTTGATTTCAAACTCTTCAGAAGTTGCACCATCAAACTTGATTATACCCTTCATGCCTGTGTGGAACGATTCCACAATGGACAGAAGAGTTGGTGGGCAGCCAATATTCTTCAGTGCCGTGAACAGACCCTCACGACAGACCAAATCAAATGCCTTTGTGAGGTTGATGAAGGCACTAAATAGTGGTTGATTCTGTTCACGGCATTTTTCTTGCATTTGTCGCAATGAGAATATCATATCAATGGTAGACCGGTTATGTCGAAAGCCTCACTGTGATTCGGGGTAGACTTGATCTCCTAGGACTTGAAGTCTGCGCAGAACAATTCTGGCAAATACTTTTCCAACAATACACAGATGTGAGATACCCCTGTAGTTGTTGCAGTCGCTCCGATCGCCCTTGTTTTTGTACATTGTTATGATGTTTGAATCTTTGAAATCCTGTGGGACTTGTCCTTCTCGCCAGCATAGCTCTATTAGCTGGTGGATCTGTAGAGTGAGTGTATCTTGCCCACTCCTGATAACCTCTATTGGAATCCCATGCCTACCTGGAGCCTTGCCAGATGCAAGTTCATTTATAGCACATTTAACTTCTGTTATGGTGGGAAGTGTGTCCAGGCGGTCAAGGGTTGGTAGAGCCACTATGGCGTTGGGGGCATCATCCGCTAGTTTGGTCTCACTTGAGTAAAGCTCCAAATAGTGCTCTACCCATCTGTCCATCTGCTGCTTCTTATCAGTTATGATTTCTCCAGTCAAGGTTTTCAATGGTGCACTTCTTTTGATCATTGGACCACAGGCTTTCTTTATTCCTTCATATATACTTCTGATATTTCCCTTATCACTTGCGATATGAATGGACTCACATAACTTGATCCAATAATCATTTGCACACTGCCTGGCAGCCTTTTGCACTTCCTTCCTAGCTTGCCTTAACTCACTCAGAGTGTTACGCGTTGCTCTTTCCTTGTTTCTTAAGAGAGCTGTCTTCTTCTTATCAATCAAGGGCTGTAGAGTCTGGATGTTTGCAGCAAACCAGTCCTGCCTCTTATGATCCACAGTGCCGTAAACTTCTACGGGAGTTTTATAAAGAGTTTCCTTAAGTTAACCCCACTTTTCATTTACTGTACAATTTTCTGGTGTATCAGTGAAAGCGTCTTCAAGTTGCTGTTGAAACTGAAAGCACTTTTCAGGATCGTGAGTGTTAATAATATTAATCCTTGGGTTAGATTTGTGTTTAGCTGTGTAGATTCTCTTTGGTCTCAGTCTAACCCTTGCAACAACCAAAGAATGATCCGTATCACAATCAGCACTGTGGTAACTTCGAATCAATGATATATGGTTCAGATGTTGTCTCCGTGTGATGATGAAGTCCAGCTGGTGCCAATGGCCGGATCTTTGATGTTTCCATGTGGCCTTATGTAGCTCTTTTGTTTTAAAAATGGAGTTTGTAATACATAGGTCATTTCTGGTGCAATGCTCCAGCAGCCTTTGTCCATTTTCATTCATGCGACCGATGTTGTATTTTCCAAGGCACACTGGCTATGAACTCGAGTCCTTGCCCACACGAGCATTGAAATCACCAAGCATATAAATGTAGTCAGATTTTGGAACTGCCTTGATCACAGAGTCTAACTTCTCATAGAACGAATCCTTCACATCATCAGAGGAAGTGAGTGTCGGTGCATGTACAGTGATAATGGTGGCAAAACCACAAGAGGTTGCCAAGCGCAGGGATAATAGTCTTTCATTACCCCCAGCTGGAATTTCAATCATTCCCAGTACCGAATTCTTCACTGCAAAGCCCACGACATGTTGCCTTTTGTCTGCCTGCCCTCTACCCTTCCAAAAAAAAAAGTTGTAATTGTTTTCCCTGAGTGACCCTTCCTCGGCGAGGCGAGTCTCCAGCAGGCCAGCAATATCAATGTTGAGACGATTGAGTTCGGCATCAATCACAGCAATTTTTCTCACATCGTCAATATTGGTCAAGTCAGTGGAAAATCCTGGACACATGGTTCTCACGTTCTAGGTTGCATACCGTAGCTTGAGGTTTCTATTTTTGCTTTTATTAGTACCTGGTGCATTGGTTTTACAGCCTGTGATTCACATTTTGTCCTAGCCCCAAGCATCCATTGAAGAAGGTAGGCTGTGGCGGATCAGCACCCAATTGGCCGGGGCTGCCCAACTTGAGACGGGCGGTAGCTGATCAGTGACACCTGTAGGTGTCGTCGACCGTCAGAGGCAACGCGTGGCGTCCCATGTCTACGCCAATTGACAGGGACTTATAACCCATAACGGTTGCCTCTCGCTTTGATTCCGAGACCAGTTAAAACCAGGGATGGAGTTATTGCCTCACCATAGCACAAATTCTGGGCTAAAATATAGAGATCATGTGTTGCCCATGCAGCATGATCCTTCTCTCGGCATGCCTAGTTCACTCCAGAGGAAAGGTAACACCTCTACTTCTGGAACAAGACAAGCTGTAGAAGCTGCCGGATCAGCAAAGCAATGCTTTAACTGTCCGCCTGTCGGAGCTTCGATCCTAGACCAGCCGCCAACCGAGGCTTAGGGCCTGGTCTGCCCTGCCATAACATTTTGTCTTTAGGTTGCATTTCCTAGAACCAGGGTAAGGCTTGTATCCTCCCAGTTGCGCTCCTCCGCCCGAAGCCGTTGGCACAATGCGGGGTGTCGTGTTTGGTAAGCGCCGCCCAACATTCGGCGCTAACAGAAAGCACGTAGTACCGTCTACTATTATACGGTAGCTCAGTCATATCTGACTAAGACCTGACACCAATATAATAGGTATATTTGTCTCCCTATTTCTGATTTCTGTCTCTCCAACTCTCTCTCTCTCTCTCTCTCTCTCTCTCTATATATATATATATATATATATATATATATATATATACTTTCCATCTCTCGTTCGCTATCTATTTGTCTCCAACTCTCTCTCTCTCTCTCTCTCTCTCTCTCTCTCTCTCTATATATATATATATATATATATATATATATATATATATATATATATATATATAGAGAGAGAGAGAGAGAGTTGGAGACAAATAGATAGCGAACGAGAGATGGAAAGTCAAAGAGCGATAGAGTGAGTTGGAGAGACAGAAACATATACAGAGAGAGAGAGAGAGAAAGAGAGAGAGAGAGAGAGAGAGAGAGAGAGAGAGAGAGAGAGAGAGAGAGAGAGAGAGAGTTAATCAATGGAGAAAACAATCATGGCCAGGAAAAGCTGGAAACACATCTCAGTTATGATTTAGCCATACTTTGGCCAGACTTGCACGCTAAGGGGAGAGAAAAATCAATGTCAAGAAGACACCACACATCCGTTTCCGCTCCGGATAATCGCCTGCTCTGACAGATCTATCCACAAATTAAGAACTCCAGGAATAATCTCCGCTATTATTAAAATGTAGGGTGACTTTTCGCAGCAGTGGCTTCATGTGTCATTCGCTGTACAAGTCTGCAACCTCTTTCACGAACGGGAGTTGGTATCCTGTTAGTTGTAACCATGGAGACACGTCTCGCCAGAATTTCTCCCTCTGAAAGTCGAGTTTGTTAATTACATAAGTGATTTTATTTCTTAAATTTACAGGTGTTGTTGTTATGTGTTCTGTTTTGGTTACGTCTTATAGTTGCTAGACAATCTGGACAGACATAAAACCAATGAGCAAGTCCCCCAAGAAGCAGATGAAAACCATAAACTAATTAGATAAATTGGACATAGACAGTCACAATTTTATTGGATATGTTATGAGAAAAAATAAACTAGAGAACTTGGTGACAACTGGAAAGATCGAGGGGAAGAGAACAAGGGGAAGGCAGGGAAGTAAATACCCGAATGGCTTGGCCATGTGGTATGGTCGAGACAAGAACATAGGGCTGAGCCACGGCTCTGGTGATCGAGTGAGATCGCAAAACATGACCGCCAACGCTTATCGGCATGGCACATGATGATGATAAGTTCGATTAAAATTACGACCACCAACCGCGATCATTGGCATATTTCTGTAGATCACATTATATGCTCACTGTATAATGAAAACAAACCAGGGACAGTACACAACTTTCTTTAACTCTCTTCTGTATACGCGCCTAAATGTTCCTAAATGGCTGTTAATTCTTACAGCTATATTCAGGCAGATTCCTGTGATGCTTGATATCTCTATTACTTTATATCTCTCTCTCTCTCTCTCTCTCTCTCTCTCTCTCTCTCTCTCTCTCTCTCTATTCATCTTATTCTCTATTTATCTTCCTGTATTTCTCTCCCTCTCTTCCTCCCCCCCTCTCTCTCTCTCTCTCTCTCTATGTCTATTCCTTTCTGTTCCACCCTCTCTCTGTTAATCTCTCTCTCTCTCTCTATCTCTCTCTCAAAATTGCTCTAAATTCTTCTCTCAAAATTTTTCTCTATCTTCACTCTCTATTCGCCTCTCTTTCACGCATTCTATATTTTCCCTGAAATTGATGAAAGCGTTTCAAAGACAGAATGTACAAGAAGAAAATAAAAAAAAAGAAAAGGGGAAAGATGTTGAGAGAAAGAGGAAAAAAAGCGAAAGAGATTGTGAGAGACAGAAAAGGGAGAGAGAGAGAGAGAGAGAGAGAGAGAGAGAGAGAGAGAGAGAGAGGAGAGAGAGAGAACACATTCCATGTAATAATGAAACGAATCGGAAACTCATGACTTAATCACACAAGGGATGTCTGTAATCAAGTATTGTCCAAACATCCAGGAACCGAGAGCGTGAACAAGTCATTCCTGGGTATACACAGTTCAACCACTCAGCACTGAATGCCCCACAGGTTTAGAAACATTCAACTGCTATGTCTGCCTCTGCACCGGTTGACATGGGTTATATGCGTCAGTGTGTGTGTGATTACCTCGAAATTACCGCCCTTGTTTACATAACAAGACTTCATATCATATGTGTAATAAAACGGAGTGAATAAAATATTTATATGACATTATAAACAGTACATGTCACTAGAAACTTTGGCAGATGGATACACCGTTGGACGGGTGAACATATTGGCACTCAAAGTGAGAGCGAGAGAGAGAGAGAGAGAGAGAGAGAGAGAGAGCATGAGAGAGCGATAGAGATAAGAGGAGAGAGAAAGAGGAGAGATGAGGCCGCCCGCCCGACCGACCGACCGACAGACAGACAGACAGATAAACAGACAGATAGATAGATAGATAGATAGATAGATAGATAGATAGATAGATAGATAGATAGATAGATGTAAGCTCACGTCTTTGGAAAAGCGTGAGAGAGAGAGAGAGAGAGAGAGAGAGAGAGAGAGTCGGGGGGATTGAGAGGGAGACATAGAGAGGTAGAGAGTGACAGCGAGAGACACAGAGGGGCATAAAGCCAGAGAGAGACACGGACACAGAAGGAGATAGAGAGAGAGAGACAGAAAGAGACACAGAGAGATCCAGAGAGAGATACCGAGAGAGTGACAACGAGAGAGAGAATGAGAGAGAGAGAGAGAGTCGGGGGGATTGAGAGGGAGACATAGAGAGGTAGAGAGTGACAGCGAGAGACACAGAGGGGCATAAAGCCAGAGAGAGACACGGACACAGAAGGAGATAGAGAGAGAGAGAGACAGAAAGAGACACAGAGAGATCCAGAGAGAGATACCGAGAGAGTGACAATGAGAGAGAGAATGAGAGAGAGAGAGAGAGAGAGAGAGAGAGAGAGAGAGAGAAAGGGAAAAGATGAACCCTACCCCTGTCCCCCACCTGTGCTATCTTCTTGTCAAACTTGTCCTTGCTGTGGTAGTGGAAGCTCCACACCTCTGCTTCCACCCAAGCGTTGTCCGTGTTGTTGGGGTCATCCATGTAGCCTCGATACAAGAGCTTACTGCTGAAGCTGGTGGAAGCGGCGATGTTCCTGCCCAGAATTCCTGACAGTATGAACTCGCTGCTGACGAACTGCCGGAAGAACTGCCCAGAGACAGAATAGTTAATATGCATTCATTATGTGCCATATCGATAAGCGTGGGCATTCATGTTTCGCCATCTCACATGATCACCAGAGTCGTGGATCAGCTCAGTGTTCTTGTCTCAAGCATACCACGTGGTCAAGCCATCCAGGTATTTACTTCTCTGCCTTCTCCTTGTTCTCTGCCCTTCGATCTTGCCAGTTCTCACCAAGTTCTCCAATTTATTTCTTCTCATAAGGTGACCAAAATTGTGTCTGTCTACGTCTAATTCTCCAATTTATTTCTTCTCATAAGGTGACCAAAATTGTGTCTGTCTACGTCTAATTCTCCAATTTATTTCTTCTCATAAGGTGACCAAAATTGTGTCTGTCTACGTCTAATTCTCCAATTTATTTCTTCTCATAAGGTGACCAAAATTGTGTCTGTCTACGTCTAATTCTCCAATTTATTTCTTCTCAAGATAAAAGATAACAGCAACCAGGTAAATGGGAACGGTATTAAATAGGTGTATCATTTTAACTATCTTGAAACAGTTATAACGTTGAACAGAAGATGCCTTTTAGAGATTAGAACAAGACATGCCAAGGAAAAGTAACCATTTCGGAGATGGAATACATACTTACCAAAAGAAAAACAGCTATCAGCTGCAATGAGAAAAATAGTATTAAAGTGCTATATACAGCCTATACTGCTGTGGACTCGTGGAACATAGACAAGGCATATCCTATAACAGCAGGAATGTAATTTCTGAGGGAAAATGCAACGAATAAACTGGACAGACAGAAAACAAATGACACAGTACTTTAAAAACCTGATGAAAACCGTAGATTAATTACGGAAATTATATATAGACAGTCAAGATGTTTTGTTTTGGACTTTTAATGAGGAGAGACACACCTGAAAACTTAGTGAGTTAGTTAGTTAGTCGACAGATCATCCTGATTGCACATGGAATCATTCAGTCCAGAACTACTAAGTCCAAAACTTAGTGGCAACTGGCAAACTTGATGAATGAAGAGCAAGAGGAAGACAAAGAGCTGTTTCCTAAATGTCTTGGCCAAATGAATAATAAGGACAGAAACACGGGCTTGATTCAAGACTGATGATCATGTGAGATGGCAAACCATATCTGCGTAGGCATAGCACATGATAATAATGATAGCAATAGAATGCGTTTCAGATGACACATAAAGAAGGCAATCTTTCTTTTGATGAGTAACAGAATATAATGATTTTGTCTTTTTTTTTATATTTTGTCCATGAGTTGTCAACAGGCGTTAATTGACGTTTATTACTGAGTCATTTATATTTTGGAGTCTGATTTAACGGTATCCGGATTGTGGCTAACACTCCTGTGAACTGGGAAAGTATTGGTTCGGTCTGGCTTGTGACATCTACAGCATATCTCAGTTGTGCTTCATTATATTTTCTATGTTCACTGTCTCCAAACTAAGGACATTATTGTAAGAGTTGCTGTCTTTCACCGTTTGAGTGTACCACTGAGCTATGTACCACTGTGTGAGTTGCTGTCTTCCAATGTTAAAGTTGCTGTCTTCCATTGCGTGAGTAACTGTCTTCCACTGTGTGATTTGCTGTCTTCCACTGTGTGATTTGCCGTTTTCCACTATGTCATTTGCTGCCTTCTGCGGTGTGATTTGTTGTCTTCCACTGTATAATTTGCTGTCCTTCACCCTATGAGTTGCTGTCTTCCACAATGACGTACGGGACATATTCTCAATTAAAACAAGTGCTACATAACATTTGGCGGCGCCTGTGATTACAACTCCGACATACCTGGAGTCAGCCGCAGGCGATATGAAAGCAGACGGATTTGCTTTGGTTTTTACAGTGGTATGAGCGCCGCTCGTTCAAAGAACTATGAAACTACAAACATTAAAATTGCCTAGAAAATTAAAAAATAGTCAACAAGTACTGGTTTTGATTGCGACGTCCAGTAAAAGGACAAGCAACTAACGAACTGTATAAACTGCCTCACTCGAGACGTGTAGTAGTGTAGTGGCTAACACGCTTGCCTGTCACCCGCTGGTCATTCTTTTAGAATCTCCATCGAGACGTAATTTTATGTTGTTATCGATCGAACTTAAACTGGGTGCCAGGAAATGTTCTGGAAAATTAAGGCGACCGACAAGATAGTGACCACAACACTCATCGAGTGCAGATTTTTTATAAAACATGGGGTTGGCCCATATAGCTACTACGCTACAACGTGTGTAAAAGTGTCATTTGTTTAATTGATGCTTTACTTGGAGCCGCTAAGGCAAACTGGTTAGTGCGCTTGCCTGTCTGTCAAGGCACTGGTCCGGGGTCAATTCCCAACAGTAGAAGTTCTACATTTGTCCACCACTGTTCCTCTGGGGTCGACCCAGTCTCAAAATATGGAGCAGACAATCTTCAGAATTGTCTGGGAATAGTCTAGAAAAGAGAGGATGCAAGGTTGGGATCTGGTCATTCAATATCGCCATTACATGGCCTAGAATGTGTGGGAGTACCCAGCAGAATTGTCTGGGAATAGTCTAGAAAAGAGAGAATGCAAGGTTATGATCTGGTCATTCAATATCGTCATTCCATGGCCTAGAATCTGTGGGGGTACCCAGCAGAATTGTCTGGGAATAGTCTAGAAAAGAGAGGATGCAAGGTTGGGAACTGGTCATTCAATATCGCCATTACATGGCCTAGAATGTGTGGGAGTACCCAGCAGAATTGTCTGGGAATAGTCTAGAAAAGAGAGGATGCAAGGTTATGATCTGGTCATTCAATATCGCCATTACATGGCCTAGAATGTGTGGGAGTACCCAGCAGAATTGTCTGGGAATAGTCTAGAAAAGAGAGGATGCAAGGTTATGATCTGGTCATTCAACATCGCCATTACATGGCCTAGAATGTGTGGGAGTACCCAGCAGAATTGTCTGGGAATAGTCTAGAAAAGAGAGGATGCAAGGTTGGGATCTGGTCATTCAATATCGCCATTACATGGCCTAGAATCTGTGGGGGTACCCAGCAGAATTGTCTGGGAATAGTCTAGAAAAGAGAGGATGCAAGGTTATGATCTGGTCATTCAACATCGCCATTACATGGCCTAGAATGTGTGGGAGTACCCAGCAGAATTGTCTGGGAATAGTCTAGAAAAGAGAGGATGCAAGGTTGGGATCTGGTCATTCAATATCGCCATTACATGGCCTAGAATGTGTGGGAGTACCCAGCAGAATTGTCTGGGAATAGTCTAGAAAAGAGAGGATGCAAGGTTGGGATCTGGTCATTCAATATCGCCATTACATGGCCTAGAATCTGTGGGGGTACCCAGCGGAATTGTCTGGGAATAGTCTAGAAAAGAGAGGATGCAAGGTTATGATCTGGTCATTCAACATCGCCATTACATGGCCTAGAATGTGTGGGAGTACCCAGCAGAATTGTCTGGGAATAGTCTAGAAAAGAGAGGATGCAAGGTTGGGATCTGGTCATTCAATATCGCCATTACATGGCCTAGAATGTGTGGGAGTACCCAGCAGAATTGTCTGGGAATAGTCTAGATAAGAGAGGATGCAAGGTTATGATCTGGTCATTCAATATCGCCATTACATGGCCTAGAATGTGTGGGAGTACCCAGCAGAATTGTCTGGGAATAGTCTAGAAAAGAGAGGATGCAAGGTTGGGATCTGGTCATTCAATATCGCCATTACATGGCCTAGAATGTGTGGGAGTACCCAGCAGAATTGTCTGGGAATAGTCTAGAAAAGAGAGGATGCAAGGTTGGGATCTGGTCATTCAATATCGCCATTACATGGCCTAGAATCTGTGGGTTTACCCAGCAGAATTGTCTGGGAATAGTCTAGAAAAGAGAGGATGCAAGGTTATGATCTGGTCATTCAACATCGCCATTACATGGCCTAGAATGTGTGGGAGTACCCAGCAGAATTGTCTGGGAATAGTCTAGAAAAGAGAGGATGCAAGGTTGGGATCTGGTCATTCAATATCGCCATTACATGGCCTAGAATGTGTGGGGGTACCCAGCAGAATTGTCTTGGAATAGTCTAGAAAAGAGAGGATGCAAGGTTGGGATCTGGTCATTCAATATCGCCATTACATGGCCTAGAATGTGTGGGGGTACCCAGCAGAATTGTCTGGGAATAGTCTAGAAAAGAGAGGATGCAAGGTTGGGATCTGGTCATTCAATATCGTCATTACATGGCCTAGAATGTGTGGGGGTACCCAGCAGAATTGTCTGGGAATAGTCTAGAAAAGAGAGGATGCAAGGTTGGGATCTGGTCATTCAATATCGCCATTCCATGGCCTAGAATGTGTGGGGGTACCCAGCAGAATTGTCTGGAAATAGTCTAGAAAAGAGAGGATGCAAGGTTGGGATCTGGTCATTCAATATCGCCATTACATGGCCTAGAATGTGTGGGAGTACCCAGCAGAATTGTCTGGGAATAGTCTAGAAAAGAGAGGATGCAAGGTTGGGATCTGGTCATTCAATATCGTCATTACATGGCCTAGAATGTGTGGGGGTACCCAGCAGAATTGTCTGGGAATAGTCTAGAAAAGAGAGGATGCAAGGTTGGGATCTGGTCATTCAATATCGCCATTACATGGCCTAGAATGTGTGGGAGTACCCAGCAGAATTGTCTGGGAATAGTCTAGAAAAGAGAGGATGCAAGGTTGGGATCTGGTCATTCAATATCGCCATTACATGGCCTAGAATGTGTGGGGGTACCCAGCAGAATTGTCTGGGAATAGTCTAGAAAAGAGAGGATGCAAGGTTGGGATCTGGTCATTCAATATCGTCATTCCATGGCCTAGAATGTATGGGGGTACCCAGCAGAATTGTCTGGGAATAGTCTAGAAAAGAGAGGATGCAAGGTTGGGATCTGGTCATTCAATATCGCCATTACATGGCCTAGAATCTGTGGGGGTACCCAGCAGAATTGTCTGGGAATAGTCTAGAAAAGAGAGGATGCAAGGTTGGGATCTGGTCATTCAATATCGTCATTCCATGGCCTAGAATGTGTGGGAGTACCCAGCAGAATTGTCTGGGAATAGTCTAGAAAAGAGAGGATGCACGGTTGGGATCTGGTCATTCAATATCGCCATTACATGGCCTAGAATGTGTGGGAGTACCCAGCAGAATTGTCTGGGAATAGTCTAGAAAAGAGAGGATGCAAGGTTGGGATCTGGTCATTCAACATCGCCATTCCATGGCCTAGAATGTGTGGGGGTACCCAGCAGAATTGTCTGGGAATAGTCTAGAAAAGAGAGGATGCAAGGTTGGGATCTGGTCATTCAATATCGCCATTCCATAGCCTAGAATGTGTGGGGGAACCCAGCAGAATTGTCTGGGAATAGTCTAGAAAAGAGAGGATGCAAGGTTGGGATCTGGTCATTCAATATCGCCATTACATGGCCTAGAATGTGTGGGAGTACCCAGCAGAATTGTCTGGGAATAGTCTAGAAAAGAGAGGATGCAAGGTTGGGATCTGGTCATTCAATATCGTCATTACATGGCCTAGAATGTGTGGGGGTACCCAGCAGAATTGTCTGGGAATAGTCTAGAAAAGAGAGGATGCAAGGTTGGGATCTGGTCATTCAATATCGCCATTACATGGCCTAGAATGTGTGGGAGTACCCAGCAGAATTGTCTGGGAATAGTCTAGAAAAGAGAGGATGCAAGGTTGGGATCTGGTCATTCAATATCGCCATTACATGGCCTAGAATGTGTGGGGGTACCCAGCAGAATTGTCTGGGAATAGTCTAGAAAAGAGAGGATGCAAGGTTGGGATCTGGTCATTCAATATCGCCATTACATGGCCTAGAATGTGTGGGGGTACCCAGCAGAATTGTCTGGGAATAGTCTAGAAAAGAGAGGATGCAAGGTTGGGATCTGGTCATTCAATATCGCCATTACATGGCCTAGAATGTGTGGGGGTACCCAGCAGAATTGTCTGGGAATAGTCTAGAAAAGAGAGGATGCAAGGTTGGGATCTGGTCATTCAATATCGCCATTACATGGCCTAGAATGTGTGGGGGTACCCAGCAGAATTGTCTGGGAATAGTCTAGAAAAGAGAGGATGCAAGGTTGGGATCTGGTCATTCAATATCGCCATTACATGGCCTAGAATGTGTGGGGGTACCCAGCAGAATTGTCTGGGAATAGTCTAGAAAAGAGAGGATGCAAGGTTGGGATCTGGTCATTCAATATCGCCATTACATGGCCTAGAATGTGTGGGAGTACCCAGCAGAATTGTCTGGGAATAGTCTAGAAAAGAGAGGATGCAAGGTTGGGATCTGGTCATTCAATATCGCCATTACATGGCCTAGAATGTGTGGGAGTACCCAGCAGAATTGTCTGGGAATAGTCTAGAAAAGAGAGGATGCAAGGTTGGGATCTGGTCATTCAATATCGTCATTCCATGGCCTAGAATGTGTGGGGGTACCCAGCAGAATTGTCTGGGAATAGTCTAGAAAAGAGAGGATGCAAGGTTGGGATCTGGTCATTCAATATCGCCATTACATGGCCTAGAATGTGTGGGGATACCCAGCAGAATTGTCTGGGAATAGTCTAGAAAAGAGAGGATGCAAGGTTGGGATCTGGTCATTCAATATCGCCATTACATGGCCTAGAATGTGTGGGAGTACCCAGCAGAATTGTCTGGGAATAGTCTAGAAAAGAGAGGATGCAAGGTTGGGATCTGGTCATTCAATATCGTCATTCCATGGCCTAGAATGTGTGGGGGTACCCAGCAGAATTGTCTGGGAATAGTCTAGAAAAGAGAGGATGCAAGGTTGGGATCTGGTCATTCAATATCGTCATTACATGGCCTAGAATGTATGGGGGTACCCAGCAGAATTGTCTGGGAATAGTCTAGAAAAGAGAGGATGCAAGGTTGGGATCTGGTCATTCAATATCGTCATTCCATGGCCTAGAATGTGTGGGAGTACCCAGCAGAATTGTCTGGGAATAGTCTAGAAAAGAGAGGATGCAAGGTTGGGATCTGGTCATTCAATATCGTCATTACATGGCCTAGAATGTGTGGGAGTACCCAGCAGAATTGTCTGGGAATAGTCTAGAAAAGAGAGGATGCAAGGTTGGGATCTGGTCATTCAATATCGCCATTCCATGGCCTAGAATCTGTGGGGGTACCCAGCATACCCAGTGGCAGGCTTAGGAGAGGGGATGGCCAGGGACGTGACCACTGTCCTGTGAAAAATGGCTTCTAATTTACTTGATTAGTATCAACCTGGAGGTATCACGTCAGTTGCCTTTACTTCCGAAGTTTAACACAATTACTTGCATATACTTTACAGGCCGCTGCAGTCAACTCCTGCATTTTTTGACTGTTTTGTGATTCCTTAGCAAGTTTACGGTTAGTAGTTTGACATTGATTTCTGAAAGACAGGCACTTATAACATTGTATGGAAACACCAACGAAAGGCGATCTGCTTCCAAATCGCCCGCAGCTGTGTTTCGAACGCGGTATGCAGGATTACGAATTGCCTTCGCCAGAGAGCCGGCTACTTCCCACGACATTTTCTGTTTTAGAGTGGATCGACCCAGAAGTCCAAGTCAACTATAAAAATTAGAAACCTGGGCGATGCGGATTCAAATCCTTGATCACCTTGTCGGGAGACGAGCATCTAGCCACTATGCTACCGCAGCTCCCATGGAGATCCAAGAACGGACAAAATGTCACAAGGATTTAGTAGCGAAGATGATGATGCTTACAAGGATCATGTCATCCTGGTCCAGCGTCAGGCTGCCAGGGACATCCTTCTCGCCCAGCATGTCGCGCATGAATACCTCACACATGACGCTGTAGTTGCTCGTTCGTCCGCTCACGAAACCCTGATGGATGAAAACAGAGGCAGGCTTCACTGTCTCGTTCTGTTGGTATGAATGTCTGCCTGTCTGGGCGTCTGTCATATATGACAGGTGGTGTATGCTGTCCCGTTTTACTATAAACTGTGACATGTTAACTAATATACTTAAGATTCCGATAGTAGCGGCGATAATATCGATCTGAAATCAAAGACGAACAATAAATTGACATGGCTACTCAACAAAAAAGATACAAGTGCGATCACGTCGATATAAGTATTTTATCAATGAAACAAAATATTGGAAGCACATATTCTTAATTGACAAAAGACATATCTTAGTATCAGTTTCTTTACTATCAAAATGTGTAATGACAAATGGTTTTTCTAAAATTTGAATTGTAATCTATGAGTGCCTGCTTCCTGGCCTAGAGGTTAGCGACTTTTCTCCGTAATCTCGTATACTCTCGTAAGTAACGTGACGACGGTGAGAATCAACAGTGGTTCGAATCGCGTCGGTAACTTACGGGGTATGTGAGCCGGCCGCTCAGAAAGCAATGGCAAACTACTGAGCGTAATCTTGCCAAGAAATCAACAATCAGCTTAAAGATGCTGATGTTGACAGCGATATCCTGTAAAGGATATACAAAACATTTTTAATCTGTGAGTGAAAAGTTTGCTTGTTTACAACCCTGGTTTGATGTTTATATGGTACATATAAGGTTGGTTTTATTTTAATACGAAAGCGTAAATACTATCACTGAATATAAGAAAGATAGAGCTAAAATGTTATATAGAAATGGTTTATTGTACGCCAGAGACTCATGAAAAGTTATTGAACAAAGTAGGAACAGCTTGGACGCAACTGATATTCCTGCGGTTCCTTAGGCGAATGTTGCCGCTACTTTGGACTGCCAGAGTAACGATAAACATATATAACAATGATTGCCTGGAAGACGCTAATGAAACTAAAATATCATAAATAACTATAGGAAAGAGTCAAACAATATTATTTAGTCACGTTATGAGAAGAAATGCACTTGAGAATGTCGTAACAACTGGAAAGATCAGTGTGAAGAGAGGCAGAGGGAGAACAAGAGAAATGATGAGACGGTGGCATGGAGGAATATCATCAGCAGAGTTGAATCAGGACTCCAGGGGCCGAGATCTGTGGAGACATGAACGCTACGCCAATTGGCAAGGAACATGATGATGATGAAAGAGCAAATAGTAATGAGCAGTCTTTGTGTAGCTTCCAACAGTCCCAACAAGTGTATCATCTAGTCTTGAGGTTGTGTTTGCATAACCTGTGGCTCTTTCTGTCCCAATCAGTTGTTACTTTAATGCATTCTATTTCAAGTTGTTCTACTTCAATAGTCAAAGATTTCTACATAAAGATCAACCGACACTGAACAAAACACCAGGTAGTTTGTTCTGTTACCAGCACGTCGTGTGGGTGAAGGAATAGAAGTACATCTGCTGGTCTACAGGGAGTGTTATTACTGAATAGAAACATATTACAAACATATAGATACACCAATCAATCAATCAATCATGTGCCATGCCGGAAAGCGTGGGCGGTCATGACTCGCCATTTCACTCGATCACCAGTGTCGTGGATCAGCTCAGTGTTCCTGTCTCGTCCATGCCATGTGGCCAAGCCATCCAGGTATTTTCCTCTCGGTCTTCCTCTTGGTCTGTTCCCTTCGATCTTGCCAGTTGTCACTAAGTTCTCCAATCCATTTCTTCTCATAACATGTCCAAAAAATTTTGACTGTCTACGTCTAATTTCTCTAATCAGTTTACGATGTTCATTTGTCTCCTGCAGTACTTGGTCATTGGTTTATATGTCTGTCCATGGTATTCTTTGCATTTTCCTCAGAAACCACATTTCTGCAGCCATCAGATGCTTTTCAGCTTGACTGTTCATTGTCCAAGTTTCACATCCATACAAAAGAACAGGCTCTATGTATCCCCTCAACACTCTTTTTCTCGTTTCAATTGATATCTTTTTATTGGTCAGAATGTTTTTCATCTTGCTAAAGGCTACTTTCGCCATGGCGGTTCTTGTTCTAATCTCTTCAAGGCATCTCCCATCAGATGTTATGACTGTTCCAAGATAATTGTACCGATTCACTTGTTGAAGAATATTTCCATTTACTTGTATATTACATTGTGGCACTTCTTCCTTCCTAGTGACGACCATAACCTGAGTCTTTTTACAATTTAATTCTAACCCCAGTTGCTCACTGTGTACAACAACCGCATCTACTAATTGTTGCAGGTCCTGCGCATTGTCTGCAATTAATACTGTATCATCTGCATATCTAATGTTACTGATGTTTCGTCCTCCAATGCTGATTCCATTTATATCCTCTACATTTCTGAAAATAGTTTCACTGTATAGGGAAAAAAGATCTGGAGACATCACACATCCCTGCCTAACACCTCTCTTAATTGGCTGATACTGGCCCACTTCATTATCAATCCTTATTGCAGCTTGTTGTTTCCAATATATGTTTTTTTATAAGTCTAATGTCTTTCCCATCAATTTGTAGATCTGCAAGCATATCCACCATGTTGACATGTCTAACTCTATCAAAAGCCTTTGTATAGTCAATAAAGCAAAGATATATATCCTTGTTTACTTCTATAGCACGTTCAATAACTGTTCGCAGCATATACACAGCATTTACTGTACCCTTTCCTTCTACAAACCCACATTGTTCTTCCCCTATTTCAGGTTGTATCTTCTTCCTCACTCTTTGCATGATAATTCTTAGCAAAATCTTTGTGATGTGACTCATTATACTAATTGTTCTATGTTGATCACATTCCAAGGTTCCTGATTTCTTTGGCATTGCAATAAATACAGAGTTACATAATTCAGGAGGTATATCTCCAGTCAAAGACTGAAACATATAGGAAAGAGGTCTGCCGCAAGATAGAAGACCACCGGGAAGAGTGGTCAACCTCAAGTAGATTAGAGGTAACATAGTGCCCCGATATAAGGGCAGGGTAGGTGATAGAAAGGGGGACTATTAACTAGTTCTCTCATGAGACACGGAGGCATCGACCAGATAGTTAGTACTCTGGTCACGACAGAATCACGCCTACGTGATAGCCACGGAGAAGAGTGCCACTCAACAGGAGAACGGCTGCTACAAGCGTGCTGAGTGTAACAGCACGCAAAAAGCCGAAGGACGCAACAAGGTCCTTCCGCGTGCTGTGTAGCCACGCGTGTAGGAAAAGGGAGACTGGGGACTGACTTCGTAGAGAGCAGATCGTTTAGTGTCGATAGGAGTTTTTGTAGCCAATTAGATAGAGATTAGCAATAGGGTTAGGAAACTAGAGATAGGCAATTCTGTGGCTTTGTGTGTGATTTGATAGCGACTGTTTTGTAAATGTAAAGAGCCAACGGCAATAAAATGTACCATTCCTTTCCTCTCACACGACTTGCAAGTTTCTTGTGTGGTGTGGGAGAAGTAATCCTATGATGCCTGACACATTGGTTGTTGACAATCATATAATGTGTTCATCAGTCTGGTGACTTGCTCTAGTCCAAATTCTTCTAAAGCTTTAATCATTTCTTTTGTGATGTTATCTGCATCGGGGGCCTTGCCAGCTTTCATATGCTTAAGAACATTTCGAACCTCCATCTCCAAAATTAGCGGTCCTTCATTATTAAATCTAATATCATACTGTTCGTCTCTGTTATCATCATAAAGGTATTTCACATAATCTGTCCATACATGTAGAATCTGGTCTTTTTCTATTATGATTTTGCCATCTTCAGTTTTTAGACACCCTGTTGATGTACTTGTTCTTTTATTAGTAAGTTCCTGAATTTTTTTGTACACTAATTTGGTATTTTGACTGTTGTGTTGGTTTTCAATTTCTAAGCACTTTTCCTCAAGCCATGCTTCTTTTGCCTCCTTACATAATATTCTGACTTGTCTGTGAATTTCTTCATATTTGACAGAATTATTTTTGTTAAGTCGTCTTGTTTCCATGAGGTGTAAAATTTCTTCAGTCATCCATTTCTTACGACCCACCTTCTTTAATTTTGGAATAGTTGTTTCTGCAGCCACATTGATTGAATTCTTCAACGTTTCCCATTGATCATCCACATCCTGGAATGGGATCTCTAGATCAGACAAAATTTCAAATCTGTTCTGTACTTCTATGTTGAATTTGTTTTGTATTTCCTTGTCATTACTCAATGTACACAAATCATATTTAGTGTTTCCTGTTATATACTTGACTTTCTTCAACTTTATCCTCAATGTTCCTGTGAGTAATCTGTGGTCACTATAACAATCAGCACTGGGAACTGTTTTTGCTAGTGTTAATGCGTTTCTAAATCTTCTGCTAATCTGGTCAATCTGGTTTCTAATCCTGCTATCAGGACTCCTCCATGTCCATAATCTTCTAGGGTGTTGCTTGAACCAGGTGTTTCCTACAATCATTTCCTGTTCTTTTGCCCACTCTACGAGTCTGTATCCTCTTTCATTTCTCTCTCCTAAACCATAGTTTCCTACTGTGTATCTATCCCCTTGATTTCCTACTTTTGCATTGAAGTCTCCTATTATGATGTTTATTTCTGAATTTTTACATTTCTTTAAGGCAGACTCTATGTCATTATAAAATTCTTCTACACTATCTTCACTGGATTCTCCTGTTGGGGCATATACTTGAATAACATTTATGTTAAAAGGTCTGCCACTTAATTTAACTAGTAGAACTCTGTCCGACTCGGCCCAATATCCTTGAACAGATACACCAAACATGGCACTAATTGCACTTCCTCTCATGCTCAACATTAGTCACTCTCTGTACACCTTACAATCATTTACATTCCCCTGAGAAATGTATCTTCATTCACAATGAAGTGTATATGCAATTTTTTTTTTGTTCGCATATCCTTTACAGGACATCGCCGTCAACATCAGCATCTTTCAGCTGATTGTTGATTTCTTGGCAGAATTACGCTCAATAGTTTGCCATTGCTTTCTGAGCGGCCGGCTCACATACACCGTAATTTACGGAAGCGGAGTGATATGTGCAATAGCAATATTTATTTAACGCTTGTCACCAATAGCTGGCGAGTTGATGTAACAGTTATGGAGTTGCCCAGCTGAGCAACATTTTGATTTCTATTCTAATTGACCTGAACAACTAGATCGACACTCAGCCTAAAATTGGTACCAACAATGTCTTGGAAAGATGAAGGCGGCCGTCGTGATACAGACAACACCACCCATCGAGTCCCGACTGGTCTATAAAGATACGGGTCTAACATCATATGCGCGATACTCTTTAAAGTGTATAAAGGGCCCCTGACCTTGTCAGTTACTCTGAATTTATATTCAACTAAGACAATAGCCATACATTATGCTTACTTCATATGACCACTTACCCCAGGAAGTGAGTCTTCCTTGAGCGTGGGGTTATGTACGACCATGATTTCCAGCACTTTCTTGCCCCCCACTAAGAGATTGCCTTGAGCGACCCCATCAGCGTTGTAAGAGTTCTTGAAACGAGATATCACAGCATACATCACGTGGTTTGGTCCATAGCGCCATAGATTGCCCCTTCCTCTCAAGCCAGTGCGGCCCATGGGGTTTCTGAAAAAATAAAGTGTCTACGGACTTGATGTCTTTCTGTCACAATGTTTGTCCTCCAGAATTGAATCATATATGTCTCATATTCCGCTGTGTCCACGGACTTGATGTCTTTCTATCACAATGTTTGCTCTCTGCAGAATTGAATCATATATGTCTCATATGCCGCCATGTCCACGGACTTGATGTCTTTCTATCACAATGTTTGCTCTCTGCAGAATTGAATCATATATGTCTCATATGCCGGCGTGTCCACGGACTTGACGTCTTTCTGTCACAATGTTTGTCCTCCAGAATTGAATCATATATATCTCATATTCCGGCGTGTCTACGGACTTGATGTCTTTCTGTCACAATGTTTGTCCTCCAGAATTGAATCATATATATCTCATATTCCGGCGTGTCTACGGACTTGATGTCTTTTTGTCACAATGTTTGCCCTCCAGAATTGAATCATATGTGTCTCATATGCCGGCGTGTCCACGGACTTGATGTCTTTCTGTCACAATGTTTGTCCTCCAGAATTGAATCATATATATCTCATATTCCGGCGTGTCTACGGACTTGATGTCTTTTTGTCACAATGTTTGCCCTCCAGAATTGAATCATATGTGTCTCATATGCCGGCGTGTCCACGGACTTGATGTCTTTCTGTCACAATTTTTGTCCTCCAGAATTGAATCATATATGTCTCATATGCCGAGGTGACCATGGATAAAAAATAAAGTGTCTACGGACTTGATGTCTTTCTGTCACAATGTTTGTCCTCCAGAATTGAATCATATATGTCTCATATTCCGCCGTGTCCACGGACTTGATGTCTTTCTATCACAATGTTTGCTCTCTGCAGAATTGAATCATATATGTCTCATATGCCGCCATGTCCACGGACTTGATGTCTTTCTATCACAATGTTTGCTCTCTGCAGAATTGAATCATATATGTCTCATATGCCGGCGTGTCCACGGACTTGATGTCTTTCTGTCACAATGTTTGTCCTCCAGAATTGAATCATATATATCTCATATTCCGGCGTGTCTACGGACTTGATGTCTTTCTGTCACAATGTTTGTCCTCCAGAATTGAATCATATATATCTCATATTCCGGCGTGTCTACGGACTTGATGTCTTTTTGTCACAATGTTTGCCCTCCAGAATTGAATCATATGTGTCTCATATGCCGGCGTGTCCACGGACTTGATGTCTTTCTGTCACAATGTTTGTCCTCCAGAATTGAATCATATATATCTCATATTCCGGCGTGTCTACGGACTTGATGTCTTTTTGTCACAATGTTTGCCCTCCAGAATTGAATCATATGTGTCTCATATGCCGGCGTGTCCACGGACTTGATGTCTTTCTGTCACAATTTTTGTCCTCCAGAATTGAATCATATATGTCTCATATGCCGAGGTGACCATGGATTTGATGTCTTTCTGTCACAATGTTTGTCCTCCAGAATTTAATCATATATGTCGCATATTCCGCCGTGTCAAAGGACTTGGTGTCTTTCTATCACAATGTTTTTCCTCCAGAATTGAATCATATATGTCTCATATTCCGGCGCTGTGGCGAAGGGGTTGCGGACGCAATTTGTAATCCCGCATACCGCGTTCGAAATGCAGCTGTGGGCTATTTGGAAGCAGACTGCTTTACGCTGGTTTTCATACAATGGTATAAGTGTCGGTAGTTCAGAAAGCAATGACAAACTACTGAACTTAAGCTTGCCAAGTAATCACAAACAGCTAGAAATAATGGGCTTGACTGCGACGTCCTGTAAAGGATATGCAACTATGTCTCATATGTAAACTGTGGGGGGACAGAGTGTCTTAGGATTATCATAGTATTTGCCCATTGCAAATATTGCATGTCTTTGGCAGGACTTTGCGATCAAACTCTAGGTTGACTTTCTAGGAAATTTTACGTTCAGAAGTTTGTCATTGATTTTTTTTTTTTTTGCATATCCTTTACAGGACATCGCTGTCAACACGAGCATCTTTCAGCTGTATGTTGATTTCTTGGCAAGATTACGCTCAGTAGTTTGCCATTGCTTTCTGAGCGGCCGGCTCACATACTCCGTAAGTTACCGATGCGATTCGAACCACTGCTGATTCTAACCGTCATCACGTCACCGACGAGAGTATACGAGATTACGGAGAAAAGTCATAACCTCTAAGCCATGAAGCCGGCTGTCATTGATTACTGAACCAAAAGTCAACATGTATGTTTAATTGACCGTTGTAGGGAACGATTACAGTATACCCCAGCATAAGACTTCCAGGTATGGCAGTCTGTACCGACATATCTGTTCTATGTTTATATTGTAGGGGTTGGGAGAAGTGACTTCCGGTTATGGCAGACTACACCGACATATATGTTCTATGTTCATATTGTAGGGGTTGGGAGAAGTGACTTCCGGTTATGGCAGTCTCCACCGACATATATGTTCTATGTTCATATTGTAGGGGTTGGGAGAAGTGACTTCCGGTTATGGCAGTCTTCACTGACATATCTGTTCTATGTTCATATTGTAGTGGTGAGGAGAAGTTACCTTGGGATATTACTCATATATGCCCCAACACTTCACTGAGCTCAAAGGAGAAAGAGAAGAAGAGGACTCATATATCTATCTTATTTTTAAACTGCTGGAGTCCAACAGTTAAAATATAAGACAAACATGCGAGTTCCCTTCTTCTAGGTGGGGGGAGTGAGATATGGCAGTATAGGGCGCCGCGGTTACGTAGTGGCTCACTGCAGGTAGTTAGCTTACGGACACAGGATGGCAAGCTTATTTGGTGGCAGGATGATGGCTGAAGAAGGAGCTGAGTGGTCTCGAGGAATGGTGTCTGCCTCGAGTGCTGGAGGTCCCGGGTTCAGGTCCAGGTGAGGACCGTGATTTTTTTTTTCAAATGGACTGCTAGTAATAAAATTTCCCCTGGTCTCTGGGTAGTGAGATCGGACGCCCGTGTGTATTACTGCGCACGCAAAAAAAATCCCTTGGCAGTTGGAATTTGAAAAAGAGTAGCCAAACAGTGCTGCCCGTGCAAAATTTTGAGTTAAAAATCTACCCAAAGTATCTCATGATCCTCGCCGGTGCTACGGAGTTCGTGAACTGAGCTGAGTTTCTCCAGACTCCGGCTTGAGTTAGGAGGGAAACACCCGTGTGCCGTGATGATGATCCATCGACTAAACTAATCTAGGGTGATGGCACCAGCACATGTAATAACCTATAGCTATCTTGTCGGATGAAACTAGTCTCTACACACCTGATCTGTTACAGAGACAGAACGACTACAGGCTTCTTCATAGTTTTTCGGTAATAGAGATAAACAAAGTAAAATAAAGGACCCTTTTCCTTGCGTTAAGGCATATGGTGCTAGGCCCATATTGTTATAGGCTGATCGATCCTCGTTGTGGTCAGTATCACAACGTAACAGATACATGCCAACTACAAATCTTTGCTAAATTATTCTTTGACGGCTTTTCCATTTCGAGACAGAATCTGGTATTCGGAACTGGTTTATTTATACTTTCATTGTTTTCTACCGTTCTGTGTGTCCAACACTGGATTACCTAGGGGCACCATTTGCGTCTACGGTGTACTGGATAGGCTGGTCATCCTTTGTGATCCAGCTAACTCGGTCTGCGGTGAATATCTCCCCGGTGACCGCCTTGTCTTCTGTCACGGCGTTATACTTCGGCTCAAACTCCTGAATTTTCTCAGTGCCCGGTGTCAGCTCCGTGTCTATATCCTGTACCTCGCGCTTTGCCAACACTCTAGAGGATGAAAACAAATATTTACGTATATTTACATGATTTCATATGTAACTTATTTGTGAACATAGTCTGTCTGTCTGTCCGTCCGTCCGTCTGTCTATCTTCTTTCTCTATATCTGTCTATTTTTTCTGTCTCTGTCTGTTTATGTTTTTCAGTCTCTCTCTCTCTCTCTCTCTCTCTCTCTCTCTCTCTCTCTCTCTCTCTCTCTCTCTCCCCCTCCCCCTTTACCCTCCTCATGTCATCTCTCTTTCTTTCTCCCTCCCCCTTTACCCCCCCCCCCATGTCCTCTCTCTCTATCTCTTTCTCCCCCTTTACCCTCCCCATGTCCCCCTCTCTCTATCTCTCTCCCCTCTCATTTTCTCTCCCCCCCTCTCTCTCCTCTCTCTTTCTCTCCCTTCCCCTTCCCCCATGTCCCCTCTCTCTAATAGTGAAGATGTCACAAGTTGTTAACTTTCTAACATATTAACGCAGCCAAGTTTTCCAGGCGACTAAACAGTCTGAGATAATAAGAGACTTCGAGAAGTTCCTGACAGAAGAGCTGATCTTTGATGCACACTCCAGCTATGGCTGGCAGACAGACAGACAGACAGACAGACAGGCAAGCAGACAGACAGACAGACAGACAGACAGACAGACAGACAGACAGACAGACAGACAGACAGACAGACAGACAGACAGACAGACAATCTCATATATTTACTCAATCAAGTCCGGGTCCACGTAGATACGTATGTCCTCATCATAGTCTTCAATGGGCCTACTATATATAGGCGGGTCGTACTCGGGGTAGTTCTCCTAAATGGTCAGAAATACGGAGATTATAGGACATTGGGCAATTGTCTTTTCTACCGTAGACCAGATTTGTTATATTCAATTGTTTCTTCTAAAGTAGACAGACATGTTATGTTCAACTGTTTCTTCTAAAGTAGCTCACACATGTTATTATGTTCAACTGCTTCTTTTAAAATAGACAGAAATGTTATGTTCAACTGTTTCTTCTAAAGTAGCTCACAAATATTATGTTCAACTGTTTGTTCTAAAGTAGACTGAAATGTTATATTCAACTGTTTCTTCTAAAGTAGACAGAAATGTTATGTTCAACTGTTTCTTCTAAAATAGACAGAAATGTTATGTTCAACTGTTTCTTCTAAAGTAGACAGAAATGTTATTTTCAGCTGTTTCTTCTAAAGTAGTTCACAAATATTATGTTCAACTGTTTATTCTAAGGTAGACTGAAATGTTATGTTCAACTGTTTCTTCTAAAGTAGACTGAAATGTTATGTTCAACTGTTTGTTCTAACGTAGTCAGAAATGTTATGTTCAACTGTTTCTTCTAACGTAGTCAGAAATGTTACGTTCAACTGTTTCTTCTAACGTAGTCAGAAATGTTATGTTCAACTGTTTCTTCTAACGCAGTCAGAAATGTTATGTTCAACTGTTTCTTCTAACGTAGTCAGAAATGTTATGTTCAACTGTTTCTTCTAACGTAGTCAGAAATGTTATGTTTAACTGTTTCTTCTAACGTAGTCAGAAATGTTACGTTCAACTGTTTCTTCTAACGTAGTCAGAAATGTTATGTTCAACTGTTTCTTCTAACGTAGTCAGAAATGTTATGTTCAACTGTTTCTTCTAACGTAGTCAGAAATGTTATGTTCAACTGTTTCTTCTAACGTAGTCAGAAATGTTATGTTCAGCGCTTCTTTTAAAGTAGACAGACACGTTATCCTCAACTTTTTCCTCTTAAGTAGCTCACAACTGTCCTGTTTATCTGAATAACAGTGTAAATTTATAAAGCAGGGCAGCTATGTGCTTTGTATCTGAATCATCATGTAACAGGACATCTACAGAATGCACCGAACAGTGTCTCCATCTCTTATCATTTCACCCGCCTCATGCACAAGGTGTCTGCGATGTCCGGTGTCTGTCTTCATGCTGATCGACCCTTGCCTTTTCTTCAGGGACCATGCTTGTCATCACTGTTCTTACGGAGCCGCTGTGGCGTTTATTATAACCAAAGTATTCTAGTTTCTGAGACTGTTTCCGTTGTTTATGAGCCAGTTTTCTTCATGGTTCAGATCGTGTAGAATTTCACTATTTTTATCGTTTTATTTTTCTTGGTCGTTGATATTCAAAGAATTTGTCTGTAACATTTTAGCTCAAAAGTCTAAATTTTTTCTGAAGTCACTGTGAAATGGTACATAACTTACATCCTTATTTTGCCAAAGGAAAGATGCACGTTCTCAAAATGCTTCCTGTAATGTGTTTACTGGTTCTGTGATAGGGCCAGCCTGCGTCTGACTTCTTGTATACACCATCCATTATTATTGATCATAGAGCCAAGTCATTGAAAGTTTGTGACATTTGTATTGTCTTCTTTGTTGATCGTGGAGCCAAGGTATTGAAAGTTTGTGACATTTTTATTGTCTTCTTTGTTGATCGTGGAGCCAAGGTATTGAAAGTTTGTGACATTTTTATTGTCTTCTTTGTTGATCGTGGAGCCAAGGTATTGAAAGTTTGTGACATTTTTATTGTCTTCTTTGTTGATCGTGGAGCCAAGGTATTGAAAGTTTGTGACATTTGTATTGTCTTCTTTGTTGATCGTGGAGCCAAGGTATTGAAAGTTTGTGACATTTGTATTGTCTTCTTTGTTGATTGTCACCTGTGGCTGTTCTGAATGCGGCATCATAAGACGGGACACGGTGATGGTTACAAATATATTGTATCGTTGTTATCGATGTAGAATCGAATGGACTTGGGATAATTGCTATATATTGATACATGCAAGGCTTCATAACCTGTTGTGTTGTTCCAGTCAAAGTCTAGGAGTCTTGGTGGCTGAGTGATCAAGCCGACTGTCTCACGCCCTGAAAGTTATGGGTTCTTTCACACGTGCAGACCATGGGTGCAGTTTTTCTTTTCCGGAGACTCCCGGAGGTCCTCGCTGTAGCTAAGTGTATTTCTACGATGCTCTCGGCCAGCGGCTTATCGTTCTGGAAAGAGATATTGAGTCACATGGCGTACAGCTCGGTGTAACTAAGTCGACCCTCTCGACCTTGGTACGTTTTATTCCTTTTATGTGGCTTTGATAGAAGTAATAAGTTTCTGATTTGTCAGAGCTGGTAAATATTGTGAACCGTATAAAGATGTAGTCGTTATTGAGTTTTACTGCCTTTTTTCTTGAACTTATGGCACATAAATGAAGGTTTAAAAGTCCTGAAAATTAGACCAACCTCTTTCCTTGGACGAAATCTGTCTAAGAGAAGCGAACCTTTCACAAATACACTGACCCTTGAAGTGCATAACTATAACAGATGTGGCGCACTTCTCCCGAATGAGGAACGAAGAAGAAGAAGAAGTCTTCCCCATTGAAGCTATGATATTGTAAACATAAACTAGAGCGTTGGCGTAACGGTTATAAAGTTGCCGTGACAACGGCATGAGCGATGTCGGATGAGGGTTCGATACCTGGGCTCGTTGTTCGCTACGAGGGGAAAAGACAGCCACCCATTCTCGGTACCCTAGGTCTGAAAAATGTGATGAACCTAACTCTGCACATACCCACGGCAGGTTCGTGCTATGGGACGTTTTCATTTAAACTAATAATAAACATAAACTTTATACCTCATTGCACTTCTATGGCCGGTTATCACAAGGTTATCTTTACACGCACAGTCTCCTTCTACCACCAGTTGTAAAGTTCGGAATAAACAACAAACTCGCTGCATTAAATGGTTGTAGTTAACCCTGTACGGTGAATATTCTCAATCATGCCAACACAGATCATCAGCACAGATGTAGATGTATATGTTGTGTATGCGTGCGTGCGTGTGTGTGTTTAACACAGATGACTTAACCCTGTAGGTTGAATAAACCCTGTAGGTTGAATATTCTCAAACATGCTAACACAGATCATCATCACAGATACAAATGTAATATTTTGAGTATGTGTTCTTGCGATGTGTGTGTATATGGGATATTATCAAACATACTATTACATATCACCATTGTCCGGGGTGAAGGACACCAGGGGACCACCCATGCTTTAGAGGTAACAATAAAGATAATTTAAATTACCCGCACGGGATACATGTGTACGTTGTTATTACATGTGTTTTTGTGAATGCGCTCATACATTTGTATAAACAGAGGTGAAAACTGCAAATCCTGCTTATGAGCCATTTCCACAGAACAATCATTGACAAGTTATAATTGGAACATGTACAAACATTTCCATGAACCCCCCCCCCCCCCCCTGCCAACTATCATCCACATATTCCCCCCCCCCCACCACCACTCACCTCCCAGTTCAAGTATTTGTCAAACACTGCAAATCGTCTGATTGACGTCGATGGATAGGGCGATCTCCTGCAGTATGAATGCTGGATCACCCCCAGGGATGAAACTCCAAGTACTTGAGTCTTTTTCCTGGCTGTGGAAGTAAATTCATGTATGTCAGCCTTTTATCTGTTTCTCTCCTGTTTTGATGACAACGTGAACAGATGGCTGATAGTGAATCTTGGAAAAGCTTGGAAGCAATGGAGATGTAGCTCCTGAGACGAATGTTGCAAATACCCTGGACTGTCAGATATACTAGCAAGTGATGCCTGGAAGAGGCTAATGAAAGTATAACAACTATAAGACAGGACAATGTTCTTTGGTCACGTAATGAGAAAAGAGCCGTTGGAAAACATCATGATATCTGGAATGATCCGTGGTAGTAGAGGCAGATACAGTCCGAGAGAAATTGCGCAGGGTGGCCTCAGACAGTGGCATCGAGATATGTTAATAGATGTAATCCAGAATACAGGGACCAAGCTCTGTGGACACACCTGGACGCCAGCGTCATTTGACAGGGCACATGATAAGGATGATGGTGGTGAAGAAAAGACACTAGTCTGTGCAATGATACACAGTTGTCACAGCTTGAAGTATGCTGGGATTGCCAGCAGTGAGCTTGTCTTTGACAACATTGTTTGTGCACAGGACTTTGACATACTCAAATGTTAGGTCAGATCAGGGTTGCCAGATCACTACTGATACAAAAAAGCCAAATCACGAAATAAAAATCAGTGGACTCATCAATGATGAGTGCATACTTCTTGTTTTGCAGATCTAGAATTAGATCAGATTTTAAAGATTGTGAAATAACATTTCTTGTTAGTGATATGCACTTCGCTCGGTGCAATTTTATCTGACCAAGAGTGCTGCCACATCTATGGGCTACCATTATTTCACCGAGGTGATTGATGGCGCGTATGGCACTCTGGCAGGCCATGCTAACAGCAATTTGTAACTCTGATAATTTGACTTTATCATCAATTTTCTTGCTTATTTTCATCACAGAAAGTGTTTGTTTTTTTTGGTGTGTGTGAAGAGGATGGCGCGCTCTGCTTGTGTTTTTCTGTTGCTGCATGATTTGCGAGATTTTAAAGTCTTGGAACAATATTACACCGGCACAATTTGCAATATGCCTATTCAGAATCATCAGTGGATTTCTTGAGCCACACAAATGTCTTTTCCCATTGATCATTATATTTTCCGATTAATATCATACGATGGTTTCCACTTTGGCTTGATAATGAGCGCAATAATAAGAAATACTTGCGATGAAGGTATCATGAATTTGAAAACTTAACTGAACAGTATGGTGGCTGCGCAGTGCATGAGCACGCATAGTACAGTACAGTTCGAAAACCAAACGTGTTTACTTGTTAGTTGCTGTGTTCGTTCTCGAGAATGAACCAAAAGTAGTATAAGCTAAGCTTATTGTTTTGCATTTGTTTTAGCTAAAAAGTGTTAAAACAAGATAAAAATAAACTTGACCAATTCAAAAAAGAGGCATTTATAGCTAATTATTTTACAACTTTACAAAAAGCCAAGAAATAAAGCCAAAACGCTAAACGGATATTTTGACGCCAAACCTGTTTAAAAAAAGACAAATTTATCAAATTTGGCGTTAAAAAAGCCAGTCTGGCAAACCCTGGGTCAGATCACTGGTGAAGTTTAAGAGGCGGGTACCGACATGAGAAAAAGCACCAGAAAAGTCCTTCGTCCATGGTTCTGTTATGTTCAGTTTTACGGAAACAGCTAGTGGTAATTACTAAAGAAAGCTGTTATTTCTTGACCACTTTCCCTCCTATTTCCATCTTTACTATCTTCAGCAACAAACGTGTTTTCCATACCCTCTCAGAGGTTTGCTGGAGATCAGTCAGCATAGCTGTTGTACTCTTTTGTTGTTGAAATAATTCATCCACACTCTGTGTGAAAACAGCGAGGAAATCATCATGTGAACCTGAAGATGGATGCATCATGAGAACCTGAGTCATTTGTGGGACACTTCTATCTACAGCCCCTTCACCGGTGCAGGAGATCTGAGCTCTGTGGGACACTTTGGCTGCAGCCCCTTTCACCGGTGCAGGAGATCTGAGCTCTGTGGGACACTTCTGCCTTCAGCACTTTCACCGGTGCAGGAGATCTGTGCTCTGTGGGACACTTCTGCCTTCAGCACTTTCACCGGTGCGGGAGATCTGTGCTCTGTGGGACACTTTGGCTGCAGCCCCTTTCACCGGTGCAGGAGATCTGAGCTCTGTGGGACACTTTGGCTGCAGCCCCTTTCACCGGTGCAGGAGATCTGAGCTCTGTGGGACACTTCTGCCTTCAGCACTTTCACCGGTGCAGGAGATCTGTGCTCTGTGGGACACTTATGCCTTTAGCACTTTCACCGGTGCAGGAGATCTGAGCTCTGTGGGACACTTATGCCTTTAGCACTTTCACCGGTGCAGGAGATCTGAGCTCTGTGGGACACTTATGCCTTTAGCACTTTCACCGGTGCAGGAGATCTGAGCTCTGTGGGACACTTATGCCTTTAGCACTTTCACCGGTGCAGGAGATCTGAGCTCTGTGGGACACTTATGCCTTTAGCACTTTCACCGGTGCAGGAGATCTGAGCTCTGTGGGACACTTATGCCTTTAGCACTTTCACCGGTGCAGGAGATCTGAGCTCTGTGGGACACTTCTGCCTTCAGCACTTTCACCGGTGCAGGAGATCTGTGCTCTGTGGGACACTTATGCCTTTAGCACTTTCACCGGTGCAGGAGATCTGTGCTCTGTGGGACACTTCTGCCTTCAGCACTTTCACCGGTGCAGGAGATCTGTGCTCTGTGGGACACTTATGCCTTTAGCACTTTCACCGGTGCAGGAGATCTGTGCTCTGTGGGACACTTATGCCTTTAGCACTTTCACCGGTGCAGGAGATCTGTGCTCTGTGGGACACTTTGGCTGCAGCCCCTTTCACCGGTGCAGGAGATCTGAGCTCTGTGGGACACTTCTGCCTTCAGCACTTTCACCGGTGCAGGAGATCTGTGCTCTGTGGGACACTTCTGCCTTCAGCACTTTCACCGGTGCGGGAGATCTGTGCTCTGTGGGACACTTTGGCTGCAGCCCCTTTCACCGGTGCAGGAGATCTGAGCTCTGTGGGACACTTTGGCTGCAGCCCCTTTCACCGGTGCAGGAGATCTGAGCTCTGTGGGACACTTCTGCCTTCAGCACTTTCACCGGTGCAGGAGATCTGTGCTCTGTGGGACACTTATGCCTTTAGCACTTTCACTGGTGCAGGAGATCTGAGCTCTGTGGGACACTTATGCCTTTAGCACTTTCACCGGTGCAGGAGATCTGAGCTCTGTGGGACACTTATGCCTTTAGCACTTTCACCGGTGCAGGAGATCTGAGCTCTGTGGGACACTTATGCCTTTAGCACTTTCACCGGTGCAGGAGATCTGAGCTCTGTGGGACACTTATGCCTTTAGCACTTTCACCGGTGCAGGAGATCTGAGCTCTGTGGGACACTTATGCCTTTAGCACTTTCACCGGTGCAGGAGATCTGAGCTCTGTGGGACACTTATGCCTTTAGCACTTTCACCGGTGCAGGAGATCTGAGCTCTGTGGGACACTTATGCCTTTAGCACTTTCACCGGTGCAGGAGATCTGAGCTCTGTGGGACACTTCTGCCTTCAGCACTTTCACCGGTGCAGGAGATCTGTGCTCTGTGGGACACTTATGCCTTTAGCACTTTCACCGGTGCAGGAGATCTGTGCTCTGTGGGACACTTATGCCTTTAGCACTTTCACCGGTGCAGGAGATCTGTGCTCTGTGGGACACTTCTGTCTGCAGCCCCTTCACCGGTGCAGGAGATCTGAGCTGTGTGTGACATTTATGTCTACAGCCCGCTTCACCGGTACAGGAGATCTGAGCTCTGTGGGACATTTCTGTCTACAGTCCCTTCACAGGTGCAGGAGATCTGAGCTGTGTGTGACATTTATGTCTACAACCCGCTTCACCGGTACAGGAGATCTGAGCTCTGTGGGACATTTCTGTCTACAGCCCCTTCACAGGTGCAGGAGATCTGAGCTGTGTGTGACATTTCTGTCTACAGCCCCTTCACAGGTGCAGGAGATCTGAGCTCTGTGGGACACTTCTGTCTGCAGCCCCTTCACCGGTGCAGGAGATCTGAGCTCTGTGGGACACTTCTGTCTGCAGCCCTTTCACCGGTGCAGGAGATCTGAGCTCTGTGGGACACTTCTGTCTGCAGCCCCTTCACCGGTGCAGGAGATCTGAGCTCTGTGTGACACTTCTGCCTTCAGCACTTTCACTGGTGCACTAGATCTTTGCTACGTATGCATCAGTGCTGTCTGTTATCTCTACCATTATCTCTACGACATTGTATATGCTGGAGGGGAAGAAAAGAGACCTACAATTTTCTAGTTTTTCAAATTGCTGCTCTGTCTTACAAATGGGTACGATCGTTGCCGTTAAACATGCTATTGGTACGAGAGTAAGTCAGTAAGTACGAACATTACATGTTCTATCGGTACGAGAGTGAGTCAGTAAGTACGAACATTACATGTTCTATCGGTACGAGAGTGAGTCAGTAAGTACGAACAATCCTTCATTGCATGTTCTATTTAGGATGCATCAACATGGATGAAAAGGCACGAGGATCGACTTCTTTGCACCGGGTTTTATCCATTTAGCTAGGTCTCCCTCGGCAGAGCAGCCGTTGAACCATAACAGCAACAAGGGCATCTACTTGTGCATTCAGCGCTAGTTTACCAACCATTTCATTTGAAGTTGGTTTGACTCTGGTGATATATTCCTCATCTGTTTTTACATTGCCAGTTTCAATTTTCTTGGACTGAAAGTGTTATAAAAACAGCTGCAATGGTTAAATCTGTGTATTCTCTGGGTGTGTCATTTGGGACAATTTATCTAGTCTCTTTCTTTCGTAAGCTATTGCTAGCACTTGCCATAATCATATTTTTGGAACCACCTCAATTAACACTAAAGCCGAGAAAAAATGTTTAATTTATAATATCGGATTCTTTCTCAGTTGTGTTATGTTGATACTGGCATAACAGTTGTAGAAGACATTACTTTTATTGACATCTGGAATACATTAATTTTCTTGTAGCCTGTTGTCACAACGTTACTTACGAGTTTAGGATTAGTTTCCTTCCTACTCCCCGTCAGGTTATGCTGGAGATAACACGCTTTACTCCTTTCTCTTGTCATGTCTATTTCACCACAGGTGTACATCCTAGTCTCGTGCTTATTTTCCTTGCTGATATACGTTACACTGTTCATCTTTTGTAAAGCATGTCTCTTCTTCTGCTGTCTTTCATTTCCCTGTGTTTATAGACTCTGGACTAACTCACGTTAAGCCCTTTGTAGACTCGTTCTTGGTTCTTTCCTACGGAATGTCGTTGTCAGTCTCTCGCCAATGTAGTAGCCAGTCTTTGGGCTTTTGATTTCAGCAAGTAAATGCAGTGACGTTGAGTTTATTCTAGCTGCTGCTTGTCTACTGTTACTAGAGATAACTATGTTGTCATTTATGAGTGGCCACTGCTGCCACAGAGAACCATGTTGTCATTTATCAGTGGCCACTGTTGCCACAGGGAACCATGTTGTCATTTATCAGTGGCCACTGTTGCCACAGAGAAACATGTGTCATGTATCAGTGGCCACTGTTGCCACAGGGAACCATGTTGTCATTTATCAGTGGCCACTGTTGCCACAGAGAACCATGTTGTCATTTATCAGTGGCCACTGTTGCCACAGAGAAACATGTTGTTGTTGTCAATCAGTGGTCACTGTTGCCACAGGGAATCATGTGGTCATTTATCAGTGGCCACTGTTGCCACAGTGAACCATGTGGTCATGTATCAGTGGCCACTGTTGCCACAGAGAACCATGTGGTCATTTATCTGGCTATTTGTGATTTACTAGGAAATGCTATTTCAGTAGTTTGCCATTACTTTCTGAACTACCGACGCCTCAAATCATCGAAATCAGCACAATGCTGTCTACTGTATCTACAGATGCACAATATATATACTACGTACAGGAAGCCTCCAGCGCATTCTGCATGTTTTCCAACATGAGAAACATACTAATCTGACTGTTCATGGCTTCCAGCAAGCGATCGTTTAAACTGCTGATGTGTTTGTCCTTGTTCTTTTGTTCTTTGGCAATGACAGTCAACCTGCAACACATGAAGTGGCAACCTGCAACATATGACAGTCAACCTGCAACATATGACAGTCAACCTGCAACATATGACAATCAACTTGCAACATATAACAGTTAACCTGCAACATATGTCAGTCAACCTGCAATATCTGAAGTGTCAACCTGCAACATATGACAGTCATCCTGCAACATATGACAGTCAACGTTCAACATATGACAGTCAACCTGCAACATATGAAGTGTCAACCTGCAACATATGAAGTGTCAACCTGCAACATATGACAGGCAACCTTCAACATATGAAGTGTCAACCTGCAACATATGACAGTCAACCTACAACATATGACAGTCAACCTACAACTTATGACAGTAAACCTGCAACATATAAAGTGTCAACCTGCAACATATGACAGTCAACCTGCAACATATAAAGTGTCAACCTGCAACATATGACAGTTAACCTACAAATTATGACAGTCAACCTGCAACATATAAAGTGTCAACCTGCAACATATGACAGTCAACCTGCAACATATAAAGTGTCAACCTGCAACATATGACAGTTAACCTGCAACAAATGACAGTCAACCTGCAACATATAAAGTGTCAACCTGCAACATATGACAGTCAACCTACAACTTATGACAGTAAACCTGCAACATATAAAGTGTCAACCTGCAACATATGACAGTCAACCTACAACATATAAAGTGTCAACCTGCAACATATGACAGTTAACCTACAAATTATGACAGTCAACCTGCAACATATAAAGTGTCAACCTGCAACATATGACAGTCAACCTGCAACATATAAAGTGTCAACCTGCAACATATGACAGTTAACCTGCAACAAATGACAGTCAACCTGCAACATATAAAGTGTCAACCTGCAACATATGACAGTCAACCTGCAACATATGACAGTCAACCTGCAACTTATGACAGTCAACCTGAAACATATAAAGTGTCAACCTGCAACATATAAAGTGTCAACCTGCAACATATGATAGTCAACCTGCAACATATAAAGTGTCAACCTGCAACATATGACAGTCAACCTGCAACATATGACAGTCAACCTACAACTTATGACAGTCAACCTGCAACATATAAAATGTCATCCTGCAACATATGACAGTCAACCTGCAACATATAAAGTGTCAACCTGCAACATATGACAGTCAACCTGCAACATATAAAGTGTCAACCTGCAACATATGACAGTTAACCTACAAATTATGACAGTCAAGCTGCAACATATAAAGTGTCAACCTGCAACATATGACAGTCAACCTGCAACATATAAAGTGTCAACCTGCAACATATGACAGTTAACCTGCAACAAATGACAGTCAACCTGCAACATATAAAGTGTCAACCTGCAACATATGACAGTCAACCTGCAACATATGACAGTCAACCTGAAACATATAAAGTGTCAACCTGCAACATATAAAGTGTCAACCTGCAACATATGATAGTCAACCTGCAACATATAAAGTGTCAACCTGCAACATATGACAGTCAACCTGCAACATATGACAGTCAACCTACAACTTATGACAGTCAACCTGCAACATATAAAATGTCATCCTGCAACATATGACAGTCAACCTGCAACATATAACAGTCAACGTGTCACATACGACAGTCAACCTGCAACATATGAAGTGTCAACCGATGTTAAGAAATAGGGAGTCTCCGTGGCGAAGTAGTTACGTCGTCTGCCCCGTGCTTCGACGGGTGAGGGTTCGATTCTGGGCTGCAACATTCGGTTCACGAGTGCAGTTTTCTCAGTCTCCTGGGGGTCGTCGCTAGAGCTATGAAGTTCGTGCTTTGTGCGACGTTTTCGGCAGTTGGCCCTGCTGAAAGAGACCTAGTGATATGGGGTAGAACCTGGTACAATATAGTCGATCGTTTTGTCATTTTTCTTGTTTTAAGATTTAAAAAAAAAAACATACAATAACGAATCCTTGTCCATGCCTTCAAGTGTATTGAGTATTTGGTTTTATAGATCAATCAGCATTCCATAGATGATGCAATTAATATCAGTCTGCATGTTTACTTCCCCGAAACATTTTCTGATGCACGTTTTTGTCTGGAGCTCAGGACACTATTTTTTAACAATGTCTACCTCCATGGGAATTCCAACACACGACCACCGGGCCGACGAGCAAGCGTGCTGGCCACTTGGCAAGTTTACGTTCAGTAGCTTGCCATTGCTTTCTGAGCGACAGGGAACCATACATCATAACAGCAGAACAATTCATCATAACAGTAGAAAAATGCATCATGACAGCAGAGCAATACATCATGACAGTAGAAAAAATAAATTAGGACAGCAGAACAATACATCATGACAGTAGAAAAAATAAATTAGGACAGCAAAACAATACATCATGACAGTAGAACAATACATCATGATAGCAGAACAATACATCATGACAGTAGAACAATACATCATGACATTAGAACAATACATCATGACATTAGAACAATACATCATGACAGTAGAACATTACATCATGACATTAGAACAATACATCATGACATTAGAACAATACATAATGACATTAGAACAATACATCATAACATTAGAACAATACAACATGACATTAGAACAATACATCATGACATTAGATCAATACATCATGACAGTAGAACATTACATCTTGACATTAGAACAATGCAGCATAATAGTAGAACATTACATCATGACATTAGAACATTACATCATGACCTTAGAACAATAAATCATGACAATAGAACAATATATAATAACATTAGAACAATACATCATGACATTAGAACAATACATCATGACATTAGAACAATACATCATAACAGTAGAACATTACATCATGACATTAGAACAATACATCATGATATTAGAACAATACATCATAACATTAGAACAATACATCATGACATTAGAACAATTCATCATGACAGTAGAAAATTACATCATGACATTAGAACAATACATCATGACAGTAGAACATTACATCATGACACTAGAACAATATATCTAACAGAAGAACAATACATCATGCGAGCCTAAAAGTACATTAGGACAGCAGAACAATACATCATGACACTAGAACAATACACCATAACAATAGAACAATACAATAGGACAGCAGAACAATACATCAGGAAAGCTACAGAGATTATGTTCAATACCAACAGCAGATAATATTAAATTAGATGACTGGGAAAAGTGATAACGAAGACTAGCAAAAGAAACTGCAAAACAAACCAGTTTTGCATAGGTAGCAATGGTATACAAAACAAAAATATCACTAATACTACATATGACTAACTTAACGAACTTGCAATAGTACAGCAAAGACATAACACTAACCTTTGCTCTGTATGTTTGTTTTCATTAAGTTTGTCCATTGCCAGTCTTTCCTGTTTTTTGTGCTGCTTGACAAAGGCATTCCAAATATTATACTTTTCCTCCATTGGCTGCAAGTTACAGAAAGAGATCAAATGTGTACAGTGTCATGAATGGTTAACAGTTGTTATGCATCATAAAATATACATGCATCTTTTAGTACACATTAAGATACAGGATGTATCTTTAATGACTGCTCAGTGGTTGAAAATATTGCCGGTCCAAGTTTTGTATTTACGAATTATGGTGCATGAACTTTACAGAGGGTGTATACAAAACTTGGACAGGCAATATTTTCAACCACTGCGCAGTCATTAAAAATAAACCATATACTATTGTGTATGCCCAAATGGAACTTCTTTTAATTAATGTAATTAGACATGTCAACCCATAAACACATTACTTCTGTCTATGCTCAGCAAAATCGTCAACACTCTACTGGAATTATTTTTTTTGCGTTCGTTTGCTTTGAATTCAAGCGTAGTCCATACATATGCTACTATTTCTAGTATATTGGACTGATTTTTGCGTTGGGATTAGCTTTTCCCTTATTACTAGTGTCCCTCGCCATCAGGCGAACCCACTCCGGCCATGCTTACCCTAGCTACTGGTATGAAGAAAGAAACAAAACGCGATGTATCTACATGCAATATGGACGATTTTCAACGTGTGTGTTGAACATAACATATAATTACGTCTTATTTCCGATGACTACGGCTTCTTGCAGAAATCTTAACTGTTGTTTAAACATTTTACAACTTCAGACGCGCAAGAAATCAATGTTATCTATAAAAGGGGAACCTGCTTGGGTATTTGGTTGCTACAACCAGTACATTTTTAGGATTGAGTGCACGGAAGAATAAGTGGCCGGCCTTTCCTTAGCCTAGCGAACATCGAATGCAGGTTCGAATTTTTCTCTGATCGGGGTATATCAAAGGACATAAACAGATCTTCAATGTTACTACTACGTGCAACAATATCAACTACATACTTGCAATCCAAAAGATGATATTCAAGAAAGGAAATTATAAATGCGAACTGTCAAAATTCCATATCTTGTAAAGCATAATTGAAGAGTCACAGCAAAGATGGAAAGATTAGCGGTAGAATAGGAAGAGATGGCCAGAGAGAAACGATACTGGATGGCCTAATATGGCGGTATGGAAGAATATCATCAGTATAAATGATCGAGAACAGCAAGGACCGAGATCGATCTGCGGAGATAACATGGACGCCTCCGACATTTAGCAGGGCGTATGATGATGAACGGTCAAGTAAATCCTATTCACGATACGTGTGTACTGGACAAAGATGTGTATTGGAGAAAGATGTGTATTGGAGAAAGATGTGTATTGGAGAAAGATGTGTATTGGAGAAAGATGTGTATTGGAGAAAGATGTGTATTGGAGAAAGATGTGTATTGGAGAAATATGTGTATTGGAAAAAGAGGTGAAATATTAGGTCTTAACCTTTTAGTTAACTTGTTCAATCCCTAGCCATCTGTGATGTGCGAGTGATTCATCCCCTTGTGTCTCAAATATTATATCATGTATGTTCTTAATTTTTACATTTGGTTAGAACTTACTAAAGAAATGTTGCTACCTCTTGTCGTGAGTAAGCCTTTATTACTTTAGTGTCGTCCCTGGAGTGAGGGGAATCAACACCCACATTTTTATTAACCCAATATTATTGTCCTAGAGAAACCACCAGACTCCGTCCACAAAGCTCCGTCAGTCTGCAGACACCTCTTTCTCACTCTCACTCACCCCTAGATCATGCCCCCTTCACTCTTCCCCAACACAACATACTCAACAACTCTAGCCTTAACAAATAAATACAAAATAATTTATTAAAGCAAAGAGTATGTATGTGAGAAGTGTGTGTGTGTGTACGGTGTAGAATGTGTGTCGAATATTCTAGTGTGTATGTAGATTCAGAGCAGCAGATCAGGAGCCCAAGTCAGATGATCATCATAGCAAGGGTACACCACAGCATGATAGCTTAGTACGTGAACACCTCACCGATTGATGCGTCTCTTCTTCCAGACGTTGACTTTCTCCGGGATCCACTGGGTCTACTAGATGCATGATCCACCAAAAATAGTTATTGTATAACCTTAATCATGGATCTGTCACTTACTATAAATAAGTACGGATCGCTGTACCGTGAAAACTAGGTTTCAATGTCACAGGTCTCACATTTGTTCTAATCCATGTTCATAGATTGTCACACACAAACGGTTCTAAAGTACTTCTTCACTGTACTAAATTATTCCACGAGAACTTCATGTTCAAATGTCTTTCTCTACACACTAATGTTCAGTGGTATGTGGTGAAGAAACGAGTATCACCCACCCAGGATGAATCCCTATTGTAAATGAATCGTTTATAATGTTTTGTTCAACTGAGCCAGTTTCGTATGGACCCTCTGGATCCTAGGCCTAGCATAAACAGTGCTGATTGTACTTTCTTCTGGGTATTTATTCATCTTATAAAATAAAGTGAATGTTCATTGGATGTTCTTCTTAATGAGAGTTGACCTCCATCAAACCCAGTGTAGAGCTTCCTCATAGACGTAGGGGAACCTGTTAGAGAAATAGACCCAATCTGGTGAAGGCCGCCTGATACTAATCCCTACTAGCTGAATGTAGGCCTACTGCCTTGCTCAGAGATTTATCAGTGAACTAAACTCTGTCAAGGATCAGAGTGGCTCAGCACCTCAATCTAAATCAGGTTAAGACAAGGGAAGACCAATAGACAGAGTGCAGAACCCCAGTAGGCACCCCACTGGAAGATCCCACTATTGGACTTTTCCCCCATCTCCCAACCCACTACACTTATTCTCACTAGCAGAGCTAATTCTTACTTCACTCTAGCTAGTTTTAACAAGGCTACTGCTTATATTAATTATGCCTAAATCTAAAATCTATAATACCTTATGCAATACCGCATCACTCCTGGATGGCATCTACAACTTGTCATACAGACATATGTTATTTAATGTTAATTAAATCGAACACATTAGATGCTCTCCGAATTTCCTAACAGCGGTACACAAACAAACACGTCAGCTCAAGACAACGTTCTTGTCGATACTACTCTACACAAGTCTTGTTTTTGTCAAGGAGCCGGGAGTTCTAGTGAAGTCTGTGATGTCAACACATCAGATGATTCCAAGGGCAGACTATCCATTTCCGAATAGGTTCTCTCCCCTTTGTGCAACCAATGCAAAAGTTGTCTCGCTTGTTTCAACAACCAAACCAAAACACATCAGATGGTCCCAGGGGCAGATTATCAATTTCATAATAAGTTCTTATCTCCCTTGTTTTTAATCAATGTCCCCCAGTTGTCTCCTCCTGTCCTGACAACCAAATCAAGCCCGCGTTCCTGCATTTTCTCAAACGGGTCACAATAACAAGCCTACAAATTTTAGACTGGTGGGGAACTTTCAAAGGACGGTGTATTGATTGATCTCACCGACACCCCCTAGTAAACAACTGCAGCTGTGAATCTGACTGTCCTTGGTATTTTTGACATCTGATTGTAAACTTGGAGTGATTTCACGACACCTCTGTGGCAACTTCATTTCTCTTTTAGTTTCTTGTGACACATATGGCATGTAGTTGTTTGTTTTCGCGGGGTTGTTTTCGTGGGGTTGTTTTTAATAAAAGCATGCCAATTTCTTTCTAAACCTCCTCAGATGAAGAAGAGTTCAGGAAGTAGCATGATCATCTCCATTTCTCAACACTTTTCTTGTCAGTAAAATCTGTCAAATGTATGCACACACTTTCAGTAAAATCTGTCAAATGTATAGACACACTTTCAAGAGCTAAGGAGTCTCCGTGGCTATGTGGTCATACCGTCTGCCTCGAACTACGAAGGTCGTCGGTTCGATCTTAGACTTCGTCAGTTTTTTTTTTGTTTTTTTGTTTTGTTTTGGGTTTTGTTTTGTTTACATTCGATTCATGGATGCACTGTTGTTCTCGAAGACCCTTGGGAGTCGTTTCTGGAGTTCGTGCTCAGTGCGACGCTTTCAACAGAACGCCCTGCGGAAAGAAGACTCAGCCATATGGTATAGAACCTGGTGCAATGCCTATGTTTGATAGGCTGCAGTATTGATATGGCTTAAAATCCAACCCACTGTGTCTGGTGGGTTTTGAAAACATCTGCTGTTTAAAAGCCTATTGCCAAACAGCCAATATATATTATATTTTGTTGCGAATCCCTTACTGGACGTTGCGGTCAACACCAGCATTTTTCAGTTGCTGTTGATGTACTAGGCAATTGTTACGTTCAGTAGTTTACCATTGCTTTCTTAACGACCGGCTCCCATACCAGCACGTTATAACACAACGCGACACGGTCTGCTGCATAAATCGGTCGCAGCTGAGCTTCGAACGCCTGGTACCCGGCTCATGAACCGCGTTCGCAAGCCTTTGGCCACGGAGACGGTCAATACCTATGTAAAAAAAAAGTTAGTTGCATATCCTTTACAGGACGTCACAGTTAACCCCAGCATTTTGGGCTGTTTTGATCTCTTGGCAAGTTTACGTTCAATAGTTTGCCATTGCTTTCTGAACGACCGGTTTCCATAACATTTTATGAAACAAAACCAACGCAAGGCCATCTGCTGGCAAATCGCTCGCAGCTGTGTTTCGAACGCGGTATGTGAGATTACTAACTGTGTCCGTAACCCCTTCGCCATGGAGCCTAAGTAATGAACTTTACCTTCCCCTGAACTAGGTTCCACTTATCTGCACATTCACATCCACAGAGCCTAATTTTATTGCTCCAATTACCGCCCACTTGCCATACTCTTGCACACTCTGAATCCCGTCTAACCTCTTGCCACACAAGCTGCTGCAACTCCTGTCCATTCTTGTCAAGTAAAGTAAATGACCCTGTTTACGCCTTCGTGCGTATTGGGTATATGGTGCTAAACCCATATTTTTATAGATCAGTCGAGTAGTCACTTCAATATTCTCAATTTCACGCTGGTGGCCTTTACTTTCTATGGTATTTTCTGATACCCATCCCATTTTACGCTGGGTAGACGTGGCAACCCAAGTCCAATTTTTAGATACACTTTAATGGAGATTTTAACATATGCCCACCGGGCCAGCAAGCATGCGCACTATAGATTACGTTATATGGCCCACTGAGCCAATTGTAAATGAAGCATGCTGAGAACAACCATATACACACATATTTAAACACGCGCGCGCATAAATACACACACACAAAACCACTTAACTGTAATGTCTGGGAAATGAGCCACTTCGTTGGAATTGAACCCATGGTTTCTACATAAAAGTTTGATGGTATCAAGTGTGGTGCAGCACAACTTACAGTTTATAATATAAACAGGTATTCACATGTACCACACCTTCTCCCGGGGTCTGCAGAATGGGCAGTAAGTCAGGAAACACTGGTAGATATAGATCACGACCGCCTTGATGATCACGGCGGGGTAGACTAGTACGATGAACGGAATGGGCACAGCTGGGCGTCTGGCAAACTCCTGCACTAACAAGAAAAACTGGTATTTCCAGATCTCTATAGCTTTCACGTATGTTCTTCCCATGGTTACACTGTGACAATGGAAAAGTGAACAATAGTTGTGGCCATGCTGTGTCATCAAAGTGAGGTGTGTTTGTGTGAGAATGAAATACATTGTTCGACAACATCCAGTGGTTTGTCATGTGTACACATTTGCTAACAGTCTTTCGAAATATCATAAGTAAGATATCCTGCCTCTACTGTTGTCATGTGTAAATTATCTGTCACTTCCTAAATCTATCTATCTCGTGGTCTTCCTCTTCTTCGCTTCCCTGATATACCTCGCTCCATAATTATCTTTCCCAGACATTCATTTTTTCATTAATGCCTAAAAATAATTTAATTTTCATCAATTTTATTGGCTTTAATAACCATTCTTCTACAATATTGAGTTCTGTTCATGTTAGATAGATGTTTTCAAAAAGCTTTTAGAATATCGTGGACAAAGAAGAAGGAAAATACTAAAATTCTACAAGATCTGAATATCAAAGAAATCAATCAATCAGGTGCCGTCTCTACAATGAAGGTTGGCTTCAGTGGATCACCAACACTGTCTGTCTCTCGCTTCGACTATACATTCTGTCAGATTGATGTTCATCCATCTCTTGATGTTATCTTCCCACTTGTATCGTTGTCTACCCCTTGCTCGCTTGCCCTCACCCTTGCCCTCCAGTATGGCTTTTATATGAGTATTGTCTTTTTACGTGGCCGAAATATTTTACTTGGCTCTTTTTTTTTCCTTTCAACTCTCTATTAATTCCCACATTTTCTGAAGCCTGTGTATATGGTTGTTTTTGTTTCCATGAAATAAAACATATTCTTCTATACATCCACATCAGAGGGGTCTATGTTCGACTTTCTAAGTGCTTGTTAATTGTACAGGCTTCCCCGCCATACAAGAGTGTTGAAAATACATAACATTTGACAATTCTAATTGTTAATGCATTGTTAATCTCTCTGTGGCGAAGGCGTTACAGGCGCAGGTCGTAATCCCGCATACCGTGTTCGAAACACAGCTGTGGTGTTTTTTTTAAATGAAATGGTATAGGTGCCTGTCGTTCAGAAATCAATGGCAAACTACTGAACGTTAACTTGCCCAGGAATATAACAGAGCTCCATCTCTGTTATAGATAGTTAGGGGGAAATAGAGAAGGGTTAGGAAAAGTCGCACCCGTGAGCGCTATTGAAAGCACCATTTCTAGGGAAGCTCACGGGTGACGTCAAAAATATAAACAGTTCCAACCGTACCTGTGTTCAGTGAGGGTGTATTTTCAAGAACTTATATCAACTTTGTATTACGGGACAATAAAAGCCGTTTATACCCAACAAAGGCTTCTATGTCATCTATTGATATCATCGTTTAACCGTTCACTCTGTTACATGAGTGAAAATGGAGCCAGTGACCAGGATGCGGCTCATGGTTTGTCGCGGAATGTAAGTTCCCTCCAGAACAGAAACATGGCTGTTTCTTTATTTTCGTCAATACCACGGCATAATGAAAGCTGAAAATTGTCGCTTGCAGAGAAAGTCAACAAGGCGGCGTCTCTGATCAAATCTTCGCTACACAGTACTATCAAAGCGTCTCTGATCAAATCTTCGCTACACAGTGCGTCTCTGATCAAATACTGCGGTGACCTGGCTGGTGTTTTTTTTTTTTTGAGTCCGCCATACATATGGGAATTATAAGCTGTGTATCAAATTAAGGATTGCCATCATGTTCCAGAATAACAGCTGCTTTGAGCTTCAAAATGTTTTACAAGAGCCGTTACCCTTGAACCAGCATATGACCTTGGTCGTCGTTTGAGAGGAGAGCAGGAGCTATTATCATTGTTAAATCTGAACTCACTTGACGGAATCAAAACCGAAAAATCGTTTGGATCAGCAGCTCAAATAATGAGAAAACCTCTAATGGAAAATTACTTCGATTGATCGTAGGTGTCTTGAACTCTGGCGATTATCAAAATGTTAAGCGATCACGTTGATGTAGAACTCCTGGAAACGGGTAGGCAAATTGGGTTGCCGTCCTGTTGAAGAAAGGACCCTACTTAAGTCGCTTTAATTGCCAGATCGAGCTGTTTTAAGGCGTTCAGAAGTGCCAAATTTTTCGTCCAGATCTGCACTTCCTCTAGCGGAAAGAGCTGCCATAAATTTGAAAGTGTCACGATGGAGTAAAGATAAGACGACATACTCGCCCTTTCGGTGGCGAAGCCTACTTATCGAGCCTTATCGAGCCTTATCGAGCCTTATCGAGCCTTATCGAGCCCTATCGAGCCTTATCGAGCCTTATCGAGCCTTATCGCGCCTTATCGAGCCTTATCGAGCCTTATCGAGCATTATCGGGCCTTATCGAGCTTTGTTGATCCTTACGGGGTGCTGAGGCCGCCTTGTCGATCCTGGTTCGAGTACTTGGGTGCCAGATACCGTGCCTCTCAGTCTCGGCATACAAGAGCATAGACGTCGAGAGGAATATGTAAGAGTTGATTGGACCATTGGAAAATTAGTTTCAACAAGAAAGGGTAATCCAAATAACTTTTTCTATTAAATAAAAAAATTATTGATTAATGTGAACTCATTTTGCTAAGAAGAGAAGAACTATTAGATTACGGCCTTTAGTTAAATTAAGAGTGTATATTAATGATTATTGATTATTTTTTGTTGCTTATATAAGTGGTGTAGCAAAATACTTCATTATGGCAGAAGAACAAGGTTCATTAGCACATGTTTTGACTGGAGTGGGCACAGTGATAGGTAGACTCAACACAGTCATGAAACAACAAGGAATGGCAGCTGAAATTGTTAAATTTAGTGGACAGGCGAAAGATTTTAAGAAGTGGATAACTTCAATAGAGAAGCTTGCATATTTGGTGGCAGCAACGGATGAAGAAAAAATGAAACTTGCTTATCAGGCAGCGGCAGAACCGGTTTCTGATCATATCAGAAGAAAATTAGAAGCTAGGGTAGATGAGACATGGGAACAATTCAAGGACGATTTAGCACATAAATACGCTGAAATCACGGACCCCCAACATGCGTTTTCAGTGTTAAGACAATCCAAACAAAACACTGGAGAAACTGTACAATTGTTTAGTGATAGGTTGATTAACCTGGCCGAAGAAGCATTCTTGGGACAGAATGTACGAGGGGAGGAAGTAGAACGGATGTTGGTTGGGATTTTTGTAGATGGTATAAAGTCGGATGGACTGAAATTTAAGTTAATGAGGGAAAACCCTGAGAGATTATCACAAGCTGTAGATATAGCTGTACAGGAGGAGAATTTGAGAAGAAGATTTAGACTGAGAGTAGGACGAGAAATAGGAACCAGTGGAGAAGACAGGATTGAAGAGCCCATGGAGATAGGACAAACAAGGTTCGGATGGAATAGGAGAGGGGGTATACAGACATTACAAGGAAGTAACGGAAATGCTTATGATAGAAGAAGATAAATGAGAAACCCTATAAGTGAGACGGTAGGTAACACAAATAACACAAATATAGTCTGTTGGGGTTGTGGCCAACGTGGACACATTTTTTCGCTTTTGTGGTAACAGGCGTGTACAGTCGAATACACAAAATAGAAATGGCAATAGCAGAATAAATAGGAATTTTGAAGATAGACACAGAAGTTTTACAAGTCCAAGAACGCAGGAAAACCGGCGCCCTACCTATTAAATAGGACCTGCAGTAGGAGGGAAGATAACAAGGTCCCAAGATTTAAAGAATATCTTAATAACAGGTATAGCAGGACGAGTAGGGAATGCTCTCAACTAGAAGAAATCAAACAGTTTACAGTGAATAAAACAGATCCCAGTTCATGTATAATAGAAATAGGAAAGTATAGAGTTCGAACATTAATTGATTCGGGAGCTCAGGTTAGTATGATCAAAGAAAGTTTTTTATACAAAATAATGAGAAATTGCAAAATATTCAGAAGTCATAATAATCTTCACTCTGTTACAGGACAGAATTTACAAGTAATTGGACAAACAATAATACATTTTAAATTAGGAGGGATCAACGTAAGACATCTTTTTCATGTAGTGAAAGATTTAAATAGAAATATGCTTATAGGTAGAGATTTTTTAATAAAAAACGGTGTAAGACTTTTTTTGATTTGCACAAATTAAAATTCAAGGACGTATATGTAGATTTGGAAGAAGACATGCACATTTCAGCACTGGTTAGAGTTAACATGTCTACGACGTTAAAACCACAGACGGTTAATTTGATACAGGCAAAGGTAAAAAGAAACCCGTATTATGTAGTAGGACACACAGATAGAATCACTGAATTGCAAAGGGAAGTAATTGATGAGCCTGGTCTAGAAGTTCCGGATGGAATAATATCATTAGATAAACACTTAACTTTTCCAGTAATGATTATTAAAAACACAAGTTGAGAAATTAAATTATACAGAGGATGTGTAATAGCCAAAGTAGAACATGATATTAAGGGCATATTAGCAACAGATAGAGCAGAAATGCCGAGAATAAATTATTCAGAAACTCCTAGGGAAAGAATTAATTACAGACACAGATGCGAAAGAAAAGGGAACGTGCAGAATGATGAATTGCTCCATCCATTCAGAGGACATACATCTCAAATACATTCAGTAGACAAAATAACAAGAGAACAAGAATTATTAGCACAGTTAAAAACTCCACCAGAAAATAAGGAAATATTAGAACGAATTATAAAAGAAAATCAAGACGTGTTTGCAATTAATGACTTAGAATTGGGAAAGACAAAAACAGTTACGATGGAAATAGATACTGGAGATCACCCACCAATTAGTTTGAAACCGTATAAAACACCCTTAAGGAATAGGGAAATTGTCGAAAAAGCAATAGAAGACATGCTGAAAGCAGGAATAATAACAAGATCAAAGTCGGAATGGTCATCTCCGATCGTCATCGTGACCAAGGCTGATGGTTCACATCGATTTTGCTGTGATTATCGGGCGTTGAACAAAATCACTAAGAATGTAGCGTACCCATTGCCGGTGATCGACGATATTTTAGGCTTACTTAATGGGTCTACCTTCTTCACTACATTAGATGCAAGGTCAGGATTTTGGTGTATACCTATGTCCCCAGATGCCCAAAAGAAGAGTGCTTTTTGTACACACGCAGGTTCTTACGAATTTTTACGAATGCCTTTTGGAGTACGTACGGCGCCTTCTCATTATATGCTATTAATAAATCAAGTATTGGAGGGCATGCAAAAGTTTGCATTGGCATACATAGATGACATTTTGATTTACACAGCAGGAGACGTACAAGATCACCTAAAACATGTAAAATTAGTATTTGACAGATTAAGAATACATGATGTTAAACTGAAGCTCAGTAAATGCGAATTTTTAAAAACAGAAACAAAGTATTTGGGGTATATTATTAATAGAGACGGAATTAAACCAGATCAGGATAAGGTAAAGGTTATTAGAGAACTACCTCCTCCAACTAACGTAAAAGAAGTTCGTGCGTTTATCGGAACGTGTGGGTATTATCGTCGTTTCATTCCAGGGTTCTCAAAAATAGCAAAGCCTATTACTAACCTAACTGGCAAATACGCTAGATTTAAGTGGGATGATGAATGTCAAAAAGCGTTTGATTTAAAAAAAAAATAGCTTAACAATAGTGCCACTATTGGCACATCCAGATTTGAATAAACAGCTAATATTGTATACAGATGCTTCAGATAATGCTATAGGAGCATGTTTGGTTCAACCATATGAAGGAAAAGAATCTGGCATACCAGGAGTTAAAAATGAAAGACCAATATATTTTTTGTCACATAAACTTAGCAAATCTCAGCGCAAATGGTCGACTATTGAGAAGGAAGCTTATGCTATTCATTATGCTCTTCAGAAACTTAACTATTATCTACATAACGCAAATTTTATTATTAGAACTGACCACATGCCTTTAAAATCTTTATTAGAAGCTCCAGTGCAGAACAGAAAAATACAAACATGGGCGTTGAATCTACAGGGATACAATACTAGAATAGAATACGTACCAGGTAGGAACAATACATGTGCAGATTTATTGTCCAGAATCTCGTATCTACAGTCATCAGGAAACACGGAAGACGAAGGTGAACCGGAAATAGACGACCGAAACTGGAAAGTAAATATATTAGATTCTGCCATAATAAATAGAGAAGATTGTGAGAGTTTACCGTCGGATCAAGAGTCTGAACCTAGAGCAGAAGACCCACATTTAATGCAATTTAATATGAAAGAAGAACAAGAATTAGATCCAAAAGTTATGGAAATAAAACATAAATTAAAAGAAACGGGTGAGAACAAGTATAAGAAGAATTATTTAGTTTTGCAAGATGACGATCAGTTATATTACGTGAATGAAAGAAACGAACAGTTAAGAAAATATATTCCAAAACATTTAGAAAGTGAAATTCTAAAGGCGTATCATGATGAGAATGGTCATCTCGGTCGTGATAAGTTAGTGAAAGCACTCACGAATAAATATTATTGGCCGAATTTATTTAAAACTGCTTGTAAATACGTAGATACGTGTGAGAAATGTAGATTAAGAAATATGAAGACAATCAAATGTCCCTTACAAGATACTGATATTCCACAATTTCCAATGCAGAAAGTGAGCTTAGATATATCAGGTCCTCACCCTAGAACACTATCGGGGAACGTATATTTAATTCATATTGTAGATATCTATAGTCTGTGGAAGGAAGGTTATGCAATCCCAGACAAGAGCGCAGATACTATCATTAATATTTTTTTTTACAGGAATTCATACCAAGATTTAGTTGCCCACAGATCGTACTCACGGATAACGGTAAAGAGTTTGTGAACAAGAAATTTGAGAAGTTATTAAAAGATTTGAATATAAACCATATAAAGACCTCGTATTATGGACCTTCTTCAAATGCCAAAAACGAAAGACAACATAGAACACTGTACAACATTATAGCAAAGATTGTCGATGAACATGAAAAAGATTGGGATCTATTCCTGGGACCTGCCCTAAGCGCAATACGCACAAATCAAAATGAGAGCACAAGGTTCTCACCATTTTATTTATTGCACGGGAGAGAACCTATACTACCCATTGACAATCTGTTAAAACCAAGACGTAAATATGTGGGGGAAGATTTTCAGGAAGTTATTATACAAGAAATGCACAAAGCGCACGTGAGGTTAAAGAACAATATAATTAAAGCTAGAGAAAGACAAAAGAAGTACAGAAACGAAAATACACAATTACAAGAATTCAAAGTAGGTGATAGAGTTTATTATAAGAAGCATAGAAGGAACTCCAAATTTGATGCTCAATGGATTCCAGGTTATTATATTTTAGAAAGGTTAGGTACTGTGTCATACAATATAAAGAACCAAATCACAGGACATGTAGCGAGGGCACACGTAGAGCACTTAAGAAGAGATAATGAAGATAAGAAAGACAATAATAATAATTATGATTCAGACGACTCATATTCAGATGGACAACTCGTCAGGAGAACTACAATACCCCTAGGTTTTGAAAAAAATCCGGTACAAAGCCAGTTAATAACAACACCAGTTTACGATGATACATCTGAACAGACAACACCGAAAACGTTGATGAAAGAAGAGAAGAATACGTATGATGGTTGTTATGATACTGTTAAATCAATGGAAGAAGAGGTAAACGCTCCATTCAAAAATACCAGACAAGCAGTAAAAAGGAGACTAGAAAGACAGAAAGAAAGAGAGGTGAAAAGGCAGAGGAGAATTAGAGAAAATTCATCAAGTGGTGAGTACATGCCCCTACTCGAAAGGTCGTTAAGAAGGCAAGATAAACGACTTAGACTGGATATAGAGAAAAAAAAAATTAGCGGCTGCTAGAGATAGATATACAGACGAAGAAGAAGGAATGGATGAAAATTCAGAATCTAATAGAGATATTAGTATGGAGGAAAATATTTCTTTACGAGAGGAGGAAGATATTGATGTCGAAATAGCGATTATACAGAAAAATTTAGAGTTACTGAAGAAATGGAGATATGGGAAATAAATGGATAGAACAGGCTGCAGATAGCAAGATGAAAATATTATGATTTAAGGAGGAAATTGATAGTTGGGATGAGTGCTCTTGAGGAGATGATATAGTGTATTTTATATATATGATATGCTACGTATTATGGATGTAAATTTTCGTCTGGTCTTGAAGATGTATTATTATTTTTTTGAGATTACACTTGTTGAGTTTTCTTAAATAGATAAATAAATTATTGTTAGTTCGTAAAAGTGACTAACAATTGATAGGATGTATGTTATATTAGTTTTGAATTGCTTAATTGCATTTATTTGATATGAGGGGAAAGAGAAACGATATTTAATAACCTGGGGTGGGGGGGGGGGGGGTATGATGTCCTGTTGTGATTTTATTTTGCATAACTCATAATTTAGGTGAATTGTCTTGTGTGTTGAATAAGAATTACCTTGTTTATAAATATGTTGGAATTTGGTTAAGTTAAATTTAGTTTACAAACAGTTAGGGTTTTGTCCAGTATAAAGCCCTTCGTTCAGAAAATAGTTAATAAACTACTGAGGACTGGTAGAGAGACACATTCTTCTTGTGAATAATAAGTTCATGAGTATATTCTATTAGTAAGATGGCTGTGATAATCAGCATTGATAATTTAGAATAGGGAGGTTAATTACATAGTGGCTATCAAGTTGTGAAAACATCAGCCATAATTAAATAGGGTTACTAAAGGGTTCTGGGGGAGTTAAAAATAGGAGCTGCATTAAGTCAGCATTGATTGAATATATATGGATTGGATGCCATATTGGGGAAGAAAACATTAACGTAACTAACGCATATAGTAGTGAGGTAAATGTGAGGAGCTAGTCATTGAAAATGGATATTGAGGGGGCTGTGAATAGCAGGGCATATGGTTGAATATACCAATAGACGGGGATACTTATCAGGAGGGGGTAAATATAGGAGCTGTGATAAGCAGCGTGAATTAAACATATGTCCATGAAAAATGAGCATTGTAAATGGTTTCATGATGGAACATGAGACAGGTGAAATATGGTCGTGCGTGTAGCAGTACAAATATTTTCAGATCGACTTAATTTATAACAAACAGAGATATAAGTTCATAAGATGTGTTTTTGAAAAACTTTTAATTTGGAAAAGGTTTTGCGTTTGCAAGGGAGGTAAATGTGATTGATTTCTGACTATTTCCTTATATCTTTATAACTGGATGCGCACCCCATCTATATCGTTTCTGTCTATACAGGTGTGGATGATGATGAGAGAGAACGAGAACTTACGTGATGCAAACTATATACTAACAATTTTGTGAATACTTATAATCTTGAATGTTTTTTTGAAACCTTGTGTACTCAGAACAGAAGAAGAAGTAATAACGAAAATAGCAGTTAGCTATAAGAGAGAGAGTATTAAGGATGTTATAGAGATTGAAATCGAAATAAGAAGGTTTAGGTAGGAATATTGGGTTAGTAAGTTCGTGGTGAGAGAAAATTTAAGGGGGATTATGGGATATATATAGGTTAAGGAAGTGAGACTTTTGAGAAAAGTCTTTTTAAAGAAGGGGAAGAGTATAACAGAGCTCCATCTCTGTTATAGATAGTTAGGGGGAAATAGAGAAGGGTTAGGAAAAGTCGCACCCGTGAGCGCTATTGAAAGCACCATTTCTAGGGAAGCTCACGGGTGACGTCAAAAATATAAACAGTTCCAACCGTACCTGTGTTCAGTGAGGGTGTATTTTCAAGAACTTATATCAACTTTGTATTACGGGACAATAAAAGCCGTTTATACCCAACAAAGGCTTCTATGTCATCTATTGATATCATCATTTAACCGTTCACTCTGTTACAGGAATTACGAAGAGCCGAAAATGCAGGGATTGACTGCAACGTCCGCAAAGAATATGACCTATTGTCTTTTTGTATTTCTATTTCACTTCTGCCATCCTCTGTTATTACATGTCCAAGATAGGAGAAACTTGTTACTTGTTCTAGTATCTCCCAATGTACTGTGATGTTCATTGATGACCTTTCCTTTTCACTGCTAAGTATCATAGTGTTCGTTTTTAGTATGTTAATACTTATGCCACATTCTGCACTATGCCAGTTTACTTGTTCCACTAGGTCTTGCAACTCTTGCTCGCTTTCTGCTAGTAACACGGTATCGTCAGCATACCTAAGATTGTTTATGAATCTTCCATTGATGTTAAATCCAGGCAGTTCAACTTGTTTCTAATTCTTCCAATTATGTTAAGTCCAGGCAGTTCAACTTGTTTATGATTCTTCCATTGGTGTTAAGCCCAGGCAGTTCAACTTGTTTATGATTCTTCCATTGGTGTTAAGTCCAGGCAGATCGACTTGTTTATGATTCTTCCATTGGTGTTACGTCCAGGCAGTTCAACGTGTTTATGATTCTTCCATTGATGTTAAGTCCAGGCAGATCGACTTGTTTATGATTCTTCCATTGGTGGTAACTCCAGGCAGTTCAACGTGTTTATGATTCTTCCATCGATGTTAAGTCCAGGCAGATCGACTTGTTTATGATTCTTCCATTGGTGGTAAGTCCAGACAGATCGACTTGTTTATGATTCTTCCATTGGTGTTAAGTCCAGGCAGATCGACTTGTTTATGATTCTTCCATTGGTGTTAAGTCTAGGCAGATCGACTTGTTTATGATTCTTCCATTGGTGTTAAGTCCAGGCAGTTTAACTTGTTTATGATTCTTCCATTGATTTTAAGTCCAGGTAGTTCAACTTGTTTATGATTCCTCCATTGGTGTTACGTCCAGGCAGTTCAACGTGTTTATGATTCTTCCATTGATGTTAAGTCCAGGCAGTTCAACGTGTTTATGATTCTTCCATTGGTGTTAAGTCCAGGCAGATAGACTTGTTTATGATTCTTCCATTGGTGGTAAGTCCAGGCAGTTCAACGTGTTTATGATTCTTCCATTGGTGTTAAGTCCAGGCAGATCGACTTGTTTATGATTCTTCCATTGGTGTTAAGTCCAGGCAGTTCAACGTGTTTATGATTCTTCCATTAGTGTTAAGTCCAGGCAGATCGACTTGTTTACGATTCTTCCATTGGTGTTAAGTCCAGGCAGATCGACTTGTTTATGATTCTTCCATTGGTGTTACGTCCAGGCAGATCAACGTGTTTATGATTCTTCCATTGATGTTAAGTCCAGGCAGATCGACTTGTTTATGATTCTTCCATTGGTCGTAAGTCCAGGCAGTTCAACGTGTTTATGATTCTTCCATCGATGTTAAGTCCAGGCAGATCGACTTGTTTATGATTCTTCCATTGGTGGTAAGTCCAGACAGATCGACTTGTTTGTCAAAGAAAAACGGCTAATAAACAGAGTCATATCTGGGAAACGTTCTGCAAGCTGTGGAATACGCCTGGTCCTGCAGCCAGCAGGGTTGGGATCGGCTAGCCTCTTCCAGGAGGGGTGAAAAGTTAAAATTAGTAGCCTGCCGATGACCCGCAGACTACACAAGTCACTCCCCCCCCCCCACACGTGGTGCAGACCAGGAAACCATGACCGCGAGGTCATGGCTAATGGGGCTATGGCTCGCCATAGGGGATGGACTCCCTATGGTCAGATTTGTGTCCTAAGCCTGTGACTGGCCTAGCAAGCCTGCAGGGGATCTTCATACTGCTCGTAGAAAAACTAAGAAGTATAAACGGACTGACCCAAACGGATATCGACCCGGCAATGTTAATGGACTACGAGATAGACCAGGGACTCAAAAAATAGGCACAATGAACGTCTGCGGTTTCAGTAGTAAAGAAGAAGAGCTTATAGAAACAATGGAAGAGAGGAAAATTTGACTGATGGGAATAGTGGACACCAGAACAAAGGGGAAAGGATGCAAGGAGATCCACCACAGTTACACGTTTGCCTACTCTGGAGTAGAATAGCAAGAAATAGCAAGACACGGTGTGGGAATAGTCATAGAACCACGGCTAGCAAGAGGAATACTAGAAATAAAATATATATCAGAAAGAATCATAACAGTGAGAATAAAAGAACAAACAATTACAACATATGTACAAATATATGCACCATGTAATACAAACAAAAATTAGCAAGAATGCGAAGAATTCTACGAAGACATCCATGACGTGCTAAATAAAATAGATAAGCAGGACAACATCATAGTTATGGAAGACTTCAATGCAAGACTAGGACATAACAGAGTGGGCATTAAAAAAACAAACATCTGGGAGCATTTGGAGATCAGCATACTGAAAGAAATGATAACGGAAGTAGAGTGATAGAGCTATGCAGCCAACACGACCTCTATATAACAAACACATTCTATAAACATAAAGACTCACAAGTATACACCTGGTATAAGTGGAACGATCTAGATACTAAAAGCAAAATTGATTTTATATTAACTAGAAATAACAGAAACAGAAATATATTAGGTGCAAGGGCAGTGCCCAATTTAAGTATAAACACAGATCATAAAGCAGTCGTTGCCACAATAAGAACCATCAGAAGAAGAAAGCAAAAAGCAGGAAAATACATGCCATGCGAATCAGTAAACTTAAAAAACCTTAAAGTCGAGGCAGTAAGGGAAACTTATGAGAAAGAACTAACTGAAATCTTTGTAAAATTACCTATAGAAAGAAAAACAGTGGAAGAAGAATGGGAGATGTTCAAATCAAGCATTTTAAATCCCTTCAAAAATAACATGTGGAACCACGAAAAAAACGCAAAACACGGATAAAGAAAATAACAGATTGGTGGAACGCAGAGGTAAAGAAAGCGGTAAAAGACAAAAAAGGAAAAATATAAAAAGTGAAGAGCAAACAGGAATGTGATTACACAGAATATAGAATATCGAGAAGACATGTGAATAGAATAGTAAAGAGGAAAAAACAAAAAGACTGGGAAGAGTATGGAGAAACTCTAAATAAAAATTACAAGGAGGCAACTAGAAACTTCTACAAAAAGATAAGTGCATTGCGAACCAGAGGAGAACCCTTTGACCCAACTGAAATAATTAACAGAGTAAATGAAGAACCAGTAAGTGAACAACAAATCCTAATAAGATGGAAGCAGTATTTCGAACAACTTCTCAACATTCCATCAGATGTCACAGGACTTCAAGAAACCAACACAGATGCCACCGAAGAACTAGAACCAGACATACTAAAAGAAGAAATTATAGAAGTCATCAGATAGCCACATTGAACAAATCACAGGGACAAGATGAAATACCAAATGAACTCATTAAAGCAGCAAAAGAAGCAAAAACAGCATGGCTACATAGACTATTCAACCAGGTTTTGGTAGAACAACAGACACCACGAGACTAAGGAAACGCCATGATTATCCCAATTTGGAAACACAAAGGCAGCAAAAGAGATTGCACACAATACAGAGGCATTTCACTGTTGAGTCATACTGGGAAAATATTTAGCAAAATTCTTGAGAAAAGATTATGAACTACTATAGAACCCCAGCTAAGCGAAACAAAACTTGGATTTAGGAAAAACAAAGGATGCACAGATGCCATTTTTGCTCTTAGACAACTTAAAGAAAAATCAATCGAATTCAATGAAACACTCAACTTAGCCTTTGTCGACTAAGAAAAGGCATTTGATAGAGTAGATAGAAACAAGCTGTGGGAAATTCTTAAACAATATGGAGTGAGTAGACATCTAACAAGCCTATGTAGAAGCTTATACAACAACAGTGAATGCATAGTGAGAGCAACTGGAGGACACTCAGAACCCTTCACCATAAGATCCGGAGTACGACAAGGTTATGTCCTGTCCCCTCTCTTGTTTATAACATATATAGACAGTATATGTAAAGAAACCAGCCAAACAGAGACCGCAAGAACACCGCATGACGAGAACACAGAAGAAGAACCATCTGCAAATCTAACCTTTAGAGAACTCCTGTTTGCGGACGACCAAGCACTAATAGCAAAATCAGAAGCTGAATTACAAGACCACATGAATTGTCTAAGCGGAATGTGTAGGGAACATAACATGAAAATTAACACAAGCAAAACATAGGTAATGACTATAACTAAATAAGAAAAACAACAACAATTCACCTAAACGAACGTCCATTGAAACAAGTAAAGAGTTTCAAGTAACTAGGAAGTATAATATCATCAAATGGCAGATCAGAAGACGAGGTCGAAAATAGATGCAATAAGGCAAACCAACTCATTGGACAAATGGCACCAATACTAAAGAACAAACATGTATCAATAACTACTAAGAAAGCACTTTACAGCACAATCTTCCTACCAACTCTATGTTACCAATGCCAAACCAGGACAATGACAGAAAAAGAGAAAAGAAAAATCACAACAGAAATGAGATTCTTGAGAAGAATACTCAATGTATCAAGAAGAGATAAGATCAGAAATGAAGAAATCGGGACTAAAGTGTGGGCTATAGCTGCACTAGATTTTATTAGAAGGCAGCAAGTCAAATGGTTTGGCCATGCAAGTAGGTTACCAACTAACAGTATACCACAACAAGCAATGATGTACAGACCAGAGGAAAGCAAAGGATGAAGCCGACCATGTAAACGATGGACGCAGGGAATAACAGAGTCCATGGGAATATCGATACACGAAGCCCATAAGCGGGCACTCTCACGATGTTTATACTTCACCTCGACACCACACAAGAGGAACATGATGAGATGAGAGGAGATGTGAACAGAATCACCAATGTAGAGCTCGTAGAGAGAACAAAACAAATCCCAGTCAACCATGATCTGAGGAAAAGACGCTGATGCTGGACAGGACACATGCTGAGAAATCTGAGGAGAATGTAACAAGACGCTCTCTTGTGTGGAACCCACAAGATAGGACACATCCTGAGAAAATCTGAGGAGAATGTAACAAGACGCTCTCTTGTGTGGAACCCACAAGATAGGACACATCCTGAGAAAATCTGAGGAGAATGTAACAAGACGCTCTCTTGTGTGGAACCCACAAGATAGGACACATCCTGAGAAAATCTGAGGTGAATATAACAAGACGCTCTCTTATGTGGAACCCACAAGATAGGACACATCCTGAGAAAATCTGAGGAGAATGTAACAAGACGCTCTCTTGTGTGGAACCCACAAGATAAGACACATCCTGAGAAAATCTGAGGAGAATGTAACAAGACGCTCTCTTGTGTGGAACCCACAAGATAGGACACATCCTGAGAAAATCTGAGGAGAATGTAACAAGACGCTCTCTTGTGTGGAACCCACAAGATAGGACACATCCTGAGAAAATCTGAGGTGAATATAACAAGACGCTCTCTTGTGTGGAACCCACAAGATAGGACACATCCTGAGAAAATCTGAGGAGAATGTAACAAGACGCTCTCTTGTGTGGAACCCACAAGATAGGACACATCCTGAGAAAATCTGAGGAGAATGTAACAAGACGCTCTCTTGTGTGGAACCCACAAGATAGGACACATCCTGAGAAAATCTGAGGAGAATGTAACAAGACGCTCTCTTGTGTGGAACCCACTAGATAGGACACATCCTGAGAAAATGTGAGGAGAATGTAACAAGACGCTCTCTTGTGTGGAACCCACAAGATAGGACACATGCTGAGAAAATCTGAGGTGAATATAACAAGACGCTCTCTTGTGTGGAACCCACAAGATAGGATACATGCTGAGAAAATCTGAGGAGAATGTAACAAGACGCTCTCTTGTGTGGAACCCACAAGATAGGACACATGCTGAGAAAATCTGAGGAGAATGTAACAAGACGCTCTCTTGTGTGGAACCCACAAGATAGGACACATGCTGAGAAAATCTGAGGAGAATGTAACAAGACGCTCTCTTGTGTGGAACCCACAAGATAGGACACATGCTGAGAAAATCTGAGGAGAATGTAACAAGACGCTCTCTTGTGTGGAACCCACAAGATAGGACACATGCTGAGAAAATCTGAGGAGAATGTAACAAGACGCTCTCTTGTGTGGAACCCACAAGATAGGACACATGCTGAGAAAATCTGAGGAGAATGTAACAAGACGCTCTCTTGTGTGGAACCCACAAGATAGGACACATGCTGAGAAAATCTGAGGAGAATGTAACAAGACGCTCTCTTGTGTGGATCCCACAAGATAGGACACATGCTGAGAAAATCTGAGGAGAATGTAACAAGACGCTCTCTTGTGTGGATCCCACAAGATAGGACACATGCTGAGAAAATCTGAGGAGAATGTAACAAGACCCTCTCTTGTGTGGATCCCACAAGATAGGACACATGCTGAGAAAATCTGAGGAGAATGTAACAAGACGCTCTCTTGTGTGGAACCCACAAGATAGGACACATGCTGAGAAAATCTGAGGAGAATGTAACAAGACGCTCTCTTGTGTAGATCCCACAAGATAGGACACATGCTGAGAAAATCTGAGGAGAATGTAACAAGACGCTCTCTTGTGTGGATCCCACAAGATAGGACACATGCTGAGAAAATCTGAGGAGAATGTAACAAGACGCTCTCTTGTGTGGATCCCACAAGATAGGACACATGCTGAGAAAATCTGAGGAGAATGTAACAAGACGCTCTCTTGTGTGGATCCCACAAGATAGGACACATGCTGAGAAAATCTGAGGAGAATGTAACAAGACGCGCTCTTGTGTGGATCCCACAAGATAGGACACAAGCTGAGAAAATCTGAGGAGGAAATAACAAGACGCTCTCTTGTGTGGATCCCACAAGATAGGACACAAGCTGAGAAAATCTGAGGAGGAAATAACAAGACGCTCTCTTGTGTGGAACCCACAAGATAGGACACATGCTGAGAAAATCTGAGGAGAATGTAACAAGACGCTCTCTTGTGTGGATCCCACAAGATAGGACACATGCTGAGAAAATCTGAGGAGAATGTAACAAGACGCTCTCTTGTGTGGAACCCACAAGATAGGATACATGCTGAGAAAATCTGAGGAGAATGTAACAAGACGCTCTCTTGTGTGGAACCCACAAGATAGGACACATCCTGAGAAAATCTGAGGTGAATATAACAAGACGCTCTCTTATGTGGAACCCACAAGATAGGACACATCCTGAGAAAATCTGAGGAGAATGTAACAAGACGCTCTCTTGTGTGGAACCCACAAGATAAGACACATCCTGAGAAAATCTGAGGAGAATGTAACAAGACGCTCTCTTGTGTGGAACCCACAAGATAGGACACATCCTGAGAAAATCTGAGGAGAATGTAACAAGACGCTCTCTTGTGTGGAACCCACAAGATAGGACACATCCTGAGAAAATCTGAGGTGAATATAACAAGACGCTCTCTTGTGTGGAACCCACAAGATAGGACACATCCTGAGAAAATCTGAGGAGAATGTAACAAGACGCTCTCTTGTGTGGAACCCACAAGATAGGACACATCCTGAGAAAATCTGAGGAGAATGTAACAAGACGCTCTCTTGTGTGGAACCCACAAGATAGGACACATCCTGAGAAAATCTGAGGAGAATGTAACAAGACGCTCTCTTGTGTGGAACCCACTAGATAGGACACATCCTGAGAAAATGTGAGGAGAATGTAACAAGACGCTCTCTTGTGTGGAACCCACAAGATAGGATACATGCTGAGAAAATCTGAGGTGAATATAACAAGACGCTCTCTTGTGTGGAACCCACAAGATAGGACACATCCTGAGAAAATCTGAGGAGAATGTAACAAGACGCTCTCTTGTGTGGAACCCACAAGATAGGACACATCCTGAGAAAATCTGAGGAGAATGTAACAAGACGCTCTCTTGTGTGGAACCCACTAGATAGGACACATCCTGAGAAAATGTGAGGAGAATGTAACAAGACGCTCTCTTGTGTGGAACCCACAAGATAGGACACATGCTGAGAAAATCTGAGGTGAATATAACAAGACGCTCTCTTGTGTGGAACCCACAAGATAGGATACATGCTGAGAAAATCTGAGGAGAATGTAACAAGACGCTCTCTTGTGTGGAACCCACAAGATAGGACACATGCTGAGAAAATCTGAGGAGAATGTAACAAGACGCTCTCTTGTGTGGAACCCACAAGATAGGACACATGCTGAGAAAATCTGAGGAGAATGTAACAAGACGCTCTCTTGTGTGGAACCCACAAGATAGGACACATGCTGAGAAAATCTGAGGAGAATGTAACAAGACGCTCTCTTGTGTGGAACCCACAAGATAGGACACATGCTGAGAAAATCTGAGGAGAATGTAACAAGACGCTCTCTTGTGTGGAACCCACAAGATAGGACACATGCTGAGAAAATCTGAGGAGAATGTAACAAGACGCTCTCTTGTGTGGAACCCACAAGATAGGACACATGCTGAGAAAATCTGAGGAGAATGTAACAAGACGCTCTCTTGTGTGGATCCCACAAGATAGGACACATGCTGAGAAAATCTGAGGAGAATGTAACAAGACGCTCTCTTGTGTGGATCCCACAAGATAGGACACATGCTGAGAAAATCTGAGGAGAATGTAACAAGACCCTCTCTTGTGTGGATCCCACAAGATAGGACACATGCTGAGAAAATCTGAGGAGAATGTAACAAGACGCTCTCTTGTGTGGAACCCACAAGATAGGACACATGCTGAGAAAATCTGAGGAGAATGTAACAAGACGCTCTCTTGTGTAGATCCCACAAGATAGGACACATGCTGAGAAAATCTGAGGAGAATGTAACAAGACGCTCTCTTGTGTGGATCCCACAAGATAGGACACATGCTGAGAAAATCTGAGGAGAATGTAACAAGACGCTCTCTTGTGTGGATCCCACAAGATAGGACACATGCTGAGAAAATCTGAGGAGAATGTAACAAGACGCTCTCTTGTGTGGATCCCACAAGATAGGACACATGCTGAGAAAATCTGAGGAGAATGTAACAAGACGCGCTCTTGTGTGGATCCCACAAGATAGGACACAAGCTGAGAAAATCTGAGGAGGAAATAACAAGACGCTCTCTTGTGTGGATCCCACAAGATAGGACACAAGCTGAGAAAATCTGAGGAGGAAATAACAAGACGCTCTCTTGTGTGGAACCCACAAGATAGGACACATGCTGAGAAAATCTGAGGAGAATGTAACAAGACGCTCTCTTGTGTGGATCCCACAAGATAGGACACATGCTGAGAAAATCTGAGGAGAATGTAACAAGACGCTCTCTTGTGTGGAACCCACAAGATAGGATACATGCTGAGAAAATCTGAGGAGAATGTAACAAGACGCTCTCTTGTGTGGAACCCACAAGATAGGACACATCCTGAGAAAATCTGAGGTGAATATAACAAGACGCTCTCTTATGTGGAACCCACAAGATAGGACACATCCTGAGAAAATCTGAGGAGAATGTAACAAGACGCTCTCTTGTGTGGAACCCACAAGATAAGACACATCCTGAGAAAATCTGAGGAGAATGTAACAAGACGCTCTCTTGTGTGGAACCCACAAGATAGGACACATCCTGAGAAAATCTGAGGAGAATGTAACAAGACGCTCTCTTGTGTGGAACCCACAAGATAGGACACATCCTGAGAAAATCTGAGGTGAATATAACAAGACGCTCTCTTGTGTGGAACCCACAAGATAGGACACATCCTGAGAAAATCTGAGGAGAATGTAACAAGACGCTCTCTTGTGTGGAACCCACAAGATAGGACACATCCTGAGAAAATCTGAGGAGAATGTAACAAGACGCTCTCTTGTGTGGAACCCACAAGATAGGACACATCCTGAGAAAATCTGAGGAGAATGTAACAAGACGCTCTCTTGTGTGGAACCCACTAGATAGGACACATCCTGAGAAAATGTGAGGAGAATGTAACAAGACGCTCTCTTGTGTGGAACCCACAAGATAGGATACATGCTGAGAAAATCTGAGGTGAATATAACAAGACGCTCTCTTGTGTGGAACCCACAAGATAGGACACATCCTGAGAAAATCTGAGGAGAATGTAACAAGACGCTCTCTTGTGTGGAACCCACAAGATAGGATACATGCTGAGAAAATCTGAGGAGAATGTAACAAGACGCTCTCTTGTGTGGAACCCACAAGATAGGACACATGCTGAGAAAATCTGAGGAGAATGTAACAAGACGCTCTCTTGTGTGGAACCCACAAGATAGGACACATGCTGAGAAAATCTGAGGAGAATGTAACAAGACGCTCTCTTGTGTGGAACCCACAAGATAGGACACATGCTGAGAAAATCTGAGGAGAATGTAACAAGACGCTCTCTTGTGTGGAACCCACAAGATAGGACACATGCTGAGAAAATCTGAGGAGAATGTAACAAGACGCTCTCTTGTGTGGAACCCACAAGATAGGACACATGCTGAGAAAATCTGAGGAGAATGTAACAAGACGCTCTCTTGTGTGGATCCCACAAGATAGGACATTTGCTGAGAAAATCTGAGGAGAATGTAACAAGACGATCTCTTGTGTGGATCCCACAAGATAGGACACATGCTGAGAAAATCTGAGGAGAATGTAACAAGACCCTCTCTTGTGTGGATCCCACAAGATAGGACACATGCTGAGAAAATCTGAGGAGAATGTAACAAGACGCTCTCTTGTGTGGAACCCACAAGATAGGACACATGCTGAGAAAATCTGAGGAGAATGTAACAAGACGCTCTCTTGTGTAGATCCCACAAGATAGGACACATGCTGAGAAAATCTGAGGAGAATGTAACAAGACGCTCTCTTGTGTGGATCCCACAAGATAGGATACATGCTAAAAAATCTGAGGAGAATGTAACAAGACGCTCTCTTGTGTGGATCCCACAAGATAGGACACATGCTGAGAAAATCTGAGGAGAATGTAACAAGACGCTCTCTTGTGTGGATCCCACAAGATAGGATACATGCTGAGAAAATCTGAAGAGAATGTAACAAGACGCGCTCTTGTGTGGATCCCACAAGATAGGACACAAGCTGAGAAAATCTGAGGAGGAAATAACAAGACGCTCTCTTGTGTGGATCCCACAAGATAGGACACAAGCTGAGAAAATCTGAGGAGGAAATAACAAGACGCTCTCTTGTGTGGAACCCACAAGATAGGACACATGCTGAGAAAATCTGAGGAGAATGTAACAAGACGCTTTCTTGTGTGGATCCCACAAGATAGGATACATGCTGAGAAAATCTGAGGAGAATGTAACAAGACGCTCTCTTGTGTGGAACCCACAAGATAGGATACATGCTGAGAAAATCTGAGGAGAATGTAACAAGACGCTCTCTTGTGTGGAACCCACAAGATAGGATACATGCTGAGAAAATCTGAGGAGAATGTAACAAGACGCTCTCTTGTGTGGAACCCACAAGATAGGACACATGCTGAGAAAATCTGAGGAGAAAATAACAAGACGTTTTCTTGTGTGGAACCCACAAGATAGGACACATGCTGAGAGAATCTGAGGAGAATATAACAAGACGCTCTCTTGTGTGGAACCCACAAGATAGGACACATGCTGAGAAAATCTGAGAAGAATGTAACAAGACGCTCTCTTGTGTGGAACCCACAGGGGAAACGAAATAGTGGGAGACCTATAAACATAAGGAGAAGATAACTGCAGATCGGATCTGGAGTAGCTGCAGAGGACAGCTAAAAGACGGCTATGCGTGGTTTGATTGAGGGCCTGGGACTTAATGGGGAATAACGCTCGCGCGAGAACACACATACACGCTCGCGCGCTTACGCATGGCCACACATGCACACACACACACGCGCACAAAACACAGACACACACACGCACAAAACACACACACACACACACACACACACACACATGCCGCTGACCTACAAATGGCGAAGATGAGTGTGTTGTAAACCAGTTTTGTCTGGAAGATGTAAGCCAGCACTATGAAGTACCCTCCGGCGCTGGCGTGAGGGCAGGTGTTGATGCTATCTTTAACGAGCTCTGTTAAAACAAAATAATAACATATTTTAACGTATGACCTGAATTCTCTATCCACACTTTATTTGTCTCAGTATACATAAATTACCGGTCTCTGTGGCTAAGGGCTTGCGAACGCGGTTTGTGAGCCCGTATACCCGGGTTCGAAACACAGCGGTGCTCGTTTTTTCGAAAAAGGTATAGGAGCCGGTCGTTCAGAAAGCAATGGCAAACTACTGAACGTAAAGTTTACCCAGGAATCACGAACAGCGAAACTGCTGGGGTTGCCTGCTACGTCCTGTGAAGGACATGCAAATTAATTAAAATACATAAATTATCCTAATTAAACTTGCAGAGATTATATATTTATATAGTACTTATAAGACAAATTGAAAATCAAAACCTATATCTAAATATTAAGAAAGCAACAACCAAATATAATGTCCACAGCCAAAATCACAAGTCAGTCGCAAATTACAATCAACAATATAGCACAGAACAACTTCGATTAACCGTCTCTGTCCCGGCTAGGGTTGTGACGGATAACCGAATAGACGAATAACATAAATCTCTTTATACATATGTACAGTAACGTGATTTCACTTTGAGCTTGGGACGAAAATGAAAACAAAATCCTTTAAAAGTAAATAATACATACATATTGCATTTAATTTTACAAAACAATCAATATAAGTTAAGCTTCAATATAAGAGTAATAATGTAAAGAAATATATTGTAATACTATAAAACTACGGCAGTTTAAAATAATCTGTTATCTCCTTCTGTGTCGTTGAGGCTCGAGCTTTCTGTGCGGCGATGTTCCGTATCTTACGCAGAAGAAGGATCTGTGTTGCATTTTCCCCCTCTTGCATTTCACATCAATCGATGCACTTTGACAACATTTTTTCTGCTTCTGAGTGGCTAGTTGTAGGTGTTTTGATTAAGAACTGATCCTTTATCGTTATCAATTTCTTCTTCTTCAATGGTAGTCACACTAGAAACAATTTCATCATCGTTCTAAATTGCAGTCTCCATCTATTTTGTCACTATCCAACCAATCTGTTACTTCTTCTGGCGTAATGTTTTCACTGTTTAGTCCTACAATGTTGCACTGTTGCACAATTTCGTCAACACTAACAGTCTCAGTTCCTTCAATAAAATCAAAGCAATTAGGCCTTTTTGTTTAGGCCGTTATATAAGAGACGGCTTAAAAATGCAGAACAGTAGCACTATTGTAACGTTATGTGTTATAACAGGTCAAGCAGGCGGCTGATCAAAATTAGTGGGGAAAACAAAACAATATATTTCAATATACCTTGGCATCATAATAGACTGCTGCCTGGCTACGAGACATAGATAAGAGAACACATATAAGATCAAAGGTGTACGCGCAAACACATGAGTTACAACCGCATGGTGTCTTGATATGGACAACTTCGACGAATTGTTTGCAAAAATAAAGAGTATTAAAGTGACCATTGTCTTGTTTTTTAGAGGGTAAACATGTAAATGTGCTACCGAGTTCCTAAAGGAAAACAAAGAACAGTAATACTGTAACCTACCGTATATGTTGTAAGGAGTGTTAGTGTGTGACTGACTACCCCATTCCAGAAAACATTTAGTTGCAAAATCCGACCAACCAAGGAAAAGTAGACAGGAGACACATTGAACAATTTAATAGTAGTACTGTATAACTAAAGAACCCCCTCTCTGGAAAGGCCCTGGCAAACACAATAAAAAAAAAAAAAAAAAGATTGTTGCGTATCCCTTACGGGACGTTGCAGTCAACACCAGCATTTGCAGCTGCTGTTGATGTACTAGGCAAGTGTTACGTTCAGTAGTTTGCCATTGCTTTCTGAACGACCGGCCCCTATACCTTTTTCGAAAAAACCAGCACCGCCAACACAATATAGGACAACATAAAAACATATAGAGTAAAGAAATGGAGATCGAGATGAATAATATAGAGAGAACATGAAGGCAGCTGCAAGAGAAAGCAAATGATAAGACGGCTCGACTCTACCGGATAAGACGACTTGACTGGGATTGAAGATCTCTGCTTCAAAGAGGGATAAAGAGCAGATGAAGAAACAGAAGTATCAGAAAAAAGAAAGAAAGAAGAAAAGTATAACGGGTGTAATATTGTTTTCAGTGTTTCAACAGTCAAACAAGAACTATGTTCTTATTTTTGTTTTATCTCGTACATTGATTATCATTGTAGTAAGCACACAAAACATACGATTTGTACTTACGCGGTATTTGATTATCTGGAAAACAAAATTATATCGTAGCAAGGATCAGTGAATTATATAATATATAGACAGATAAGCATGAAACAGGAGGACAGTTAACTTGTTGTCTTCAACAGCAGAATTAAGAAAGATTCTTCGGTTTTTCATTAGTTACGATGGCCACACCTAGTGCACACAGGCCTGCTTCCCTTCAGGGTGGGTTGTGAGTTTACACAAAACGAACAAGGTGATATACTCTTCGCTGATCCTGGGATAGTGAATCAGACATCAAGTCTTCTCAACGAAGGGCCGGTTGGGCACATTAAAATACAGAATAGACAGTTCAATATCGAAAAAAACAGACCAAATAGGCTGCTTCCGAAATTAACCATCAAAACAGGAAAGCGACCAGCGAAAAGAATATTTGTGCATTTGTGATTCCTATATGTACACACATTTGTGATCCTGATATGTATACACATTCGAGATCCTGATATGTACACACATTCGTGATCCTGATATGTACGCACATTTATGGTTCTGATATGTACACACATTTGTGATCCTGATATGTACACACATTCGTGATCCTGATATGTACACACATTTATGATCCTGATATGTACACACATTTGTGATTCTGATGGGGTATATGCATTTATGATTCTGATATGTACACACATTTGAGATTCTTATATGTACACACATTCGTTATCCTGATATGTACACATATTTGTGATCCTGATATGTACATACATTTGTGACCCTGATATGTACACACATTCGTGATCCTGATATGTACACACATTCGTGATCCTGATATGTACACACATTTGTGATCCTTATGTACACACATTTGTGATCCTGATATGTACACACATTCGTGATACTGATATGTACGCACATTTATGGTTCTGATATGTACACACATTTGTGATCCTGATATGTACACACATTCGTGATCTTAATATGTACACACATTTATGATCCTGATATGTACACACATTTGTGATTCTTATATGTACACACATTCGTGATACTGATATGTACACACATTCGTGATCCTGATATGTACACACATTTGTGATTCTGATATGTACACACATTTGTGATCCTGATATGTACACACATTTATGATCCTGATATGTACACACATTTGTGATCCTGATATGTACACACATTCGTGTTCCTGATATGTACACGAATTTATGATCCTGATATGTACACACATTTGTGATTCTGATGGGGCATATACATTTATGATCCTGATATGTATACATATTTGTGATTCTGATATGTACACACATTCGTGATCCTGATATGTACACACATTTGTGATCCTGATATGTACACACATTTGTGATCCTGATATGTACACACATTCGTGATCCTGATATGTACGCACATTTATGGTTCTGATATGTACACACATTTGTGATCCTGATATGTACACACATTCGTGATCCTCATATGTACACATATTTATGATCCTGATATGTACACACATTCGTGATTCTTATATGTACACACATTCGTGATACTGATATGTACACACATTCGTGATCCTGATATGTACACACATTTGTGATTCTGATATGTACACACATTTATGATCCTGATATGTACACACATTTGTGATCCTGATATGTACACACATTCGTGTTCCTGATATGTACACACATTTATGATCCTGATATGTACATACATTTGTGATTTTGATGGGGCATATACATTTATGATCCTGATATGTATACATATTTGTGATTCTGATATGTACACACGTTCGTGATCTTGATATGTACACACATTTGTGATCCTGATATGTACACACATTTGTGATTCTGAAATGTATACACATTTGTGATTCTGAAATGTACACACATTTGGGATTCTGATATGCACACACATTTGTGATCCTGATATGTACATACATTTATGATCCTGATATGTACACACATTTGTGATTCTGATGGGGTATATATATTATGATTCTGATATGTACACACATTTGTGATTCTGATATGTACACACGTTCATGATCCTGATATGTACACACATTTGTGATCCTGATATGTACAAACATTCGTGATCCTGATATGTACACACATTTGTGATCCTGATATGTACACACATTCGTGATCCTCATATGTACGCACATTTACGATCCTGATATGTACACACATTTGTGATTCTGATAGGGTATGTACATTTATGATTCTGATATGTACACACATTTACGATCTTGATATGTACACACATTCGTGATCCTGATATGTACACACATTTATGATCGTGACATGTACACACATTCGTGATCCTGATATGTACGCACATTTATGATCCTGATATGTACACACATTTGTGATTATGATGGGGTATATACATTTATGATTCTGATATGTACACACATTTGTGATTCTGATATGTACACACATTTGTGATTCTGATATGTACACACATTTGTGATCCTGATATGTACATACATTTATGATCCTGATATGTACACACATTTGGATCCTCGCTGGTGCTCTGCGGCAAGAACAGAGTTTTCAGAGGACTCACTGCAAGATTCTGACCACATCTTTTAATCTGATATAGTGTAATTACTCTTTGGGAAGAGAAATCAGAAGGGTGGAATGTCAGATGGCCTCCTGTGTGCCTAAGTCATAACCCTTTGAAAATAAAGTTCTTTCTTTCATTCGTTTGTTCTGTGCACTTTTGTGCTCCGTGCACTGTTGATGTGCTTCTTGTAAGATCTATAGAAGGGAGCCTGGAGCACTTATTGAGACATCCATGTGCTATGACAATGATCCATAGCGATAACCAACACTCAAACCAATGTTTTATTTGTCTTGCTTTTATATCCTTCTTCTTGAAATAATTTTCTGATTTATGCTCACATTTCATTCTTCAAATAATTTTCTGATTAATATATCTTTCCATCTTCCAATGATTTTCTAATTTTACATAGCACAGTCTATCTTGATTATGACTTGTATTAAGCACTGGAACATGCACTAAAGATAAACATGCATAGTTTTTTTTTTTTTAAGTAACACTTTAAGCTACAAAACCATTTGTTCATTGTTGTTTTAATTTTACCATTTTTACCATTAGTTCCCAAATTGTGTTGGACTCCCAATCCTATCTATGGCATGTAGGCTTTATTCCATTCATCCTCTCTTTGCCTTACAAGCCACGTTCTTAGCATCCTCTTGCCTTGTAGCGCTCATCCTTAGCGCCCACTTGCCTTCTAGGTCGCATTCTAGCGTCCACTTCCATTCTAGATCTAAACCTTAGCTCCCACTTCTCTTCTAGATCTCAACCACAGCCTCCACTTGCCTTCTAGGTCTCAACCTTAACGCCCACTTCTCTTCTAGATCTCAAACTTAGCGCCCACTTTCCTTCTAGGTCTCCTAATTAGGGTTTCCTGAAATTCTAAGTCAAATCTTTTGGGACAATTTGCCTTCCAGCAAGGTCTCATCCTTAGTGCTCCTCTGCCTCTTGGGTCTCATTCTTATTGCTCCCTTGCTTCCTGGATCCAATCGTTAGTGCTCATTTCCTCCAAGGTCTCATCTTTAGTGACCGCTTACTTTATCGATTTCATCCTTGGCACACTCATATATACACATATTCTTTTTTTGTTTTAGTATTAAGTTTTTTTAAATTTAGAATCTCATTTGGCCTGAATCTATCAACAATCCTCTCAGAGTTACTACAACATATTTAAAAAATAGTTAACTATTTATCAACACGGATGTTAAAGGGGTTAAAAATCAAACAAAGTAAAGGATTCCCTTTCACACTGGGTCTGGGTATATATAAGAACTGGTCCTAAGTCTTTAACCTGACTATTAAGGAGTAATGGAAGAAAGCTGAAACTATGCACAATATAAAACCCTTCATATTTGCTTTTACCCTGTGGTTTCTTTATTTTTCAGTCTTCTCCCTTTGAGTTGGACGTCACAGCATACCGCATTAACTGGATCCTGCTGCTACAACGATTTGTCATAAAAATGGAGGCGTTATTGGCCAGGGCTGGGATAAAATTCCTGATATTCCTGGATAAAACACCTACAGGAATACAGAGGGGAGATGAACAATTTTTCATGATTCCTGTCCTCCGTATGTTTCGCTAAAATAAAAACATACATAGTTTAAGTCTAGCAGCTCAGATGTTTTCGGTCTGCCGAGATCTGGGAGACATTCTTAAGACTGCAACGACGGAAATGCAACAAGATTGAAGAACATCAGTGATCAATACTGAACAATGACAAAATACAGAGACAGCTAATGCAGTAACACTGGGTGATAGAACAGTAAACAGAATTATACATATCACACTAAACATGGGAAAATATGCCCGTTAGGTTCCGCGAATGTTAACATGTGAATAGAAGCAAACAAGAGTAAATTGATGTTCAATTTCAGTTCAGTTAGAAAATATTTTAACGACCACGGCGATAGTAAATGAGACTTGGATTCACATTGATATTCCCAATTCAAAATTTCCAGCATGCATTCGTTTCCCAGAACCTTTCAAGCTAAATTGTACTGGCACGCGATACATAGTTTAGTTTGAAAAATAGGGTGTTCTAGTCTCAGTCTTTTCAAGGTCAAGCAGAGATGGTCCTAGAGTGTCAAATCAAGTTGTGACTATACCGAAAAGGAATACACAATTTCAGTTTTCTCTTACATTTCCTTCATATTCAGAGCCTTATATATGGTGCTAACCCCATATTTTAGACTAACCTTCATTCGATCAGCATCAAGCTGCCACCTTTACTTTATTTTCCAGAAAAGATCCGGATACACATTTTCATCTGGGTTGAGTTGGGAACCCAGATTAATGAGGAGGGGGGGGGGGGGGGCATCCCGCGTCTAATGTGATTTAGGTATATGACTGCCAGACCAAACGGCAAGTGTCTTAACCTCTAAGCTACTCCCGGTGTATTCATTATTTATTTTACCACTACCGTAGTTACAAGATGATCATAACCATCATCACATGCCCCAATGGGCATCGATGTAACTCAGATCCTATCAAGTCATCATCATCCTGCAGTGCCTGCTACAAAGAAGGCAATTTAAATAAGTCTCAAGCCACTCTCCAGTGTATCTCTTTACCTTGACATCCGAACTGCTTGGTATAGTTGTACAGACAGCTACACGCTTTTCCTTAAACGAGAAACAAAAGTGAAAAGTTCTTTATGAAGACAGCATGCTACACAAATGCTAGATATTTAGACAAGTTCAAGCTGATATTTTATAGCATGACTTTCAGTCTATCACTGACTGCCATAATCTAACGGCTTGTCCTGTGCTCCCTTGCTGTGCAGAAAATGTTTAGATCCTAACAAATTTCCCCTCATAATTTGTAAGACTGCTGTAGTGTTCAAATCATATTGTTTTCCTTCTTAAGTAAACGGTAAAGGACCCTTTCACACGCCTTGGCGCGCATGGGCCACATGGTGCTAGACCCACATTGTCTAGAACAGTGGTTCTCAACCGGTGGGGAATTCCCCCCCCCCCCCCAGGGAGGAATTTTGGGGTTTCCAGGGGGGGGGGGATGAAGATTATTTCAAGATTGCGTTAATACAAAAACCGATTATTTGATCTTGTTTTTCCCTTCCTACTTTACGGTTCTGTACGTCTCACCCTTCTAAAATTCATTTTATAAAGTAAATAGACCCACAAATCACGTTTTATGTGGACGTCTAGACTTGTTTTAGAACGTGCTATTAAATTTAGCTTCAATTATTATGTATGCTGTGTAGGGGCAGGGGGAAATTTTTAGGGAGGAAATACGAAAGGGGGGGAATGATGCTCTAAAAATATGGTGAGGGGGGGGGGAATGACGTCCTAAAAATATGGTGATGGGGGGGGGGGGAACGGGCCAAAAAAGGTTGAGAACCACTGGTCTAGAAATATCGCCACTCGCTGGGTGATGTGGTCAGTATAACGTCGGTCGCCTATGCTTTCAAAGATATTTCCTATTACCCATTTTAAACTAGGTCGAGCTTTTAACCACTTCGACGTGAATTCTGATGACCACCCGGCCGACCGGTGCGTATCTAGCCACTACGCTGACGTGGCTCTAGCGTGTCGACTGGTCTATACAAATTGCGGCTCTAGTCAATCAATCAATCAATCATGTGCCATGCCGGAAAGCGTGGGCGGTCATGACCCGCCATTCACTCGAACACCAGTGTCGTGGATCAGCTCAGTGTTCCTGTCTCGTCCATGCCATGTGGCCAAGCTATCCAGGTATTTTCCTCTCGGTCTTCCTCTTGGTCTGTTCCCTTCGATCTTGCCAGTTGTCACTAAGTTCTCCAATCCATTTCTTCTCATAACATGTCCAACATATTTTGACTGTCTAATTTCTCTAATCAGTTTACGATGTTCATTTGTCTCCTGTAGTACTTGGTCATTGGTTTTTCTGTCTGTCCATGGTATTCTTTGCATTTTCCTCAGAACCCACATTTCTGCAGCCATCAGATGCTTTTCCGCTTGACTGCTCATTGTCCAAGTTTCATATCCATACAAAAGAACAGGCTCTATGTATCCCCTCAACACTCTTTTTCTCGTTTCAATTGATATCTTTTTATTGGTCAGAATGTTTTTCATCTTGCTAAAGGCTACTTTCGCCATGGAGATTCTTGTTCTAATCTCTTCAAGGCATCTCACATCAGATGTTATGACTGTTCCAAGATAATTGTACCGATTCACTTGTTGAAGAATATTTCCATTTACTTGTATATTACATTGTGGTACTTCTTTCTTCCTAGTGACGACCATGACCTGAGTCTTTTTACAATTTAATTCTAACCCCAGTTGCTCACTGTGTACAATAACCGCATCTACTAATTGTTGCAGGTCCTGCGCATTGTCTGCAATTAATACTGTATCATCTGCATATCTAATGTTATTGATGTTTCGTCCTCCAATGCTGATTCCATTTATATCCTCTACATTTCTGAAAATATTTTCACTGTATAGGGAAAAAAGATCTGGAGACATCACACATCCCTGCCTTACACCTCTCTTAATTGGCTGATACTGTCCCACTTCATTATCAATCCTTATTGCAGCTTGTTGTTTCCAATATATGTTTTTTATAAGTCTAATGTCTTTCCCATCAATTTTTAGATCTGCAAGCATATCCACCATGCTGACATGTCTAACTCTATCAAAAGCCTTTGTATAGTCAATAAAGCAAAGATGTATATTCTTGTTTACTTCTATAGCACGTTCAATAACTGTTCGCAGCATATACACAGCATTTACTGTACCATTTCCTTCTACAAACCCGCATTGTTCTTCCCCTATTTCAGGTTGTATCTTCTTCCTCATTCTTTGCATGATAATTCTTAGCAAAATCTTTGTGATGTGACTCATTATACTAATTGTTCTATGTTGATCACATTCCAAGGTTCTTTATTTCTTTGGGGTTTCAATAAATACAGAGTTACATAATTCAGGAGGTATATAATCCAGTATCATATAATGTGTTCAGCAGTCTGGTGACTTGCTCTAGTCCAAATTCTTCTAAAGCTTTAATCATTTCTGTTGTGATGTTATCTGCACCGGGGGCCTTGCCAGCTTTCATATGCTTAAGAACATTTCGAACCTTCATCTCCAAAATTGGCGGTCCTTCATTATTAAATCTAATATCATACTGTTCGTCTCTGTTATCATCATAAAGGTGTTTCACATAATCTGTCCATACATGTAGAATCTGGTCTTTTTCTATTATGATTTTACCATCTTCAGTTTTTAGACACCCTGTTGATGTACTTGTTCTTTTATTAGTAAGTTCCTGAATTCTTTTGTGCACTAATTTGGTATTTTGACTGTTGTGTTGGTTTTCAGTTTCTAAGCACTTTTCCTCAAGCCATGCTTCTTTTGCCTCCTTACATACTATTCTGACTTGTCTGTGAATTTCTTCATATTTGACAGAATAATTTTTGTTGAGTCTTCTTGTTTCCATGAGGTGTAAAATTTCTTCAGTCATCCATTTCTTACGACCCACCTTCTTTAATTTTGGAATAGTTGTTTCTGCAGCCACATTGATTGAATTCTTCAACGTTTCCCATTGATCATCCACATCCTGGAATAGGATCTCCAGATCAGACAAAATTTCAAATCTGTTCTGTACTTCTATGTTGAATTTGTTTTGTATTTCCATGTCATTACTCAATGTACACAAATCATATTTAGTGTTTCCTGTTATATACTTGAATTTCTTCAACTTTATCCTAAATGTTCCTGTGAGTAATATGTGGTCACTATAACAATCAGCACTGGGAACTGTTTTTGCTACTGTTAGCGCGTTTCTAAATCTTCTGCTAATGAGAATGTAGTCAATCTGGTTTCTAATCCTGCTATCTGGACTCCTCCATGTCCATAATCTTCTAGGGTGTTGCTTGAACCAGGTGTTTCCTACAATCATTTCCTGTTCTTTTGCCCACTCTACGAGTCTGTATCCTCTTTCATTTCTCTCTCCTAAACCATAGTTTCCTACTGTGTATCTATCCCCTTGATTTCCTACTTTTGCATTGAAGTCCCCTATTATGATGTTTATTTCTGAATTTTTACATTTCTTTAAGGCAGACCCTATGTCATTATAAAATTCTTCTACACTATCTTCACTAGATTCTCCTGTTGGGGCATATACTTGAATAATATTTATACTAAAAGGTCTGCCACTTAATTTAACTAGTAGAACTCTGTCCGACACGGCCCAATATCCTTGAACAGATTTTGATATTTTCCGGTCCAAAATAATTGCCACTCCCCTATGACGATCTTCACCTCCAGAATAAATAATCTTGAAATCTTCTTCTATCTTGATGCCTGCTCCTGTCCGTCTCGTTTCGCACATACCTAAAATATTAATATTTTCCATTTCAATTTCTTGTTTTATGTTCTCTAATTTTTCGTCGTCGTTTAATGTCCTAACGTTCCAAGTTGCTAATTTTAACGTCTCTGTCCTTGTCTTGCGATGATCAGTCTTTAAGCGAATCATGATATACTAGGCACTTTTAAAGAGGTAGTTTGCCGTTGCTTTCCTCTATGGAAGTGACCTTACTGGTCGGAGACCGCAGCCATTGACTCAAGAAGAGTTCCTCTGCCTGCCGTCGTGAAACTCAAGGCCATGACCCACAAATATCTGTCGGCTGCCCTCAAAATTTCATCCACCACCTGCCTTCCGTGGCTTCTTTTGAAAACTTCCAATCAAAGAACATAAAATAACATCACATAATCCACAGGAAAACACTATTCACAGGAAATCCATAGGAAATCACACGAAATCCAAAGGAAAACACTAAATAGCGTCCCTCCGAAAAGTAACGCTTCATTTTGTCTTCATTTTGTGGCTCTACTACATGATCAATATTCCTTTAAGCGTGTAAAAGAGTCCTTTATGTTTTTTACTACCACTCGCTTAACTGTATACATTCAACAATGAGACTCAAATAACGTGGAGCACCAGGTTCCAGTATAGCAGAAAGATACTTTTTTTTTGTGTAAATCATCGGGAAGGAAAACACACAAGGTATGTGACTGGAACCTTGGTGTCTGCATAAGCTAACGGTGGACTTTGTAGCTTCTAAGCCATTCCGCTGCTGAGTAAAGTGATTGGCACCACACGGAGATATTCTGTCCGTTAAGACCAAACAATTGTCGAGAAAATATACAATTAAAACCTACCGACCCAAATCACGAGTATGTCGCCCATTAAAGAGTTAACTGTGACAAAACGCACACAGGTGAACGTTACCTGCCCTAAAAACAATATTTCGTCCAATGAGAGTTAACAATAACAAAACTTAAACCATATAAGTGAAAGTTACCGACCCTAAACACGAGTATTTGGCCCATGAAGAGTTAACAGTGACAAACATACAAGTAAAAGTATCGGCCCTAAGAACGAGTAATTCGCCCATTAAGAGTTTTAACAAAATGTTTGCATACCCTTTTAAGGACATCGCTGTCAACATCAGAATCTTTCAGCTGATTGTTGATTTCTTGGCAAGATTACGCTCAGTAGTTTTCCATTTCTTTCTGAGCGACCGGCTCACACACCCCGTAAGTTACCGACACGGTTAGAACCGCTACCGATTCTCGCCGTCGTCACGTTACTCACGAGAGAATACGGGATTACGGAGAAAGTCGCTAACTCCTAAGCTACGGAGACCGGCATTGAGAGTTAACAGTGAGAAAATACACGTACATATAAAAGCTACCGGCCCTAAACGTGAGCATTTCGCCAGTGAGACAAAACACACACACACACACACACACACACACACACAAAACCACACACACACACACACACAAAACATAAATATAAGCTAACGGTCCTAAACAGGAGGATATCGTCTATTAAGAGTTAACAGTGGTACCAAAACAAAAACACAAATCTGTAAATGCGAGTAGTTCACCAATTAAAGTTAACAGTGACACATAGGCCTACAAGTCAGTGTTACCGGCTGTAGTTAGCAGTGACACATACAAGTCAGTGTTACCGGCTGTAGTTAGCAGTGACACATACAAGTCAGTGTTACCGGCTGTAGTTAGCAGTGACACATACAAGTCAGTGTTACCGGCTGTAGCAATTATTTTGCCCATTTAGAGCTAACAGAGACAAAGAAAACAAGAAATAAGTCACGTAATCAGTCACATACCATCCAGATCGTCCACGTCTGTCAAAAACAGAGCAAGGATGCCCCTGAGGAGAGTTTTAAACGCCACTTGGAAATCCAAGGTCTCGGCGGGGTACAGCACTGCATGAATAGCTACTGCGCCAGACACCAGCGAGAGAAACCACATTTTCAACCAGTTGGTTAAATCTCGCCGCAACTGTCGTGTGTACACAGACATAAAGAGTTAATGTCTTGTTATGGGATAACAGAGCAGACATTAAAATGGGTAGGTGGGCAAATAGATAGAGTGACAGCTTGAGTGACAAAATGATAGGTAAATACACGGGGAGAAGGAAATGCTTTTCACTTTGAACTCAAGCGTGGTCCATACACGTGCTAATACTTCTAACATGCTGAACTGATTTTTGAGTGTCGATTCATCATCATCATCAAGTACCCTGCCAACTGGCGTAGGCGTTCATGGCTCTCCACAGATCTTGGTCTTTGGTTTTCTGGATCAACTCTGCTGCTGATATTCCTCCATGCCACCGTCTCAATCCATCCAGCATAATTTCTCTTGGTCTGCCTCTGCCTCTCTTCCCCTCGATCTTTCCAGCTGTCACGATATTCTCCAATGCCTCTCTTCTCATCACATGACCGAAGAAAGATGTTTGTCTCTTTCTCATTGTTGTATATAATGTTCTAGTTTCATTAGCCTGTTTCAGGCAATCGTCGTTAGTTACTCTGGCAGTCCAAGGAATTCGCAACATTCGTCTCATGAACCACATCTCTGTTGCTTCTAATTTCTTCTTAATTTGTTCATTTACGTTCCAAGATTCACTGCCACACAGCAAAACTGGTTCTACATAGCATTTCAGCACTCTCTTTCTAACATTTAGTGATAGTGACTTACTGCAAAAGATGCTCTTCATTTCCTGAAATGCGGCTTAAAAAGTGTGGATTAGGTTTCCCTATTATCAGTGTCCCCCGCCATCAGGTGAATCCACTCCGACTTCAAAGGTACTTGTAATTTACGTCCCCAAGTCAAGGACGAGAAGTCAACAGTTTAGTCCAACTGATCGATGGGTGGATTGAACCCGCTACATCGGTATCAATTCTTTAAACACACAAGTTACATTTGGAGAGATGGGGGAAATGGAAGAAGGAACGCACGGACGCGTGGATGGATATGCGCTCGGGCAAAGACGTTTTAAATATAAGTGTGTCAGGTTCAAACTAACCATTACGTGCGCAGCCAACTGGCGTATGCATAGATGTATCTCCACAGATCTCGGTCTATGTGTCCGGATCAATTATGATGACGATATTCTTCCATGCCACCGTCTCAATTCATGCAGCATAATTGTCTTTACTCTGTCTCTATCTCTTTTATCTCTTACCTTTTTAGGCGTCAATGTTTTCCGATGTACCTCTTCTCATTATGTGACCAACAAACATAGTTTGACGCCATCTTGTATGTGTATATAATGTTCAACTTTCATGATCCTTTTCCTTGCAATAGTTATTAGTTACTCTGGCAGTTCATGGTGTTCCCAATACACTTCTCAGAAACCGTATCTCTTGTTCCTCCAAGTTCTTCATAATCTGTTCGCCCGCGTTCCATGATTTACTGCCATACAACAGAAGAGGTTGTATATAACATTTCAGTACTCTCTTTCTGACATATAATGACAGTTCTGAAATGTAGTTTTGCTTGACCTATTCTGTTTTTAGTCTCGGCCATCTGATGTTATTACTGCCCCTAGAAATTTGAATTTATTAGCCCGATAAGTATTTTCCCCTCTATTGCTGTCAAGAACTTGGAATCAGCGACTGGCAAGAAAAGATCAACCAGAAAGGCGAATGGAGACGGCTTGTATCTGCAGCAAAGAACCTCAATGGCTCGGAATGCTGAAGAAGATTGTTATGTCACATTTGGTGTTAGCTTTTTCTTTTATGAAACATTGTTTCGGCTTTCTTTATATTTTATGAAAGTCTCTTTGCGCTATCTTGTCCAAAAGTTGTACATCTTTTGTGTTTTCAGCTGTCAATATAGAGTGGTCTGAACATCGTAAATAATTTACATTGTAACCTCCAACCATATTCCTGGTCTATCTTTGATCTCTCATTATAACTTCGCTATAGAGTGTAAATAGATACGTTGACAAAACACATCCTTTTATTACACCATAATTTATCCCTTCCATAAGTGTCCACTTTAATTCCCTTGTTAATGGCTGCTACCAATACACATTCTTTATTATTTGATGATCTTTCACATTACTTGTAATAAACTTCAACATATTTATCATCTCCTTTCATTATGTTTCATTTATCAAATGCCTTGGTGGAATCTATAAAGCAGAAATGGTTACGAATGTATTTCGTAATCCCGCATACCGCGTTCGAAACACAGCTGCAGGCGATTTGGAAGCAGGCCGCCTTGCGCTGATTTCATACAATGGTATGCGTGTCGCTCGTTCAGGAAGCAATGGCAAACTACTAAACGTAAAATTGCCAAGAAATCACAAACAGTCAAACAAGTCTGGGGTTGACTGTGGCGTCCTGTAAAGCATATACTGCTAACCATTTTACAGGTTTTCTGTATCTCAGTTGTTCTCTCGATTAGTATTCGTAATGTGTATAATGCATTATTGCCGGTCTCTCTGGTCTAGAGGTTACACGACTTTCTCCGTAATCTCGTATACTCTCGTAGGTAACGTGACGTTGCGCGAGAATTGGTAGCGGTTCTCTCCGCGTCGGTAACTTACGGGGTATTTGAGCCGGTCGCTCAGAAAGCAATGGCAAACTACTGCGCGTAATCTTGCCAAGAAATCAACAATCAGATGAAAGATGCTAATGTTGAGAACGATGTCCTGTAAAGGATATGCAAAACATTATATAATGCATTATTGGTTCCTTGCCCTTTCACAAATCTATGCTGGTCTTCACTAATGTCTATGTTTCCCTTCTTATTCTCCTAATTAAAATTCTACGTGGGATTTTGTAATATGGTTTATGAGGCTGATTGTGTGAACTTATTCTAATCTGATTAATCTTGGCTCTTGGGTAACGCTATAAATACGGGTGACAGCATATCAGCTGGTACGTACCCACTGTTGTAAATATACTTCAAAAGTTCAGTTAATATCTTCTTCTTCTTCTTCAGCGTTCCGAGCCATTGAGGTTCTTTGCTGCAGATACAATCAGTTAATATATATATTCCAATATCTCACAATGCTTAAACTCATTGTATTAAATATATATGTGTAAAGAGGCAGGTCTTATGTTTTAAATCACCTGTAGAAAATTCAAAGCAACTTATTTAAACAGCATGCAGATGAATGTAACATTTCTATTTCTATTACAGAGACAATAGGAGGGAAAACGCTCAACTAAGCTTATAAATTTAAATACCTGCGAGTAATTATAACATCGGATGGAAGATGCACAACAGAGATTAAGAAAAGTCGCTTAAAAGTCGACAAGGTTTACTTCATTGCACCCGGTTTTTATCCCATATGGCTCGGTCTCTTTCCGCAGCGCGGAAAGCGTCGCACAAAGCACGAACTCTGTAGCTCCAGCGACGACCCACAGAACTCCGAAAAAATGCATTCGCGAACCGAAGGACGTGGCCCGGAATCGAACTCACAACCTTCGGAGCCCGAGTCAAACGGCTTGACCACTTCTCCACGGAGACTCCCGTGAGATTAAGAGTAGAATTTAACAAACAAAAGCTGCATTTCAGAAAATGAAAAGTATCTTCTGCAATAAGTCACAATCATTAAATGTAAGAAAGAAAGTGCTAAAATGTTATATATAACCAGTTTTGGTGTATGACAATGGATTTTTAAACGTAAATTAACAAATTAGGAAGAACTTAGAAGCCACGGAGATAAGGTTTCTGAGATGAATTCTACGAATGCATTGTACTTCCAGAGTAACTAATAACGATTGCAAGGAAGAGGCTAAAGGAGCTATAACAATACATATAACTATCAGAAAGAGACAAACTGCTTTCTTTTGTCATGTGATGAGAAGAGAGGCAGTGGAGAACATCATGAAACCTGCAAAGATCAATGGGAACAGAGGCAGATGCAAACCAAGAGAAATGAAGCAGTATGGATTGAGACGTTGGCATGGAGAAATATCAAAAGAGTTGACCCAGAGCACCAAAGACCGAGATCTGTGGAGAGACATGAAGGCCTACGTTAACTGGCATGGCACATGATGATGATGCTTACAGCGACAGAATTAAACAACAAAGAGATGTGTCTCATTTCCACTTTCATTACAGCGGGACAGTTAAATAATCAAGGGTTGTCTCATTTTATTTTGAATTACATCGGCACAGTTAAAAAGTCACGGGTTGTCTTATTTCTAATTTATTTTTTTGTTTGCATATCCCTTATAGGACGTTGCCGTCAACATCAGCATTTTTCAGCTGCTGTTGATGTAGTAGGCAAGATTACGCTCAGTAGTTTGCCATTGCTTTCTGAGCCACCGGCTCACATACCCCTAAGTTACCAACACGGTGAGAACCGCTACCGATTCTCGCGCATGTTACGTTACTCACGAGAATATACGGGATTACGGAGAAAAACGTTAAACGCTAGGCTCTATTTGAATTACAGCGAAAAAATTAAACATAAAGAAATATGTCTCATTTCTATTTGCATTACATTGATTTTTTTTTTCTTTAATTAGTTGCGTCCGCTTTACAGAACATTGCAATTAACCCCAGCATGTATTAGCTGTTTGTGATGTACTAGACAATTCTAGTTCGGTATTTTGCCAATGCTTTTTGAACGGCAGACGCTCTCATGCCATGGAAATCAACACAACGCGGCCTGCTTCCACATCGCCCGCGGCTGGTTTCAAACCCTCGACTCGGTCTGTCGGGGAATTTTGAAACAGCGCGTCTCATTATCCCCTAAGTCACAGACGCCGGTTATTGCGGCGATAGAGTCAAATAATAAAGTGATGTAGCGGGAACCTGCTGAGGGTTTGTGAAAGTTAGGGCCATTTCATTTTTGTAAGCCGAAGTACACGGGGGAATGGGAGAGCCCCTTTTCCTCGCGTAATGAATGACGAGAGCTGACATCGAACCCTAATCCCACATCGCTCATTATATTGCCAGCGTAACGTCAGCCGGCTCATTTCCTTGTAAACCTGTATGCCCTGGCACGAAAATGAAACTATTTGCCAGCCTAGACCGCTCCAGAGACGGCGTAACGTGCTAACCGTTACATCAAGTGCCCGCTTAAAGTGATGTGTCTGTGTCCTATCTGCAAGAACATACAGCGGGGACCGAGAAAGTCTTTAAGTCTTCGAAATCAGTCTCATCCTGCTAAGACGGGGCTCAGAAATCCAATCAGTCTAGGAGCTTTATAAACAATTATCCATAAACCTTGTGGCATCATCATCAATACCAGGTAACACCACACCCCCTCACCAAAGAGAAGCCATTCCATCTATCACAATAGGGATGCGTTAATTAAATATTTAACGAAATATTGGAGACTAATTTTTAAGCCTTGGAGATGTGGTTTTATAGAGAAATGCTAAAATTTAATTGGACAGCCAATATGAGCAGAGTCGCAAAGACAACTAATCACAAACATCAGAAAGATGCAGTCATTGTTTTTTGGTCAGATTGTGAGAAGGCAAAAACTGGAACATGTTGTGACAACCGGAAAGATTTGCGGAATGAGAGATAGAGGAAGACAGCGTGGGAAGATTCTTGACAGTCCTGTGTCATGGCTCGGAAGGGAGTGAGGGTACTTCAATTTTAATTCACCGCAACAGACGTCACGAGGCTATATTTAGCTTTAGCAGCTATATATAGCGTAGTTAGCAGCTATATATAGCACTGGCGGGAGATCTCCGTTCAATGAAAGTTGTTTTCAGTGCGTGTCATGGCGCGATAAAGGAGCGAAAAAGGAGCGACGAACGGTAACACAGTGTGTGTAGTACATTTTTACGTTGGCTTTCTGCAGTCATGAATTTTATTGAACTGACAGCAGCTGTCCACGACAAGCAGAGTAGTGTTGCCTTTTTTGTAACCCTAACCCTAACCCTAATCCTAACTCATGCATACAGCAGTATCATCCAGCAATGGGCCCTTTTCAGGGCCACTAGAAGAATGCCATAACGGAACGGGCCCTTTTCAGGGTCACAAATCAGCACACAATAACAGCCCCTAAGTGTGCACAAGAGTATACAACCACTGAAATATGCAGGTCAACACACACACATAACTAAACCATTTGCTGCACACCGACAACGTTATTCCGGTCAAGGTCATGCACACCGAGGTACAGCGCGAATAAGGGGACTCCAGGATATGACGTGTGCCCTGGAATTCCCTTTGTTTGCGGTGAATTAAAATTGAAGTACCGGGAGTCAACACACAAATTGATCCATGACGTTGGAGATCACGATTTGTGGAGAAGAATGATCGCCCACGCCAGCCGGCAAGACACTTCATGATGATGTTTTATGAATGCCCCGCGAATGATGTTATAAATATTCAAATGACCTTTACACAAAAAGGTTTCCCCGTCCCTGACATACAGCAACAGCCTTGACACATCGGCCATCAAACGGAAGCTTACCATGACAGTTATGTTGACCAGCATGGGTCCGAGAGTTTGAGACACCGGGTAGAACTGACTCATGGCGTAATAGAAGAAATAGATCAGGCTCAGGCTGAGTAGAAACTTGACTGTGGTGAAGGACAATGTTGTAAAGTGCAGCACACGAAACATGACCACTATGCATGATGTGTAGATGATCACAAGTATTGTGCGGATATTTTCTTTTATGGGGAATTCTCTGCAGTGCTGAAAATATAGAAGCATGAGTGTCTATATCAGATAGCATACTTTATTTTTCCATTCATTGGCACCTTGCTGTCTTGACAGACGATAGTTTGTGCTTCAAAAAGGCATAATAACTTTTACCTATAGCGGTAGCGAATGTGACTGGTAAGGCCAATTCACGCTGTAAATGTTCGTTCACAGTGGGTGCATATGAACACGTGGTTATTTCCACCATCATGCACCATCTTACGTCTCACACGCTCGGTGTGTGACATATCTGCAATAATTTTCTCCGTTGTCTTTATTCCATTTCTGATATTTGCCCTCCATGCAACACGTTCAGCGGCGACTTGCTCCCAATGTGCATTATCAATGCCTGTATAAATCATGTCCCGCTTACACACATCTTTGTATCGTAGTAGAGGCCGACCCTGAGATCTCTTACCCAGGTGTAATTCACCAAAAAGATGTCCTTTGGTATTCTACCATCATCCATCCTCCTAAGATATCCTATCCATCTAAGTCTACGAAGACTGAGCATGGAATAAACCGTCACACAACCTGATCTTTTCAATACTTTGTGATTGTGTCTTGCCACTTAATACCAAGAATTTTTCGCAGACACCGCATATGAAAGCCGGCTCCGTGGCCGAGAGGTTAGCAGCTTTCTCCGCTAACCCCGAATACTCTCGTCACGTGACGCGACGAGAATTAGCAGTGGTTCGAATCGCAAAAGTGACATATGAGAGTATGGAGCCGGTCGCTCAGAAAGTCGTGGCGTGCTGATGAGCGTAATCTAGCCTAGGAATCAACATACAGCTGAAAGATGCTGGTGTTGACCGCAATATCATGTAACAGGATGGAAACGCGGAAAAAAAAAAAAAAAAACCGCATATGAAAGCTGTTTAAACGTTTCTCTTTGTGTGAGTAAGTTGTCCAGGTTTCACTGCCATAAAGAAGAGTACTAACGACACAGGCTTGATAGACAAGGACTTTTGTTTTGGCAGTAAGCTTCCTCTTCTCCCAGACTTCTTTTTTTTTTTAACTTTATAATTATTCAGTAAGTAATGAAAAGCAAATAAACATCAATACAACTTTGCAACTGGAGAAAATGCAGACTAATAAGCGTACATAATCCGTTTACTGACTTCTTCTCATTCTTCTTCTTCTTCTTCTTCTTCTTCTTCTTCTTCTTCTTCTTCTTCTTCTTCTTCTTCTTCTTCTTCTTCTTCTTCTTCTTCTTCTTCTTCTTCTTCTTCTTCTTCTTCTTCTTCTTCTTCTTCTTCCTCTTCTTCTTCTCCTTCTCCTTCTTCTTCTTCTTCTTCTTCTTCTTCTTCTTCTTCTTCTTCTTCTTCTTCTTCTTCTTCTTCTTCTTCTTCTTCTTCTTCTTCTTCTTCTTCTTCTTCTTCTTCTTCTTCTCCTTCTCCTTCTCCTCCTTCTTCTTCTTCATCTTCTTCTTCTTCTTCTTCTTCTTCTTCTTCTTCTTCTTCTTCTTCTTCTTCTTCTTCTTCTTCTTCTTCTTCTTCTTCTTCTTCTTCTTCTTCTTCTTCTTCTTCTTCTTCTTCTTCTTCTTCTTCTTCTGTTTCTCCTTACTGTCATCTTTCAGTCGAACACGGGTTTCAACCAACTTACACCTAGCCCATTTTAGACTTGTCTATGATTGATTGGATTATGTAGCTAAGGTTTTCTGCGGATTGAAGTATCCATCTTTATTCGCCTCTTACGACGTGCATGTTAGGTTACAGTGTTACTATTCGCTGCTTCCCTTATGGGGCCCGATAATTCATAGGCGGACCTGTTTTTCTGTTGGGATCCGATAGCTAGACACTGAGCACTGAAATGTTTAAGAAACTAGAGGCAGTAGAGATGTGGTTTTTCAGAGGTTTGTTGAGAATATCACGAAGATAGATAAAAGAAAACAATTGCAAAGACGCTGACAGCAGCAGGCATTACTATATCACTATTCAAAAGAATAAGAGGAAGATAAATGACATTCATGGGACATATCAACAGAAGAAGTGGAATAACAAAAGTTAAGTGTTGGAAAATATTAGGTAAGAGAGAGGCACCGGAAGGCAAAGAAAGATGTATTTGAAATTTTTAAACTGGGCAACAAATAATAATATAGGCAACATCAACTTCGGTCGCATATCAGATTACAGAGAGGAGCGCGCAAGTTATGATTCCCAATGTCTGTCCCAGATCAGGCATCTGAAGAAGTACAGTTAACAATGGCATCATCATCATCAAGTGCCCTGCCAGCTGGCATAGGCGTTCATGGCTCTCCACAGATATTGGTCTTTGGTTTTCTGGATCAACTCTGCTGCTGATATTCCTCCATGCCATCGTCTCAATTCGTCCAGCATCATTTCTCTTGGTCTGCCTCTGCCTCTCTTCCCCTCGATCTTTCCAGTTGTCACGATGTTCTCCAATGTCTCTCTTCTCATCACATGGCCTAAGAAAGATGTTTGTCTCTTTCTTATTGTTGTATATAATCTTCTAGTTTCATTAGCTTGTTTAAGGCAGTCGTTGTTAGTTACTCTGGCAGTCCAAGGAATTCGCAACATTCGTCTCAGGAACCACATATCTGTTGCTTCTAATTTCTTTTTAATTTGTTCATTTACATTCCAAAATTCACTGCCTTACAGCAAAACTGGTTCTACATAGCATTTCAGCACTCTCTTTCTTACACTCAGTGATAGTGACTTATTGCAAGGATACTCTTCATTTTCTGAAATGTGGCTTTTGGTTGCCCTATTCTGCTCTTAATCTATGTTGTACATCTTCCATCTGATGTTATAAATGCCCTTAGGTATCTACAATTATCCACTTGGTTGATAATTTTTCCTTCTGTTTCTATGTCACATTTTGGTGTCACCATTTCTTTGATATCACCATTGTTACTGTTTTCTTGATGTTCAAGGAGAGTCCTTTCCTTGCACTCTCTGTTATTACAATGTCCAACAATTGTTGTAGGTCGGTTGATTTATCCGCCACCAATACTGTGTCATCTGAATAGCGTATATTATTTATATTATAACCTCCAACTAGTATTCCTGGCATCCCTTTGATCTCTCTCATTATTACTTCTCTTTATTTATATAGGAAGAAGAGATTTGGTGACAAGACACACTCCTGTCGTACTGCTAGCTCCTAGCTTTATCTGTTCGTAACAATGATACTATCACAAAACGATAGCTCTGATGTTAGAGAAAGTTAGATCATCTCGGCATGCTTGTCGCATGATTAAGGCTGTGTAATGTATTATTTTAACCCAGTCTTTTCATCAGGCTGAGATCAGAGCGATGTTTTGCAAAGGACCCACTATCTGATAACCGATTATCACCAGTATTTAAGAACATCCGGTGTGATGATGCCGAGGTAACGGGTTCGACCCCCTACACCGATTAGTTGGACTAAAATGTTGAATTCTCGTCCTTGAATGGGGGTCGTAAATTAAAAGTACTTCTGAAGTCAGAGTGGGTTCGCCTGACGGCTAGAGATACTGGTAATAGGGAAAGCAATTCCACACGTATACATCGGTAGAGGAGCATGTGTATGGACTACGCTTAAGTTCAAAGCAAGCTAACTAAACAAATAATCACCAATATGTGTTGCCTTTATGGCCACAGTTAGCAGGTGTTGAGAGATGACACAGCTTGAAGAAATGCTGTTGTTCTTTTGCCTGTGTCAATACAGCTGGGATAATAGCAAATTGAGTAACCTAACAAACACCATTAAGGGTGGAAAAGAGAGTGAATCAGTCTTCAGGAATTCCTGTGCAATCGACAAGCCATAAAACGACAAACTCTGCAATCTCTTAACCTCTTCTAAATTGCCATCACCATATTGTCATCCACAATCACACGTTCAAGCGAGCATACTCTCTTCAACCGTCAGCTTTCTGTGTTAATGATTATCTTCTACTGCTGATCAATATTTGCGCTGCCCATTTGCAACCCATCCGGCATTCTCCATGTTTGTTTACCTCTGCTCCAGAAGACTTCATCTTTTCAGGTGTCATATTCTCTAAAAACTTTTCTCATAATCTGGCCCCAAAAGTGAATATGGTTATGTCTATTTGTGAGTAATACTCTGTCGTTGTGGGTGTATTTACTGTTGTACTCGGGGTACTATTGTATTGTGGGGTACTGTTGTACTGTGTATCCGCCTGGTAGCGGTACAGGAAATTGCGTGTTCCATTGATCTCAACAGCTATGCCGACGGTAGCGTAGCTACTGGTAGAATATCCTATATTGGACAGGACAATGGCCGGACCAGACGAAGTGATACACAAGCCAGCTGCCTAGTGGGTAGACTGGAGACAAGTCAAATACCGGGGACAGCAAACTCGACACAATGCTTGTCGAAGTCCGATGCACTTTTTGTTTGCGTTCTCTCCCTTTGACCTCTAGCATAATCTATACATGTGCTACTACTTCTGATGCATTGGACTGATTTTGCGTGTGGTTTAATTTTACCTATTACCATCAGGCGAACACACTCCGACTTCTGAGGTAGTCCTAAGTACTGAGCCACACGCTTTACGAAACATTTCACCACATTTCACTGGATGGTGATGATGACGATGATGATGATGATCATGATGATCATGATGATCATGATGATCATGATGATCATGATGATCATGATGATGTTGATGATGATGATGGCTTTCGCGGACGGTAAGCTGTGTATGTTTAAGACAATAAAACAAACCCTAACATTGCTTCTTCACATCAGGGTAGGAAAGGAATGGTTTGCGAGCTAGGTGTCCATCGCTGACGTTATAATTTTTTAAAATATAAAAACAAAATAAAGAACACTTATACACGCCTAGAAGCCTTTTGGGTACACGGTGCTGGACCCATATGTGTAAAGATTAATCGGTAATGGAGGGGTTATGGGGTCAGCATCCCACTGGCTACCTTCACTTTCCAGCCCATTTCCTGGTGGCCATTTTAGGATAAGCAAACCGCCTTGAGTTGATTTTAACAATGCTATGAGCGTCGGTCGTTCAGAAAGCAGTTGCAAACTACAGAACGTAAACTTGCGTAGTAAATCAAACCATCCAACAACAAAAAAAAACAATGCTGTAAGGAACATGCAACTAACATGTTAGGCTAAAAAATGTATTGAAACGAAACTATTATTACACGAATGATACCAGAGAATGAGCAGTAATTACGCTGTACTTAATATGAACATGGTACTGTCATATCTCATTTCTCCCCCAACTGTCTCATGACAGATACATACATCGATATCTAACACAGCAAGGACACAGAAACAAGTAGATGTAACTTACAAACTTCTTTGCCAGAAGACAGTACAAGTTATCCACAAAAAGTACAATCAGCCACACCATAAGCACTTGATGGACAAACGGGTCTCCGCAATATGGCTGACTCAGGGCAATGGCGAACAAAACCAGGAAGGAGAGGAAGAACAACTGATGGCGAGATACATTTGAGATCAGTAAGTTTTTATATTAGAATGATTAACAAGTATGCAAGCTGCCCAAGGGATTAACGACGTCGTTCGTGATTCTGTATAATCCCGTGGGGAAAACAGCTGCCTGAGATTCTTACGGGGGTATGTGAGCCGGTCGTTCAGAAAGCAATGGCAAACTACTGAACATAAAACTTGCCTAGTACATCAACAGCAGCTAAAAATGCTGGTATTGACTGCAACGTCCTGTAAGGGATACGCAACGTTATAAAAATGAAGATAATGATGATGATAATGATGATGATGGTATTGTAACAGAAATGGTATTGATGATATATTTGTAGATTTCATTGAAGTCTATTTCAACACATATCCCCAGAAAATTAAACTAACATCTAATTATATTCTCCGTGGCGAAGAGGTTAAGAACGCAGTTCGTAATCCTGCATGCCACGTTCGAAACACAGCTATGGGCAATTTGGCAGCAGATCGCCTTACGTTGGTACCTTGGTTTTTTTACGAAATGGTATGGGTGCCGGTCGTTCAGAAAGCAATGGCAAACTACTGAACGTAAACTTGCCCAGGAATCACGAACGGCCAAAAAATGCTGGGGTTGACTGCAACGTCCTGTAAAGAATATAGAACTAACTATCCAGTCTGTCTTTAAATCTCTAAGTATGGGATGGATCTGCCAGAAGTTTTGGCATCTGAATAACTATATGTGTGTTATATATATATATATATATATATATATAAGGGGCGTTCATTTGAAATCCGTTCGTCACGCACCGCGCGCAATTGCGTACGTTGAACATGATCATGTCATAGTCATGTGATAAGTACTGACCAATGAATAAAAGAGCACGTGCTTATCGTCCCATGATGCATAGATTCTGTTTCTGACCGTTGAGACAATGCCCGGGTTGATCCAAAATCCGTCCAAAGCATCTCAAAGAGCGGTGATTTAGTTTCTTTCATTTGAAGGATGTCGACTAGTGGACATTCATCGAAGAATGCAGGCAGCGTACAGTAACAAATGTGTGTCGAAGACAACAGTGACAGACTGGGCACGAATGTTTCGTAAAGGAAGTCAGTTCACGACAGATCTTCAACGGCCGGGTCAAGAGCATATTGTTGCAACAGAAAAAAAACCATCGCCAAAATTGATGCAGCAGTATAGATGAACCTTGTCGAAGCATACGTTCGCTAGCGAAAGAATCTGATGTGCCATTTGGGACAATTCAAAAGGTCCCCCACACATCCGGTTCATTCACTTCATTGTAACCATAAACGCTGATCATTTGATAGACGTGTCTAGCCCACAACAAGGATACATATAAGCAATTTTTATATGGATATTTTCATGTAGTGTTTTCCATGTAGTTGTGTCGGTTTGTGTTTGTTTATTCTGTGCTGATGAAGGCTTTAGCCGCAACGTTCACTTTGTTACTTGTGGTCGTGTTCTAGTAAAGCTCACTGTCTACTTCTGGATTTTTTGTGTGGCTGATTCATTCATTGTCTATTTTACATAGCATGCTTTGAAAGTTAGTCGCTTAAAGTCGCTTAAAAGTCGACAGGGTCGACTTCATTGCACCGGGTTTTATCCCATATGGCTCGGTCTCTTTCCGCAGAACGGAAAGCGTCACACAAAGCAGCAAAGCACGAGCTCCGTAGCTTTTAACGACGACCCACAGGAGTCTCCGAACATTTAACTCGTAAACCGAAGGGTGCGGCCCGGATTCGAACCCACAACCTTTGGAGCACGAGTCAAACGGCTTGACCACTTCGCCACAGAGACTCCCAAGCCTGAAAGTTAGTAAAATATTGGAAACAATTTAATAAATTGTTGTAATTTACCTGGGATAGCCAAAATTGGGTAATCGGGGCTGTCCAAATGTAGTAGAGCTTCACGACGAGAAATACCTCACGTTTCCATCTGGCCCCGAGAGATATATTCTAAGGAAACATAAGTATTTATGAAGAGCGCAGAATGGATTACAGAAACTTAAACACGCTTGCGGAAATATTTCACTAAGTCTCACAGCTCCCAGACTAAATTATTATACCCTCTAGACTAGTGGTTTTCAACCAGGGGGGAATTGAAGGAAATTTTATTTTCCAAGGATTGGGGGGGGGGGGGGGTGACGGGGAGAGAATTAAGACCACAGATTAGCAGACTCAGACTGGATTCAGGACCACATATAACACAATTTGCATCATTCCGCTCTACTGAGAGGTCACGCTGAGTTTTCTCTTCGCTAGCTTCTGCGTTTTTGTTATTAATATTTTGTTGACGTCGAACTTACATTTTGTTTGTGTGGTGACTCAATGCAAAGTGCGCATCGTGCACCTCCATAGTCCGCATTAGTGCGCACCTTTCCTCTTCCCATGGCCCCTTTTCCTTAGTTAGTTAGTCTTAGTTAGTCATTCCTCTTGAGCCTAAGTCGGCGCATAGGGCAGAAGTCATGGCTCTCCATGTCTGGCGGTTCGCTGCTACCTGTTAGCCTATAGATCTTGGATGTTCACTTGGCCGTTGAATGAGCCTTCTCTGATGATAGTTCTACGTAGGGTCTCTCTTGGTCTTCCCCGTTTTCTTTTCCCTACTGGTGACCATATGAGGGTTTTTCCTTAGCGTTCCAAATTAATTTATGAAGAAGTAAAAAATAATAGCTTCCCAAATTAAGGAGAGCTGTACATGTATTTCTTTTGTCTTAAAGAGTAATGTACACATTTAGAACCCAAAAATTCAGGAAAGCCAGCTTTTCTCAATTGAGAACTTCCATTTTGCCATCGTCAAAATCTCGACTGCCGCTGACGAATAGCACCCGATTCGTGCAGGAGACACGTTTTATTTTCGTTTTGACGTGAAACCAAGTCCTTCAGTTGTTTGTGTGTGTACAGCTGCGTGGGTCTTCTGGCTGAATGAAATGTCGGGAATGACTAACAAAATCGTGTAATTATCCCGCGTTGCTGGTTTGTAGTTCACGATAAAATCGCCATCATCGCTTATACTGTGAGTTCTCAGGTCTATATGGGCTTCGATGATGGGTAGCAATGTACTCGTAATTAAAGTGTGAAAAATACCTTTTCCTTAATTTCGGACGCTAAAACTCATGATCGCATTACTTCTTAGTGCCAGCCATATTGTGGAATTTATAAAATTAATAAATATTACACATTTTTATGTGTGGAAATATTTTATTTATATTTGTTCTTGACTTTTTCGTTTTATAATAACAGAATCTGAAGTCAATGATGTGTTTCCAAAAAAAAAAGTATGATCATTCATATATTCAGTATGGATTCAAATTTATCTTCATCAACGGAGAAGAACAATATCAATGTGTTATTTGTGGTAAAGGTTTGTCAAATAATTTTATGAAACCTACAAAGTTGAAGCTACATTTGTTGAATGTTCATCCTCAACACAAGGACAAGGACAAAACCTATTTTGAATGTCTTGGGAATGCTGTCAAAAGGATGAGACTGGATTTAACGTAGGCATTACAAGAAACAAACCAAAAGGTTACTGAAGCTTCCTATGTGGTAGCACTGGAGATAGCGAAGCAGAAAAAAAAAACACATATAATCGGGAAAACTTCGATCAAACCTTGTTGTCTCAAGATGGTTGAAATTGTGTTAGGAAATGGATCAGAGAAACAACGTGCATCAGTTTCACTATTAAACGATACTGTTCAAATGAAGATCAGCGATATGGCCATTGACATCAAGGATCAAGTTGTGCAAGAGATCAAGTCTGCAGCATTTGGACTCAATTCAATTCAAATTGATGAATCGATTGATGTTGCATTGTGTTCTCAGTTGATGGTGTTAGCAAGGTATGTGCATTCAGGATCATTTAAAGAAGAGCTTTGTTTTTGATCTCCTCTTGAAACAACTACCGAGGCCTCTGATATTTTGGAAAAAGTTTAATCTTTCTTTGAATCAGAAAATCTTTTATGGGATAATATGTGTGGGTGCTGATGGAGCCCAGCCATGTTGGGGACCAAATCAGGATTTCAAGTTAGTGTCAAGAAACGTGCCCCAAAAGTGAAAGGCATTCATTGCATGATCCATCGTCAGGCACTGGCTCCAAAACACTACCAGCTCCATTGAGGAAGGTTTTTGAAGTAAACCGTTAAGATAGTGAATTTTGTCAAAGAAGGAGCGCTCAACTCACGGCTTTTCAAGCACTTATGCATAGATATTTATGCAGGCCATAATTTGCTTCTTTTCCACACAAATATTCGATCGCTGTCATGAAGAAATGTAACCGCGCGAGTGTATGGTCTGAGAGACGAGTTCAAATTTTTTTTTTTTTTTTGAAGTTCAGGGTAAGATGGAATTCTTCCCCTGGCTGGATGATGAGGAATGTATCATGCGCCTTGCCTATTCAGTTGATATGTTTAGCAGCTGACTAAACTCAGTCTTCAGATGCAAGGAAGGAATACAAATATCTTACAATGTGTGGTTGCCTTGAAAGCTGTTATGATCAAGCTGGAAAACTGGAAAAGAAAGGTCAATATGAAAAATGTTGCAAAGTTTGAGAAGCTGTGCAAACAAATTACATTTTGCAACATTTGACAGCACTAGAAAATGAATTTAAGCGATATTTTCCTGAACTTAGTGATGATGAGTTGGATTTGGTAGGAAACCCATTGAAATTATTAATTAAAAATGTTTCTGATGATTGTCAAGATGCATTTCTGGAGCTGAACACCGATTCGGGGGCAGGAAATGTGTTCGATAAACAATCAATCACGGAATGTTGGCCTTTGATGTGCGATTCCTATCCAAAATTATCAGAAAAAGCAATCCGTGCAGTGCTTCTATTTGTGTCATCATATCTTTGTGAGTCAGACTTTTCAACTCTGTTGCAAATTAAAACGAAACGACGTAATAGATAAGATGTTGAAAATGATCTCCGTTGTGCCATTTAAAGCACTTCTTTGCGTATTTCAGAATTACTGAGGAAAAAACAAGCACTGTTTTCTCATTGATTACAATCTTCATTTGAATTAAGTTAATTATAAATCTACAATATCCTGGTTTTCTACTGAGCGTTTCGTCTGATGAAGTCCAATTTTCTGGCATTCTGGTGTCGTGTATTAAGTTACAATTCTTTTAACATTTTAACTGTTTGTTTACTGTATTATGATTAATTTGGTGTATTAATAAAATATAGTGAATATAACCATGCTTTTATTTAAGTTTTAATATCCATCAGAATATTCATTTTCCATTAAATGTATAAAACTACACTATAAAATTAATCTTTACATGTAAAGGTTATGTACAACTATGGAAGAAATAAGGATGTTCAGTATTATAGGCATGTGATCTTGAATGCACCCTTTGATGCTGACAATTTTGGAAAGGGGAGAACGACATTCTGACATAGGGTGAAGATTGCATGGGCCAAAAAAAGATTAAGAACCACTGCTCTAGGTTTACACTTACAGCTTTAATACTGAATACTCAAGCTTTAAGATACAAACTCACAGCTTATGATACAACACTCAGAATTTCGCGATTCAACACTCACAGTTAAAGACGTTAAAGGCAAGAGGGTCGACTTCATTGCACCAGTTTTTATCCCGTATGCCTAGCTGTGTTTTTTTTTTTCCAGAGCGGCCTGTCAAACTCATGGCACCAACGACAACCCAATGGAGTCTCCGAATAATTGCGCTCGCAAACCGAACTACGGAGTCCGAAAACAAACCCATGACCTTTTCAGCGAGGGGCAAGCGGCTTGACCACTTGATCACTTGTCCACAGAGACACTCACAGTTTTAAGACAGCACTCAGAGTTTCCAGACTCAACACGCTCAGCTTCAACAACGCCTTGAGGCGTGTTGAATATATGTTGCTAACCCCATATTTGTATAGACCAAACGGCTCGGGTTAGCAATATGGTTAATATCGCGTCGGTCGTCTTTACTACCCAGGCCATTTCTTGGTACCAAATTTATGTTACACGATCTGGGGGAACCTAGACATTTTATTTAAAGTCCTAGTCTCGAATGGGTTCAAACACATGACCACTGGGACAACAGATAAGCATGCTAGCTACTGCGTTTTCGGCTCCAGCTTCAAGTGTCAGCGGTCACGTATTCATATTCACCGCTCACAGCTTTAAGACTCATTACTCTCGGGCTTCCGGTCAAGATGGCGGCGGACGGTCGTGTTGTTTTGTGACCGTTTCCTTTTTTCGCATAGGAGATGGATATTTTCCATCTCTTGCATGTAATTTGTGAGCCAGGATATAAAACCAGGAGTTTCTTTCTCAAGATCTTCGCCGATGCTACGCCATTCGTGCATTGAGCGAACCAATCCTTGAGTGAATTTTCGCAGCGTGTGTTGTTCTGTGGTATTCGGTTTTTTCAACATGGCGGAACAACGATTGTGCTCCGTGCGGAGGACAGTCAAACTAACACGGCGACGGTCGTGGCGTGGAGGCCGTAATAGGCAAGGCAGGCGTGGTGGGGCACTGTGTTTTAGACTCAAGTGTGACCGTTTGGGCCTCAGCAATACTCGGATTCTATATTGGAACTGTGCCAGCGTAAAACAACGAGCCCTGTTCTGGAAAACCTAGTATACAGGAACCTGTATTGTAGGATGTATTGTACAACCTCCTATTGTAGGCCGCCCGTGTGTATTGTTGCGCACGTAAAAACTCTCTTGGCAGTTGGAAATCAAACAAGAGTAGCCTAACAGCGCTGCCCGGGCAAAATTTTGCGTTAAAAATCTACAAAAAGTATTTCAGGATCCTCGCCGGTGCTACTTAGTTCGCGCACTGAGCTGAGATTTTTCGTACTCAGGCTTGAATTAGGAGTAGAACGGAGCACTATTGCGTTACACCCGTGAGCCGTGATGTTGATCCGTTGATTAAACTAAACTAAACTAAACTAGCTACAAGATTCAATGCCCACAGTTTCAACATTCAACACTCAGAGCTGCAAGATATAATGGCCAAAGTGTCAACATTCAGCATGCAACACTCATAACTACATGGTTCAATGCGCACAATTTCAAAATTGAACATTCAATACTCATAGCTAAAAAATTCAATGCTCACAGTTTCAACATTCAACACATAGCTTCAGTTTCAACATCCTATAATTAGAGCTACAAGATTCAATGCCGACAGTTTCAACATTCAATCAAGCCCCGGTGAGGGCCGGGATTTTTTTCACGTGGGCTTCTAGTAATCAAACTAAACTAAACTAAACACTGAAAACTACATGAATATTTACAATCAACAAAGATTACGTGCACCTACCCCAAAATAACTTGCATGCACCTGTAACTTTGTTCTGTGAACTAAAAAGTGTTACTCGTTACCGTTGAATGCAACACGAGTAGGACAGAGGGACGATAGGAAATTGTATCACGTAAATTAGTTATTTACATGACTATACATTTATAAAGTCAAATAGCAGATACCACCACGTTTGGGTGTGAAGTGTAAGGTCCTCACATATTGTAGGCCATGACATATAGAATATATAAAATATATATGTATGCGTTCTTCTTGTACACACCAACAGTTGTACAGATACCATGTTGAAAACAGACACAATGCAACACGGGTAGGACAGAGGGACTACAGGAAATTGTATCACGTAAATTAGTAGTTTACATGTCATATACAGGATGCCGCAATCAACTCCAGCATTAATTGGCTATTTGCTATTTACTGGGTAATGTTAGTTCAGTAGTCTGTATTGCTTTCCAAATAGCCGACGCCTCAGAACGTCGAAATATCGCAACGCGGTGAACTTCCAACTAGCCCGCAGCTGATTTCGAGCCCTCCACTCAGTTTGTCGGTGAATTATGAGACGACATGTCTCACTATCAGTATGTCGGTGAATTATGAGACTACATGTCTCACTATCAGTATGTCGGTGAATTATGAGACGACATGTCTCACTATCAGTATGTCGGTGAATTATGAGACTACATGTCTCACTATCAGTATGTCGGTGAATTATGAGACTACATGTCTCACTATCAGTATGTCGGTGAATTATGAGACGACATGTCTCACTATCAGTATGTCGGTGAATTATGAGACGACATGTCTCACTATCAGTATGTCGGTGAATTATGAGAATACATGTCTCACTATCAGTATGTCGGTGAATTATGAGACGACATGTCTCACTATCAGTATGTCGGTGAATTATGAGACGACATGTCTCACTATCAGTATGTCGGTGAATTATGAGACGACATGTCTCACTATCAGTATGTCGGTGAATTATGAGACTACATGTCTCACTATCAGTATGTCGGTGAATTATGAGACGACATGTCTCACTATCAGTATGTCGGTGAATTATGAGACGACATGTCTCACTGTCAGTATGTCGGTGAATTATGAGACGACATGTCTCACTGTCAGTATGTCGGTGAATTATGAGACTACATGTCTCACTATCAGTATGTCGGTGAATTATGAGACGACATGTCTCACTATCAGTATGTCGGTGAATTATGAGACGACATGTCTCACTATCAGTATGTCGGTGAATTATGAGACGACACGTCTCACTATCAGTATGTCGGTGAATTATGAGACGACATGTCTCACTATCAGTATGTCGGTGAATTATGAGACGACATGTCTCACTATCAGTATGTCGGTGAATTATGAGACGACATGTCTCACTATCAGTATGTCGGTGAACTATGAGACTACATGTCTCACTATCAGTATGTCGGTGAATTATGAGACTACATGTCTCACTATCAGTATGTCGGTGAATTATGAGACTACATGTCTCACTATCAGTATGTCGGTGAATTATGAGACTACATGTCTCACTATCATCTAAGCCAGGGGTCACCAAACTTTTTTCACGGCGGGCCGGATAGCTGACAAAATGACGAGCACGGGCCGGATTGTCATTCTGTAAAATACTTGCTCCGGCTCCGTGGCGGAGGTCTTACGGACGCGGTTCGTAATCCCGTATACCCGCGTTCGAAACACAGCTGTGCTCGATTTGGCAGCAGACAACGTTGGGATGATATTTACGCTATGTCATGGGTGCCGGTCGTTCAGAAAGCAATGGTAAATTACTGAATGTAAACTTGCCAAGACATCAACAACAACAAACAATTCTGGTGTTGACTGCAAACGTCCTGTAAAGGATATACAATTAACTTTAACAATAATTGCAAGCTAGAACGAAAGCTCTGGGGAAAAAAGACGAAAAACTACGTTAATCATGGGAAGGGCGTGCAATGCACAAAGAACAAAGACAACCAACATATTTATTTACTAAACAAAGTTATCAAAAAAGGCGACGTTAGCAAAAAAGATAGTTACATCAGACCTAATGTGCACATATCCGAATCTCACAAACTAAGCAGCAAAAGAGGTCAGTGAGATTTGTGAAACTGACGTTTGGCTTTCAAAATACCATCAATATTTGGTTTGGAATTGCTGCATCCAATCAAGAGAATTGCTTTCAAACGTTCATCAGTCAATCTCGTTCGATGTGGTGACTTCACAGACTTCATTTTTGAAAATGTTTGCTCACAGACATAAGTTTTTCCAAACATTCATTTTCTGATACACAACATCAGGTAAGCAGCGGTACAATTCAACAAGTTTTCGTTCTCTGTGTTTCTCTTTCAACAAGTCATTTGCTTACAAATCAATGGGCTCCAAATGTAGTTCAACTGGCACATCATCAAGATTACAATCAAACGGATTCTGGAACAGAAGAATGTCACTCTAAATTCTGTCAAGATCTAAAAATCTCTTCAAACTCTTTGAAACAGTGAAAATGAGAAAGGTTTTCTCCTTCCAGCTGTGCTTCCAACAATGACAGCTTTTTTTCGAAATCCTTTGATGGTTCTGTAGAGATCACAGTCGAGATAATCCTTTCCCTGAAGTTTCAAGTTCAGTTCATTCATTTCGACCAAAATGACAACTTTGACAGCCAGGTAGGATCTGACAGCTGTGAATCAGCTCTGTCTTTTTCAGTGAGGAAAACATCTATTTCGTTTCGGAGCTTGTAAAACCGAAGCAGGACTTTACCGCAGCTGAGCCACCTGACTGATGTGTGATAAGGCAAGTCACAGAATTCAGAATCAATTTCTTCAAGAAAAGCCTAGAACTGACGATGAATGAATGCATGTTCCCGAATGAAGTTCACAGCAGAAACTACTGGTTTCAGTACACCATAATTATCTAAGTCTTTCCCGCAGAGTACTTGCTGATGTATGATGCAGTATATGAACAGAGTGCCCGGAATTTGCAAATCTTCCAACTGAGTCCTGATCTGCCCTACCATATCCTTCCTCACTCCAGCTATGTTTTTTTCCTCCATTAACTGCAAAACCTCGAAGCTGATTCCACTGAAGGTTATAGTCTTGCAACATACTTTGCACTTCCACGAAAATGTCTTTCCCAGTTGTTGTTCCATGCATGTTGCAAACGGACGCCAACTATTCCTTTATCTGAAAGTCCAAATTGACACCACGAATGAACACGAGAAGTTGTGACGTACTGGAAAGATCAGTAGACTCATCCAGCGCCAGAGAATATCACAACAAGTTCCTAGCTTTCTCGCGTATCTGTAGCACTATGTTCTCTTCAAGGTCTTCTGTTCTCCGCACAACTGAACTTGCCGAAAGGCTGATGGTTCCAAACAAATCGGCTTTCTCAGGACACAAGTCATTTGCTGCTTCGATCATACACTCTTTGATGAAGTTGCCATTAGTAAACGGTTTTCCTCGTTCTGCCATCTTATGCACTGTTTTGTAACTTGTTCGAATGATAGATTCATTTTCAGCAAATTTTTTCGTGAAGAGATTTCTTTGTTTTCAATACCAAGTTTAATGGTCTCATATTTCCCAGCGCGTAACTTTCCAGAACACTTTTAATATGTTGATAGATGTTCTGTTTCGTAGTGACGCCGAAGATTGTACTCTTTCAACACGGCAACACTTTCGCTGCATATTACGCAACTGGTTTTCTGATCCTTTGTTTCTACAAAGAAGTACTTTACTCCCCATTCCTCATTGAAAAATCGACACTCGACGTCCACTTTTCTTTTCCTAGTAGCCATAATTAAGGGTGAAGTACACGGGATCTGAAAATTAAAACTAAAAAAATAAATATTAAATTAGAAACATAATTAAAATCCTATTGAAACACAAGAAAAGCAGAGGACTAGGGGTCACTGGTGAAGCTACTGCTCACCAAAGGTACATATACAGTTTATAGGTACCTTTGTGTAACCGCACAGAGAGGATAGAGATAACAGCACAGCGCCGACTGCTCATGGGCTGTAGAAGAAGAGAGGAATAAGAAGACAAAGAGAATCTCATTCTATCTCTACGGCTAACAAGAAAAGAAAAGATTTAGAGATATCAGAAGAAATTCAGGTCCATGTACATGGAATCAGAATAATGTAATTGAAAAGATACAACAACATCTGATTAATAATGCCAATCTTCTTCTTCTTCAGCGTTCCGAGCCATTGAGGTTCTTTGCTGCAAATACAATCCGTCTCCATTCGTCTCTCTGGTGGACCTTCTCTTGCCAGTCGTTGATTCCAAGTGCTTGTAGGTCTGTACATGTATTATCTCTCCACCGCCTTCTTGGTCTACCTCGGGGTCTACGGTCATTTATTTCCTGAGTGTAAGCGAGTTTTGTTTCCCTATTATCTTCCATTCTTTCTATATGTCCCAGCCATTGTAGTCTATTAGCCTTCATGATACCAGTGATTAGCGGGGACTTATACAGATCATAAATGTCTTTGTTACTTCTTCTTTTCCACTCTCCACTTTGTGTATCCCTAATGGGTCCAAAGATGCGTCTTAAAATTTTGTTCTCAAAGGTTTGTAACAAGGCTTCGTCTCCTTTCGTTGTACTCCAGGTTTCAGAGCCATACAGCACAACTGGTCTGATCAGTGTTTTGTATATTGTGATTTTGGTGTTACGAGATAGCGCCTTTGATTTTAGTAGATGTTGTAGTGCATAGTATATATTATTTCCAGAGTTGATTCTAGTTTGTATTTCTTCCCTTATGATGTTGGAGCAGTTGAAGATCGTACCCAGGTATTTGTATGTTTCCGTTCTTTTAATGGTCATATTATCTATTTGTATGTGGCCAGAGTTTCTAGCCATTCCGTCTCATAGATGCAATGACAAAATAGGTATCCACATGAATAAACCCCCAATCACCATGATCATCCTTCATGGTACCAGTGATATTCCATCACAGCATGGGTAGTCATCCAACACAGTACCAGTGATCTTCCATTACAGCATGGATAATCATCCAACATTGTAACTGTAGTCTGATACAAAACACCAGCAATTATCAGACAAAAAGATGGAACAAAGATCATTCATTCAGTAGCATGTCCTTTGCAAAACCTCGCTCCCATAACAACTTTCCGGAAAACGTCTCGATCATAAGCAAGATGTCCCGCTTTAGATACACCCATCTGGAGATCAATAACCACATCCTGCACCCATCTTCTCTTTGGCCTTCCTCTTCCTCTCTTCCCAGGCATATACCCCTCCATTATTGTTCTCAGGCACAGAAATAGCTATTCTATTCCTATATTCCTATTTAAACTATGAAGGTTCATTCAAAACTCACCCCACTGTAGATAATCGCCAATCCACAATCAAGATCCTCTTGGATCTTTTGGATCTTCACAGGGCCTGTCTGCCCTCTCTCTCTCAAAAAAACAAAAAAAAAAGTGGCCACCCTCGGTCGTGCCTGGGGCATGTTCGTCCATCTGCTTGGTAGTGGCTCAGAGGGATGAGTTCAAACCCTCTGTTGAAAATTAGACATTAGCATCTCTTCGGCCTCAGTTGTTCTATTAATAGAATATATCTCATAATAAGGTTTGCAAAATATATAAATAGGGCCGCCTAAATAAACAGCCTAGAGCAGCCAGGAGGTCTCCGCACGTGTGAAGATCTCTCCTATTATTCTAAACATAATATTTACATTTAAATTGTATCACAACGTCTCGTGATTCATACGTTATATCAAGCAAGTTCGAGTACCGTCGGCGGGCCGGATGAAATGACGCCGCTGGCCGGGTCCGACCCGCGGGTCGTCGTTTGGTGACCCCTGATCTAAGCGACAGCGCTGATTATCGAGTATGTCATTCATTTATTAGCACCTTGCCGTCTTGACAGACGATAGTTTGTTACATTGTGCTTCAAAAAGGCATAATAACCACAACCAATGGCGGTAGCGAATGTGACTGATCAGGCCAATTCGCGCTGTAAATGTTCATCTACAGTGGATGCAGGTGAACACATGGTCATTTCCACTATATTGCACCATCTTACGTCTCGCACGCTCGGTGTGTAACTTATCTGCAATCATTTTCTCCTTTGTCTTTATTTCATTTCTGATATTTGCCCTCGATGCAACACGATCAGCGGCGACTTGCTCCCAATGTGCATTATCAATGCCTGTATCAATCATGACTCGCTTACACACATCTTTGTATCGTAGTAGAGGCGGACCCAGAGATCTCTCACCAAATAAAATGTCCTTTGGCATTCTACCATCATCCATCCTCCTAACGTGTCCTATCCATCTAAGTCTACGAAAACTGAGCATGGAACAAACCGTCACACAACCTTATCTTTCCAATACTTCAGTATTTGTGATTTTTGTCTTGCCACTTAATACCAATTATTCTACGCAGACACCGCATATGAAAGCTGTTTAAACGTTTCTCTTGGTGTGAGTAAGTTGTCCAGGTTTCACTGCCATAAAGAAGAGTACTAAGGACACAGGCTTGATGGACAAGAACTTTTGATTTGGCTGTAAGCTTCCTGTTCTCCCAGACTCGTTTTGTTAACCTTTTCATTGTTGTTGCTGCCTTACCAATCCTGATGTTTATTTTCTGATCTAGGGATAATTTACTATTTACCTCTGATCCTAGATATGTAAAATGGTCTACTATCTCCAGTTTGGCGTCGTCAATAAAGACTGATGGTACCCCATATGCACCTTGTGACATAATTTGTGTCTTCTTTTTGCTAATTGTTAAACCAAATTCAGAACTAGCATTGCAGTAGACGTTGTAATTCTTCTTCAGAGTGCATCGTAATTGCAGCATCATCTGCACAAAGCAACTCTCTGATCAGCACCCTCCTAATTTTGGTCTTGGCCTTCAATCTCTGAGCATTGTAGAGTCCGCCATCTGAGCGTGAGTGAATGTATATACCACCATCGTGATCACAAAAGGCATATTTCAGTAGACGTGAAAAGTATATTCCAAAGAGGGTGGGAGCTAGTACACAACCTTGCTTAATTCCACTCTTGATTTCAAACTCTTCTGAAGTTGCACCATCAAACTTGATTATACCCTTCATGCCTGTGTGGAACGATTCCACAATGGACAGAAGAGTTGGTGGGCAGCCGATCTTCTTTAGTTCCTTGAACAGACCCTCACGACTAACCAAATAAAATGTCTTTGTGACGTCGATGAAGGCAATAAACATTAGCTGATTCTGTTCACTGCATTTTTCTTGCATTTGTCGCAATTCGAATATCATATCAATGGTAGACCGGTTCTGTCGAAAGCCACACTGTGATTCAGGTTAGACTTGATCTTCCAAGACTTGAAGTCTGCGCAAAACAATTCTGGTAAATACTTTCCCAATAATACACAGAAGTGAGATACCCCTACAGTTGTTACGGTCGCTCCGATCGCCCTTGTTCTTGAGTCTGTGAAATCCTGTTGGACTTGTCCTTCACGCCAGCATAGCTCTATAAGCTGGTGGATCTGTAGAGTGAGTGTGTCTTGCCAGCTCCTGATAACCTCTATTGGAATCCCGTCCTTACCTGCAGCCTTGCCAGATGCAAGTTCATTTATAGCACACTTAACGTCTGTTATGGTGGGAAGTGTGTCCAGGTTGTCAAGAGTTGGCAGGGCCTCTATGGCGTTGAGGGCACCATCCGCTAGTTTGGTCTCACTTGAGTAAAGCTCCAAATAGTGCTCTATCCATCTATCCATCTGTTGTTTCTGATCAGTGATGATTTCTCCAGTCAAGGTTTTCAGTGGTGCATTCCTTTTGATCGTTGGGCTACAGGCTTTCTTTATCCCTTCATACATGTTTCTGATGTTTCCCTTATCACTTGCAGTTTGAATGGGCTCACATAACTTGATCAAGTAGTCATTTGCATACTGCCTGGCAACATTTTGCATATTTCCTAGCTTGCTTCTACCCACTGAGAGTGTTACGCGTTCTTCTTTCCTTGTTTCTTAAGAGAGAAATCTTCTTTTTATCAATCAAGGGCTGCAGTGTCTGGCTGTTTGCCGCAAACCGGTCCTGCCTCTTATGATCCACAGTGCAGTAAACCCCCTTTTTTCGCATATCCTTTACAGGACATTGCAGTCAATACCAGCATTTTTCAGCCGCTGTTAATGGCTTGGCAAGATTACACTCAGTAGTTTGCCCTTGCTTTCTGAGCCACCGGCTCACATACCCCCGTGACCAACGCGACGCGATCCGCTACCGAATATCAGCTGCGTTATCCACGTGAATATACGGGATTACGGAGAAAGTGGTAACCCTTACTGTTGTTTTATAAAGAGTTTCCTTACGTTTACCCCACTTTTCACTTGCTGTACAGTTTTCTGATGTAGGCCTAACAGTGAAATAGTCTTCAAATTGCTGTTGGAACTCAAAGCACTTATCAAGATCATGGGTGTTAATAATATTAATCATGGGGCTAGATTTGTGTTTAGCTGTGTAGATTCTCTATGGTCTCAGTCTAACCCTTGCAACAACCAAAGAATGATCCGTATCACAATCAGCACTGTAGTAACTTCGAGTTAATGATGTTTGGTTCAGATGTTGTCTCTGTGTGATAATGAAGTCCAGCTGATGCAAATTGCCGGATCTTGGATGTTTCCATGTGACCTAATGCAGCTCTTTTGTTTAAAAAAAAGGAGTTTGTAATACATAGGTCATTTCTGGTGCAATGCTATAGCAGACTTTGTCCATTTCCATTCATGCGACCAATGTTGTATTTTCCAAGGCACATTGGCCATGAACTCGAGTCCTTGCCCACACGAGCATTGAAATCACCAAGCATATAAATGTAGACGGATTTTGGAACTGCCTTGATCACAGAGTCTAACTTCTCATAGAACGAATCCTTCACATCATCAGATGAAGTGAGTGTCGGTGCATATACAGTGATAATGGTGGCTAAACCACAAGAGGTTGCCAAGCGCAGGGATAATAGTCTTTCATTACCTCCTGCTGGAATTTCAATCATTCTCAGTAGCGAATTCTTCACGGAAAATCCCACACCATGTTGCCTTTTTTCTGCCTGCCCACTACCCTTCCAAAAGTTGTGTAACTGTTTTCCTTGAGTGATCCTTCCTCAGCGGTGCGAGTCTCTTGCAGGCCAGAAATATCAATATTAAGACGATTGAGTTCGGCATCAGTCACAGCCGTTTTTTTTTACATCGTCAATATTCGTCAGGCAGTGGAAAATTCCGAAAACATGGTTCTTACGTTCCAGGTTGCAAGCTGTGGCTTGAGATTTCTATTTTTCTTTGTTAATAGTACCTTGTGCATTGGTTTTACAGCCTGCGATTAAGATTTTTGTCCTAACCCCAAGCACCCATTGAAGTAGGCAGGGTGTGGCGGATCAGCACCCAATTGGCCGGGGGCTGCCCAGCTTGAGGCGGGCGGTAGCTGATCAGTAACACCTGTCAGAGGCAACCCGCGGTACCCCATGTGTACGCAAATTGACAAGGACTTATAACCCGTAACTCCTTCCTCTCGCTCTGATTCCGAGACCGGGATGGAGTTATACCTCTCCATAGCACAATGCCTGGGCTAAAATATAGAGACTATGTGTTGCTTATTCAGCAAGATTCCTATCTCGGCCTGCCTAGTTCACTCCAGAGGAATACATCTGGAACAAGACAAGCTGCAGAAGCTGCCGGATCAGCAAAGCAATGTTCTAACTGTCCGCCTGTCGGAGCTTCGAGTACGTAGCAAGCAGTAAATATGCTAGGAACTGCTTGCTATATAACTGGTTCAGAAAAAAATATTTATCAAGAAAAACAGATGAAATGACAGTGTTAAACAAACATCACACAACATGAAACTCAGTACCAATCTCTCTGCAGCTGACATACAAAGAAAAGTGCATCTTCGCATAGTTATTAGTTGAACTGCAAATATGAATAAATGCAAGATTTTTACTTACCAATCACTGGTCGGTATATACGAACAATGTCTATCCAATAATAGGTAGGTAGGATAAAAATCAAGCACAGAAATATCTGAAAGCAGAATATATGTTGGCCTATTTACACCTTCAATACCACACAAACCAACAAACAAATAAGCGTAATATGTTTCAGAATACGTACGATGTCTGTTTCAACATGGGTGTGAGGCATTGATTATTTAGCAATCACTTGAGAAGAAAATGGTGACTTTCTAAATAAAATGTTGGAGAACAGTTCTGACAATGCCGTAGACCAAGGAGACGAAGAATACTCACATTCTAGAGGATCTGAATATGGAAGACAACTGACTCAACAACATCATGTGTCGCAAACTGAACTACTGTGACCTTATTAAACACAGCCGTTTGGACAGAACAGTCCTAGAAAGCAGACTTCCGGGAAGAAGAGGCGGGAGTCAACCGACATGTAGAGGGATACAGTGCATTGAAGACACCAGGGCTTGAACATTCCAGAGGCAAGGGAACTGGCAACGGACTGACAATCTTTTCAACCCGTCACGATGAGAGCAGCATTCTGCACAGGATCTGCTACATGATGATGAAGTTATTATTTAACTGACAAACATCAAATTGAAGTTAAATAATTTGTCTAAGAATTTTTTATATAACATTTTTAGACCTGTTGTTCATCATCATCTCATCTCATCTTGTTCCTCTTGAACATAGCGGTGTCGGGGTGAAGTCTTAACGGCGCTATAGTGTCCTTTTTGGGTTTCATAAAATGAGATCTCCATAGACTGTTATTCTCTTTGTCCGTCGTTTACAAGATCCACCTCTTATTCTGGTTCCATTTGGTCTGTTCATCATTGCTTGTTGTCGTATACTGTCAGCTGGTCGCATAGTTATGAGGCCGAACATTATCACTTGCTTTTTTTATAATGAATTCTAGCGCTGCTGTTGCCTCCACTTTAGCTACTTATTTATTGTGATTATCTGTATATGTTAGCTAAACTAATTTTCTTGCTACCATGATGTGATTATTTCATTTATTGTTATTCGGTGAGATGTTGGTGTCAGTGTAATTACAATCTGAATGTATCCGTTCATTCTCCTGCTGCTTGTAATAGTACCGAATCCGACCTGTAGATGACTGTGTGG
>OY992877.1:70389953-70461143 GCA_963921405.1 Cepaea hortensis
TGATCGAATTCTGATACGAACCTAAGGCCTATCCACGTCAATATTGAAGCACAATACTCGAGTTTCGCTCTCCTTTGAGCTCGTCAGTAGTGCATATCCCTGACCGGATCCGGAAACAAGCCCCGGATCACGCGTGTGAAGCGGGTGTGTAACCACGCGGCACACACTGGACACAGCCAAATTATCATAACAGAATACTACACCGTCACCCATCGTAGGCTATGCTCAAGATTGCCCAATAGCCGCGACTGACGTCCGTCAATCGATGTGGACCCGAACGATCAGGACTTCTCACTGGCAAGGAACACCGGGCCTCCTAAAATCCAGTGAGCAATAATCAAATTGATTTATTTGGTTGTTTCGGGATTTGAAATTTAAATATTGAGCACAACCCACCACTGGCAGCGCTGATCGCATTCTGATACTTCTTCTTCTTCTTCGTTCATCCGGAGTTTTTTTTCGGACGTGATTGCGTTGTGCCTGTTTACAGCAGAGCTGCGTTCTTGCACCGTTAGGCCGACACATCCGACTTCTGCGGGCATTTGTTGACCGGGTTAACCTTCCCGGGGGTTTCTTAGGACGTTTGGCTCTCACTGTTGTGGTGTTATCCCCCATCCCAGCTGGCCCATATAGAACAGCCAAAGACATCCTGGTCAGCCCTCAAGGGAAGGCAGGGGCAGACCATGGGCATTCCCCGCCATCCAAGGAGGCTTCCATACTTGCAGAGCCGACACACAGCGCTCTGGTACTGGGCTCACCCAAGGAATCGTCACGTCCTGCACATGGCTGCTTAGCCTCACTTCCGTATATTGGGCCTTCCATTCACCATAGGCTGTTCTTCCGGAAACCAGAAGTATGCAGTCTGCAGATGACATCCACACAGTGAGCTTTCAATTCAGACTTTCCACGTAATGGATTTGCTATCCAAGCAATATTCCATTTCGTGCCACTAGGACACTTTTTCCACCTTTTATGAAGCCCACACAGTGAGCTTTTGGTTCGGACTTTCCACGTAATGGATTTGCTATCCAAGCAATATTCCATTTCGTGCCACTAGGACACGTTTTCCACCTTTTATGAAGCCCACACAGTGAGCTTTTGGTTCGGACTTTCCACGTAATGGATTTGCTATCCAAGCAATATTCCATTTCATGCCTCTGGGGCGCTTTTGTAACCGACATACCTGTGGTGAAGTACGGCAGTCTAAATACTTCTTCATGCACCTTTAAATGTCAACCTGAATGTAGTTAAAGTAAGCTGCAGTCAACTTGAGCTTGTTGATATCTCCATAGAGCTTGTCCTCAAATGAAGCAGGTGTGGGCCAAAATATCTTTCTCTGTTCTGCATATATTGGGCACTCCTGCATCAAATGTTTAGCTGTCATTTTACCAGTTCCACAATTGCATTCATCGGTATCTCCTATCTTTAGTTTATTGAACAAGTGGTATTTCATCCTGTTATGTCCTGTGCGGAGTCTGAAGGTTGCTACTTGTTCTCTTCGGTCGAGTTTGTAATATGCATCATCCTTCTGGTGACCTGGATGCTCTGATTCCCATTTGGTTCTATAGGTGCTTTTTATCAACTTCTTTGCCTCGTTATAGGTTATGTCTATGTCAGGCTGTGGTAGTCGTCCACCCTCTTTTGCCAGTCTGTCAGCCTCTTCATTTCCAGGTATACTGCAATGTGATGCTAAGGCCTATCCACGTCAATATGGAAGCACTATACTCGAGTTTCGCTCTCGTTTGAGCTCGTCAGTAGTGCATATCCCTGACCGGATCCGGAAACAAGCCCCGGATCACGCGTGTGAAGCGGGTGTGAAACCACGCGGCACACACTGGACACAGCCAAATTATCATAACAGAATACTACACCGTCACCCATCGTAGGCTATGCTCAAGATTGCCCAATCGCCGCGACTGACGTCCGTCAATCGATGTGGGCCCGTTAGGTTCGCCTTAGGTTCGTATAAGAATGCGATCAGCGTTGCCAGTGGTGGGTTGTGCTCAATATTTACATGTCAGATTATATTTAGACGAAACAGCGTCCTCACTACATACGACCATTGGAGGAGGCCAGTCACGTGATCTTGGGTCGACCCGTCCACCGCGTCCAACTTTTTGAATTTGCGCAATCTTCGATACAAGATACAGGCAGACGGTCCAGTCGTCTGAGTCGTGGCCGAATTTTCCATTTTATATGTGTAGTTGGTTCTGAACCGAGGTAAACTCATCAGTCTATAGATCTACATAATGTCCAGAAATGTACAGTTGAGGTACGTCATTTGTGCGTCATTTTAAGTGTATTATTAATAATGTAAAAATTCTGGCGTGTCAACTTGCAAGCCGCCACTTCTGGCTGAACTGCGCCATTCTCCGGCCAATCTGACGCGATCACCTTTTTCTTAAAACTGCTCGCTCTGACGTGATTCTTTAATTCTGTTGTCGTTAATGTGTGCATATTACAACATACCATCATAGGAAACTGTAGGAGGTGGAATTCTTAATGCACTCTTATGCATTTCATCAAAATTGCCTTTTAAACTATCTGCTATCTAGAAGACAGTTTGTGCATGAACCACTGCCTCACTTGAAACCTACATGTTTTCGCCTGTACACCATCTAGAGCAGTGTTTCCCAACCTTTTTTGTGCCATGCCCCACTTAAGCCTTTTTAAAATTCATATTGCCCCCCTCCCCCGCCCCACGCCCCCCCCCCTCAACATATACATTATTTTTAATATTCAAAAATTGAAATGTTCACTAAAGAAACTTGAATGATAGGTTTTAGGAAGAAATCACTAGGTAATTATTGAGCAAACACAGTAAGTAAATTTTCAAAACATATAATGGAGAACTGAAATTCAAGTACAAAATAATTTTAATGAAAGATTTTTCTATATTATTTTAATTATTAGTAATTATTTATTATTTAAATTTAGTGAGATCCTTGCGCTTGATGCTTGCCGCAAAGAGATCTTATGTCAGGTTCCAATTTAGCTAACTTCAGTCTCAAGTCTCCCCGTTTTGTTATATTCAGCCGATTTCTTCCATTTTAGAATTGCCCCCCTTAACAATCGAATTGCCCCCCTGTGGGGCGTGGGCCCCACGTTGGGAAACACTGGTCTAGAGAGAGACAGAGGAGTTTATATCTTTCCTCCCTCCTTTCCAAGCTGAGTCAACATGGTTTGATGTGATATAGTTGTATATATGTGACAGATTTTGCACTTAGACACAGCACCAATTAACTGCAATGCCTAGTAAGTTTACGCTTCACAAATTGCCATTTGTGACAGTTGTGCTAAAACAATCGGTCCAGACATGAGGGAGACTTAAACCTCTGTCTGTAACCAACTGTTGATAGCCAACAGAATGGGACAAGTGCACACTGACTCCAGAAGAAGAAGAAGTAGTAGAAGAAGAAGACGAATTAGTGGAAGAGGTATAACTATATGTAAACCTCTCACACTGATGCACATTGATTGTTCTCATGGTTTACAATTGGTACCAGTACACATAAGAGTTTTTTTTTAATGTAATTCATGAACAAGAATCAATGTTACGTGAGTTATACTCATATGTAACTGCTGAAGACTGGAGGGGAAGTGTTCGAATCTATTAGAACCCCAGTCAACAGAAGTTAACACAACACAACACAACATAACACAGCAAATGATAGAGGTAAGTTGAGAGAGGAGAAGAAACACCAGTTGCTTAACATGAAAGGCTCAGGAACAATTACACACAACATGCATAGCTAAAAGGAATGAATGAAGATGTAGTATTTGTATGTCATTTATTAATGCCATCCTACCATCATCATTTTCTAGTCCTATCAGCTTGTCTCGAGCTGGAGCGGCCGAAGAACTAACCCGGGAGCTGATTGAATATCAAATGGATATAACAGCAATTCAAGAAATAAGGTGGCCAGGAGAGGGTACTTTAGAGCAAAATGGAATGATTATAATATATGGAGGAAACACCCAAAATAAACATGAATTAGGAACAGGTTTTGTCATCAAAAAAGAGTTATGGGGGAACGTTTTAAACTTTAAAGCTTTTAATGACAGGATTAGTAAATTACGAATAAAAGGTAAATGGAAAAATATAACGATGATTAATGTACATGCACCTACTGAAGAGAAAGAAGATGATATTAAAGAAGACTTTTATAATGATCTGGAAGATGTCATAGAAGAAACCCCCAAACAGGACATCCTGATTGTGCTGGGAGACTTCAATGCAAAAATAGGTAGAGAGAAATCTAATAAAAAAGTGGCCGGTATGGAAAGCCTACATACAACTTCAAATGATAATGGATGGAGAGTCATCAACCTGGCAGAAGCCAAAGGACTGCAGGTTAGCAGTACCAGACTACAAAGAAAGGATATACACAAACAAACTTGGAAATCATGTGACAAGAGAACCTATAATCAAATAGATCACATTTTAATTAACAACAGAAATGCATCAAACATACAGCAAGTCAGAAGTTATAGAGGAGCTGAGTGCCACAGTGACCACTTCCTCGTTGGAGCAAAATTTAAAATAAAACTTAAGAGAGCTTTCTATACTAAATTACAAAGATTACACCCAACATATAACAGAGAAAAACTGCAAGACATTACAGTCAAAGAGAAATTTACAGATGAAATAAAATGTAAACTTGAAACTCTGCAAAACCCTTTGGAGGAAAGCATTGACCAAACTTGGTTGAACATCAAGAATACAATTCAGTCTACCGCAGAAGAATGTCTCGGTGTGTTAACCACGCATAGAAAGAACAGATGGTTCAATCAAAAATGTGAAGAAGCAGTCATTAGGAAGAAGAATGCCAGACATGTATGGTTAAATGACATCAATAACATCCAAAAGGAAGAGCATTATAGAAATGAATGTAAAGAGGCTACAAAAATAGTCAGACAGCAGAAGCGAGAATATATGAGTAATATAATCAAAGATATGGAAACTAATCACCAGAAAAATGAATCCAGAAAATTTTTTAAAGAACTGTAGACAATGAAACGAGGGCACCAACAAAACACATATGGTTTAAAAGACAAAAATGGGAATATGATAAATACCAATGAGGAAATGTGCAACACATGGAAAGAATATTTTATTGAATTACTAAATTGTGAAGCTCCAAGTAACATTTTCTCACAGGAAGAGGTTCTAACATGCGAACCACAAATTGAAGAACCTACATTTGAAGAAATCCTATATGTAATCACACGACTTAAAAACAATAAGGCAACTGGGACTGATGGAATTGCTGCTGAATTTATAAAGGCAGGTGGCCATGCATTACATCTAAAGCTATACGAACTAATAATAAAAATCTGGAGGACAGAATTACCCCATGACTGGAAAGAGTCATTATTGATACCTATCTTTAAGAAAGGAGACAAGTTCCAATGTGGAAATTATAGAGGAATATCACTACTGTCCACAAGCTATAAGATACTATCCGCAGTATTACTAAATAGACTAAAACCATATTCAGAAGACATATTAGGTGACTACCAGGCGGGTTTTAGACAAAACAGATCAACAATAGATCAGATATTTATCTTACGACAAATAGCCGAGAAACATTGGGAATATAAAAGAGATCTCCATAACATTTTTGTGGATTTTAAAAAGGCTTATGATAGTGTCCATAGGAATAGTCTATGGAATGCTATGCAGGAATTTGGAATACCAAGGAAGTTAATCAACATGACCAGACTATGCATGGAAGATACTTATAATATAGTAACATATAAAGGCAGGAAATCAGACCCCTTCCAAATAACATCTGGCTTGAAACAGGGTGATGCACTATCGCCGCTACTCTTCAATCTGGCTCTAGAGAAAGTTGTAAGGAAGGTAAAGGAGGAATGTGATATTGGAGGAACATCCAAGCTGCTTGGTTATGCAGATGATATAGATATTATAGGGCAAAGTGAACAAAAGACATTGGAAATATTGACTCACTTAAAGGAAAAAGCCCAACAGATGGGGCTGGTTATCAACCAAGATAAGACAGAATATATGGTAATTTCAAGAGACGGAATGGCTAGAAACTCTGGCCACATACAAATAGATAATATGACTATTAAAAGAACGGAAACATACAAATACCTGGGTACGATCTTCAACTGCTCCAACATCATAAGGGAAGAAATACAAACTAGAATCAACTCTGGAAATAAGATATACTATGCACTACAACATCTACTAAAATCAAAGGCGCTATCTCGTAACACCAAAATCACAATATACAAAACACTGATCAGACCAGTTGTGCTGTATGGCTCTGAAACCTGGAGTACAACGAAAGGAGACGAAGCCTTGTTACAAACCTTTGAGAACAAAATTTTAAGACGCATCTTTGGACCCATTAGGGATACACAAAGTGGAGAGTGGAAAAGAAGAAGTAACAAAGACATTTATGATCTGTTTAAGTCCCCGCTAATCACTGGTATCATGAAGGCTAATAGACTACAATGGCTGGGGCATATAGAAAGAATGGAAGATAATAGGGAAACAAAACTCGCTTACACTCAGGAAATAAATGACCGTAGACCCCGAGGTAGACCAAGAAGGCGGTGGAGAGATAATACATTTACAGACCTACAAGCACTTGGAATCAACGACTGGCAAGAGAAGGTCCACCAGAGAGACGAATGGAGACGGATTGTATTTGCAGCAAAGAACCTCAATGGCTCGGAACGCTGAAGAAGAAGAAGAAGATCAGCTTGTCTTGATTTGCTCATGAAACAACATATCATCAGTCTTGTCAATGCCTGTTTGCAAACATCTCAATGAAACCCCAGGGACACTGAGAACACATGCATACAGCAGGGCCAGATGATAGGACATGCATACAATGTGAGAACCCCTGACATTCATAGTTAACACAACACCAGCTAGGATCGGGGGGAATAGTTCCTACTCTCAGGTTGTTAGATGTCTTCCTTCCTTATCATCCTCCATGTACTGTACCTTTTCCATTCTTAACTATCACTACAAAACAACAAGTTGGCTAGAGTGTGTGTATATATATATATGCTTATTTAAAAACAGTGGTGCAGCCTGATGGAATTGTAGAAGAGATGTTCCCAAAACTTGTGAGAGAATGAGACGACTCATGCATCTAGCAGAGTAAGAGCAGCCTTCATCTTGACCGAACTGGCAGGTAATGTAACGGATCCACTAACCCATCGACCCAGGCTACAGCTCAGACTCATTGCTCCAAGGTGAAACATTATACTGATATAAATATCCACACAGAAGCAGAAGAGGCCAAACAAACCAGGCCACACACACTTTTGTTTATCCGGAAGACCAACTGATCCATCCATCCATCCATCATGTGCCATGCCGGTAAGCGTGGGCGGTCATGTTTTGCCATCTTACTCGATCACCAGAGTCGTGGATCAGCTCTGTGTTTCTGTCTCGACCATGCCACGAGGCCACGCCATCCAGGTATTTGCTTCTAGGTCTTCCTCTTGGTCTGTTCCCTTCGATCTTACCAGTTGTCACCAAGTTCTCCCATTCATTTCTTCTCATAACATGCCCAAAAAATTTTGACTGTCTGCGTCTAATATCTCTAATCAGTTTACGATCTTCATTTGTTTCTTGAAGGACTTGTTCATTGGTCTTTCTGGCTGTCCATGGTATTCTTTGCATTTTCCTCAGAAACCACATTTCTTCAGCCATCAGATGTTTTTCAGCTTGACTGCTCATTGTCCAAGCTTCACATCCATATAAAAGTACAGGTTCTATGTAGCACCTCAACACTCTTTTTCTCGTTTCAATTGACATCTTTTTATTGGTCAAAATGTTTTTCATCTTGCTAAAGGCTACCTTAGACATGGCGATTCTTGTTCTAATCTCTTCAAGGCATCTCCCATCAGATGTTATTACTGTTCCGAGATAATTGTACTTATTCACTTGTTGAAGAATATTCCCATTTACTTGTATATTACATTGTGGTATTTCGTTCTTCCTAGTGACGACCATAATCTGTGTCTTTTTACAATTTAATTCTAACCCTCGTTGTTCACTGTGTGTAACAACTGTATCTACTAAATTTTGCAGGTCCTGTTCATTGTCTGCAATCAAGACTGTATCGTCTGCATATCTAATGTTATTGATGCATAGTCCTCCAATGTTGATTCCATCCATATCTTCAATATTTCTGAAAATATTTTCACTGTACAGGGAAAACAGATCTGGAGACATTACACATCCCTGTCTCACACCTCTCTTGATAGGCTGATATTGGTCTACTTCATTATCAACTCTTATGGCAGCTTGTTGTTTCCAATATATGTTTTTTACAAGTCTAAGGTCTTTTCCATCAATTTGTAGATCTTCAAGCATCCTTATCATGTCGACATGTCTCACTTTATCGAAAGCCTTTGTGTAGTCAATAAAGCAAAGGTGTAGATCTTTGAACTGATCCACAGATCCCATAATCCATGATCCATTTTATCATTGGGTCTGGGACAATTTTCTTTCCACAGTTAACAGACAGTAGTTATACAGTTACATCAATTGGTTGTAGACTTGAAAAGGGGAGGGCATATATTCATGCATTTTCATATCTAATGATGTTGTCACAATCTAACATGCTTGTGAACTGATTTGAATTATGTTCCTTTGATCCAAGAACAGGTTTTTACAACTAATAAACTCATTACCACTAGATACTTCTCTATTTTATTTAAAGTTCACTTGTTTGTATAAGATTGTTCGTTAACAAGTTATTGTTGTTGTTTTTGTATAATTTACATACAACATTATCACAATAACAAGAATGGGAAATAAAGTAAGAGAAGGGATGACATCTGCTGAGAAATAGATGAACTTTTCTCCAGATCTATTCACAGTCCATATTATTCTATCACTGAATCCTGTATCATTTCTGATGAAGTCATTCCAGACTGATTAGAATTTCACAATCTATAAGGGGGCTCAGAGCTATTTGGATTCTTATGTGAGAGGAATAAATTCATAATATGCTTCTATCTTCCACGGGACTACCATAGACCAACCCGAGCTTAATGGTCAATGTTCTTATTCTTGACTATTATACATTTGAGAGGAATGAGGCACAACTTCTATGAACACAAGAAAAGGGGTAATGCACAACGTGATCCTCATTTCAATCGCAACATATGACATATGTGCAGAATTTCGCTCCATAGCAATGAAATTTCTCGGTATCATAAACCAGATGCCCTGCATCTTTTACTGCTATCTGTAAATGATATATCCCATCTTGATTGTTTCTACGCTGTGGAACTCTTCTTCTCTGCATTTCCCGCCACATAATTCCCTCCATAATTATATTCTCTAGACTTTCACGTCTTTTGGGGATGACAGGTTCGAGTCCCGATCAGTAACTAAAGCTTTCAATTGTTATGTTGTTTAGTGCATCCTCTAGTCTCCGTGGCAAAGGATTTATGGACGCGGTTCGTAATCCGGCTTACATGCGTTTGAAACACAGCTGCGCGCGATTTTGCAGCTGACGGCGCTGCGCTGGATTTTAACGAATTGGTATGGGAGCCGGTTGTTCAGAAAGTAATGACACACTACTGAACGTAAATTTGCAAAGACATCAACAACAGCAGTAAATTGCTGGTATTGACAGCGATGTCCTGTTAAAAGGATATGAAAAAAGTGTGTCCTCTAGTCTCTACTTCCTTCTTCTTGGTGATGAGCACCAAACAATACTATGTGTGTTTATTTATGAATTGTCTAACTCGGTGGTTCCCAAGCTTTTCAAGCAGAGGGGCATATCTACTATTTTCGGTAGTTAAGCGGGCCACAACATTATACAATTATAAAAATTGTCTAACTCGGTGGTTCCCAAGCTTTTCAAGCAGAGGGCCATATCTACTATTTTCGGTAGTTAAGCGGGCCACAACATTATACAATTATAAAAGTCGTGCAATATCATTCTGACCTTTCTTAACTTTCGTCAACAAATGTCTAAAACTGTAAAGCCAGTCAGTGTCAATACTACACTACGGTCATTTTTTGGTTTAATATCAAAATTTCATTTAAGAATAAATTTTTAATCAGTTTCGAAAATTGCTATTAATGCAATTTACTTACAATTGTAACTGTTCTTTACAACTAGTTACTTAAGTTCAGATGCCAGTTTATCAATGCCTGAGCACAAATCTGTCATGCCCAAAGTCATAAGTGCAGCCAGGTTACCGTCGGTGAGTCTGGAACGTTGCTTGTTTTGTTTTATAACGGTCATTGCGGAAAATGACTGCTCGCATCTGTAAGTCGAACCAAAACGACAAATGTATCTCTGGGAGAATGAACGCACGTGTTCAAATTGTTCGACAGGCAATAGTCGCCAGAATGGAATCATATGATCAACTAAAGGTGAAGCAGGCAGCTCCAGAAATTTACATCTCAGTGCAGAATTGCATTTCAAATCAATTACTTCGTGTTGAAGGTTTTGCTGTAATTGACAGAGCTTGGCATCAGGAAATACGAACGGATTTGTGAAGAGGGCAACATTATCCTCCTCTATTGTGAATTCTTGAAATTTCGACTGAAACGAGGTCTCGCGTGCCACTTTCTGACACCTGGCGGGCCACAAGTGGCCCGCGGGCCGTGGTTTGGGAACCCCTGGTCTAACTAAATATAAGGATTATAGTCACACACTTGACACGTTGATTGTACATATTGACGCAATACCAATTACACATGGTGAGTTGCCAGGTACAGACACAATTAAGTTACACATGAACAAAATACTTGTCCTATACATTAACTAATATTTTTTGGATCGGAGGAAACTTCAAACTAACACTTATATTTCTTATTTATGTCGGGATATGCCAATTCACATTTATAAAACATTGAACTCACGGATAAATCAAACACTGCACTTACACGCCAATTTTCTTAATCTTCAGCTTAAGATCAGGATCAGAGATCCAATACTTGGCAAGACGATTATGCAGAGTGGACAATACCAAGGCCATAGCCATTGGCTCGCTAGTCCTGCTCCAGAGTATCTTCAGAAGCTTGGTGTTGTTGGTCAGTGCTGCCCAGTAGATAAGTGCATGGAGTGCCTGGGGTATCAAACATGCAAGCTTGTGACTGTAAACATTGATGTTAAGCTCGATGAGTTAATTTATCTAAAGTGTTCGATAGTACAGTATCCCCAGGGACATTTTACACGACTTCTGGCTTATTGAGTATGTGTTGCTAGCCCAAAATTATACAGACCAATCAATGATCATTGGGCAGTATGGTCAATATCAGGCTGGCGGCATTTACCTCCCCGGTCATTTTCTGGTGCCCGTTTTAGGCTGGGCCCACCAGGTCAATTGTTAAACAATCTACTTCGATAGGATTCGAAAATATTACCACAGGGCCGACAGGTAAGTGTGCTAACCACTGCACTAATAGTCTGCTAAGAGATTTGTAAGGCATAAACATAAGTCTGGCATGATAAATAGATGATTTATTAGTAAACAAATGTATTTGCAATGCAGATGTGCCATAGAGGTTCAAATATTCGGCCTTAACCAGACGTCCACTGAGCCGATTACTGTTGCAGTGAAAGGTGGCTCCATGGAAGAAAATTTCTGTATTAAGTGTTAAGATTTCACAAATTCTAAGTCACGCCAGACTGCTTAAAATGAAGCATTTATTCTGTTATGAAGGTGTGGTTTCCGAGGGGAATGCAAAGAATATCTTGTATAGACAGAAAAATCAGTGACCAAGTCCCAATAGAATATCCTAAACTGATTAGAGAAAATTAGACGTGGACAGTCTGAATTGTTTGGGCGCTATGAGAAGAAATAAATTGGAGAACTTGGTGACAACTGGCAAGATCGATGGGAAGAGAACAAGGGGAAGGCAGAGAAGTAAATACCTGGATGGCTTGGTCACATGGTATGGTCGAGTAGAGATCAATGAGCTGATCCATGACCCTGGTGATCGAGTGAGGTGGAGAAACATTACCGCTCACGCTTATCGGCATGGCACATGATGAATGATTGACGATAAGCATATTTCAAGGATGCTCGTTAGTTCTAGCAGCCTCATACCAATTATGTTTTAACTCTTCGTCAAAGCACTGTTCGGCTCCATAAAACGGTTAAAGGCAAAAGGACCTATTTTACTGTCCCCATTTAGTCAGTCTCTCTACGCACAGCGGTTAATCGCCTGCAGAAAACGTTACACGGAAAACGAACTCCGTAGCGCAGTGACGAAACCCCCCTTCCACACCATTTTCCCTTCCTCATGGGTCTGCTAAACAATTAAACTCGTGTGTCTCACTGTATGTATGTCTGTCTATCTGCCTGTCTGTCTGTCTGTCCTTCTGTCTCTGTCCTGCTTGTATTTCTGTGTGCCTGTCTATCTCTCTCTGTGTCTGTCTGTGTGTGTGTCTCTCTCTCTCTCTCTCTCTCTCTCTCTCTCTCTCTCTCTCTCTCTCTACCTTGCTCACTTGGAAGTGCAAGAAATGCATTGAACTAAGGAAAGCGTTTATTCAATATTCTTATCTCAATACATAGTAAAACTAAGTCAAGGACATTTGTGCGTGCCTTAAGGGGCACTGGTCATACGGTTATAGGCCCATGAAGTATGTGATCAATCGGCACTCCATGTCTGATGTGATCAATCGGCACCTCATGTCTGATGTGTTCACTCGGCACTCCACGGCTGATGTGATCGGCACTCTATGGCTGATGTGATCAATAGGCACTCCATGGCTGATGTGATCAATCGGCACTCCATGTCTGATGTGATCAATCGGCACTCCATGTCTGATGTGATCAATCGGCACTCCATGTCTGATGTGTTCACTCGGCACTCCATGTCTGATGTGTTCACTCGGCACTCCACGGCTGATGTGATCAATAGGCACTCCATGGCTGATGTGATCAATCGGCACTCCATGTCTGATGTGATCAATCGGCACTCCATGTCTGATGTGTTCACTCGGCACTCCATGGTTGATGTGATCAATCGGCACTCTATGTCTTATGTGTTCACTCGGCACTCCATGGCTGATGTGTTCACTCGGCACTCCATGTCTTATGTGTTCACTCGGCACTCCATGGCTGATGTGATCAATCGGCACTCTATGTCTTATGTGTTCACTCGACACTCCATGGCTGATGTGATCAATCGGCACTCCAAGGCTGATGTGTTCACTGGCCACTCCGTGGCTGATGTGTTCACTCGGCACTCCATGGCTGATGTGATCAATCGGCACTCCATGGCTGATGTGTTCACTTGGCACTCCATGGCTGATGTGTTTACTGGCCACTCCATGGCTGATGTGATCACTGGCCACTCCATGGCTGATGTGTTCACTGGCCACTCCATGGCTGATGTGTTCACTGGCCACTCCATGGCTGATGTGTTCACTGGCCACTCCATGGCTGATGTGTTCACTGGCCACTCCATGGCTGATGTGTTCACTCGGCACTCCATGGCTGATGTGTTCACTCGGCACTCCATGGCTGATGTGTTCACTGGCCACTTTATGGCTGATGTGTTCACTGGCCACTCCATGGCTGATGTGTTCACTGGCCACTCCATGGCTGATATGTTCACTGGCCACTCCATGGCTAATGTGTTCACTGGCCACTCCATGGCTGATGTGTTCAATCGGTACTCCATGGCTGATGTGTTCAATTGGCACTCCATGGCTGATGTGTTCACTCGGCACTCCGTGGCTGATGTGTTCACTCGCCACTCCATGGCTGATGTGTTCACTCGGCACTCCATGGCTGATGTGTTCACTGGCCACTCCATGGCTGATGTGTTCACTGGCCACTCCATGGCTGATGTGTTCAATCGGTACTCCATGGCTGATGTGTTCAATTGGCACTCCATGGCTGATGTGTTCACACGGCACTCCATGGCTGATGTGTTCACTCGCCACTTCATGGCTGATGTGTTCACTCGGCACTCCATGGCTGATGTGTTCACTGGCCACTCCATGGCTGATGTGTTCACTGGCCACTCCATGGCTGATGTGTTCACTCTGCACTCCATGGCTGATGTGTTCAATCGGCACTCCATGGCTGATGTGTTCACTGGCCACTCTATGGCTGATGTGTTCACTCGGCACTCCATGGCTGATGTGTTCACTGGCCTCTCTATGGCTGATGTGTTCACTGGCCACTCCATGGCTGATGTGTTCACTGGCCACTCCATGGCTGATGTGTTCACTTGCCACTCCATGGCTAATGTGTTCACTGGCCACTCCATGGCTGATGTGTTCACTGGCCACTCCATGGCTGATGTGTTCAATCGGTACTCCATGGCTGATGTGTTCAATTGGCACTCCATGGCTGATGTGTTCAATTGGCACTCCATGGCTGATGTGTTCACTCGGCACTCCATGGCTGATGTGTTCACTCGCCACTCCATGGCTGATGTGTTCACTCGGCACTCCATGGCTGATGTGTTCACTGGCCACTTCATGGCTGATGTATTCACTGGCCACTCCATGGCTGATGTGTTCACTGGCCACTCCATGGCTGTTGTGTTCACTGGCCACTCCATGGCTGATGTGTTCAATCGGCACTCCGTGGCTGATGTGTTCAATCGGCACTCCATGGCTGATGTGTTCACTGGCCACTCCATGGCTGATGTGTTCACTCGGCACTCCATGGCTGATGTGTTCACTCGGCACTCCATGGCTGATGTGTTCACTGGCCACTCCATGGCTGATGTGTTCACTGGCCACTCCATGACTGTTGTGTTCACTGGCCACTCCATGGCTGATGTGTTCAATCGGCACTCCATGGCTGATGTGTTCAATCGGCACTCCATGGCTGATGTGTTCACTCGGCACTCCATGGCTGATGTGTTCACTCGGCACTCCATGGCTGATGTGTTCACTCGGCACTCCATGGCTGATGTGTTCACTGGCCACTCCATGGCTGATGTGTTCAATCGGCACTCCATGGCTGATGTGTTCACTCGGCACTCCATGGCTGATGTGATAAATCGCCACTCCATGGCTGATGTGATAAATCGCCACTCCATGGCTGATGTGGTTAGAATCACATCGGCCGTTTTTACTTCCCAAGACATTCCCTGATGCATATTTCAGGCTAGGTCGGCCTTGGCACCCAGGTCAATTTCACAAATTCGAATGCATCCTAATGCTGATCGAACCCCTGTCCCGTTCCCATTTAAACACACACACTCAATACATTTAACAAAGGTTCTTGGCATCTAATGAGGATGAATGCCTCTATCTCGAAGCACAATAAACACGCGCACTGTACCCTTTGCTCTGCATCCGCTGCCGTTTCTATTCTGTCATTACTGGCATTAAGTGAAAGCATCAACGGGTCGATTAATTGCTTTAGACCTGTGAGAACATTCAACAGTTGATTCAGGAGGCAGTCTCTCCCGCTCAGGAAATCGCTTGGAACAGGGCGATCTAGAGTCTGTGGGTCACAGAAAAATCACTCAAACAGTAAGATACCTGAGCATGGCATATTTCATTAAGAGCAACTTTACAAGCAAATATACAGTATCATTGGTGGACTGGGTGTAAAAATATTGTTTCCCAGGACTGCCCCCCCCCCCCCCAAAAAAAAAAAAAAAACGGCAATCTACTGCCTATAGTACCTTGCAGTATATGGCAGGGGGTCTTGAGCCTGAGGAATTAAGGCCGCCTGGCTAGTGCGGCCGCTGCGAACTGTGCAGGTTAGGATTTTCTTTTGGCCCCCGAAAGAAAAAAATCCATGCCTTACCGGGAATTTCAAACCCGGGTCTCCCGAAGGAGAACCCGGCGTTCTTAGACACTCGACCAGCCGCTCCTCTTCCCAGGACTAAAAGGCTGTTAACATTTCAATAATATTGTCTCGTGTTTAAGGGGTCCACTTCACCAAGGGCCCGAAGCTCAGTTGCCATCGGGCAAATTGACACCCTGACTAGTCCACCACTGCCCAGTATCATGTCTTGGAAACTGAAATCCGAATACACGCAAAATATGACTATAAAACTAAAGGACAGGTGGTGAGGCGGAGGGAGACACATACAGCGAACATTTCGACCAAAGTGTTTATCAAAGAATAAAAACAAACAAACAAACAAAAGAATGCTAAGCTGGAAAACTAAAGTGTAATCCGATGAATACAAAACCTAGAAAATAAAGCACATTGACCACATCAAACGTCACACGGACTTTGAAAGAAAGGTAATGGAAGTCATGTTTCCTGGAGGCAGAGAGCAAACCCACACGCCAGTGAACACTGGATATTACTAATGTGATAATACACGAGGCAGAGGATTGGCTACGGGCTGAAAGTCTTCCCAGCGAGCTGTGATTATAGCAACATTCTGGTAAATTCGATTCCTTGCCACTTTTCCTTACCTGTCAATGCCCATAACATTCTGAATATTATCTGGTGCTCGTTTTATGAAACCAGGGCCTGGTGTTAAAAATAAATCCTGCTACTGCTGGGCATCGAATTTAGACCAGGGCATTTGTACGAGGGCGAGATCAATAAGTAAGTCACACAGTTCTGTGGGATGGCAGGTAAATCTAGTTGGTGTTTTCTACAGGTGTCATTAGGTGATAGCGGCATCGAACTTTATATTCCCTTTCGTCATGTGGCGCTAGGTGTCTCATGCGCATGCGCAGCGCATAAACAAAATGGCGACTGTACTAACGGAGTGTACAATCAAAGAGCAACGTGCTGTTGTGCGTTTTTTTGTGGGGAAAAGGGCCGCCTGAAAAGGACATTCATAAGGAAGTACTTCCTGTTTATGCTGACTACCAGCCCGAATCAAAGTGTGCCTCAATGCAATGGAAACATCCTTCTTCGCTTTGTGTCCAAAAATTCAAGGTTAAGCTATCAGCAAGGAAGGTTATGCTGACAGCGTTCTGGGATTGTCAAGGAGTGCTTTTAACCAATTTCAAGAAGAAAGGTGACAATGCGAATTCTGAATTGTACTGTGAAGTTCTATCGATGCTTCATGGTGCAATTCGAAGAAAACGTCTAGGACTGCTGACTAGAGGAGTGTTGCTTCTTCATGACAATGCCATACCATATACGGGTTGATTAACTCAGGAGAAAATTAACCACCTAAGGTGGGAAGTTCTGGAACATCCACCTTACAGCCCCGACTTAGCCCCTAGCGATTGCCACCTTTTTGATCCACTGAAAACCCACCTTGACGGGAGACATTTCGCGAATGACACCGAAGTTGTATGTGAAGTGAAAACGTGGTTTAGAAAACAGAGCAGGCAGGTCTATGCGGTCGGTTTTGGAGGACTGATAAAACGATGGGATAAGTGCATCAATGTTGGTGGAAATTATGTTGAGAAATAAAGGGACAATGTATGTATAAAAATTAATTGGTTTCAAGTTGTTATCATATTTAGTTATTTTTCTACAGTCATTTGTGACTTACTTATTGATTTCCCTCATAGAAAAACGCGATATCCATTATGACGTCACGACCCCTACCAGACACGCCAATTGAAATTGGATGTACTTAGTCATATGAGTGGCATGGAAACTACCAAAATGATACGAAGCTATATAGTATATGTACGCAGCTGCAACATTCACACAACATAAAGTGAAATAACTAGATAACGCCTTCAAGCAGAAATATACACATATTCACACACAAATGTCAATTGTCTACCACGGTAATTTTAAGCTGACTATTATGTCTTTCTATTTACCAGGCAATAAATCGTGCAATATAATGTTGTTGTCTTCATTAGTCAAATTCACTACGGCAAAACGTTGTTTTGATATACAGCTGTGGTAGTTTTTTTTTCTCCTTTATAGTGCTGGGTTTTTAAATAAGAGATGCACAAATAAAATAATCTGCGAAAAGTGACACATAAGATTAATATAATGTTAGATGTGTGACCAATTCTTAACCCGTTGAAAATAAAGTTCACTAGTTTGTTTACTCGAATTCTAGAAAGACAATACTATGAACCACAGTAACAAATATGTGCACTGAGATTGTATCTTGATTGAATGGGGTCACTCTCCCACAGAAGAGACATGAAACATAATTCACAAACAGCTTCTTGCTTAAGAGCATAACATCACATTGTCCATTATGTAAGGGAAAGGTTCCGCTAAGCCATGGCTAGACGACTCGGAAGGTGCTTGTTTTTCATTGCTCATCTCTCGCTACATGGCTGTAGTGTGCATTATATCGCATGTGATCTGTCGCTACATGACTGTAGTGTGCATTATTGTCCTGTTATTTTCCCGAGAGGAGATTGGAATCAACAAGCACATCTTTAAACTTATTATCTTTTGGGATTATTGACTGACTTTGGTCTACACTCCTCTCTTCTGTCTTCCCTTCCATATATCTATTTCTTTCACTCTCTCTATTATTCCTTCAACACATACTCCGACAACAGTTCCTTTCAACGATAAGATAAAAGATTTATTAATAAAAACTATGTCTGGTGTATGTATGGATATTGTCTATGTAGTTGGTATGTTCTTCTAGTGTGGCTGCCAGATATGAACTCTGAATGTCTATCAGCTGTGTTGCTTCTCGCCCTTTCATTCTTCAAGATCACAGGACAGCACATCAAACAGGACAGAGCTCACCCTGGATGATCCGTATGCTTGCATCTGAGGGTAAATCCGTTATTGAATGAAACAAAAACTGTTCACCACTGAGTCAAGGTACCGTAATAAAAGTCCCGTAAGTTTATGAATGCGCCTGAATCTGTTTCATGACGGTAAGTATCCAACATCGAAAAAAAAAAAACCACATCGTCACAGTTCTTCCTATAGTCTTTTATTACTAGCACTGTTTTACTTGTCTATTCTTTCTTCCTTATGCATACAAGATGTATGTAGTTTTAAGTATCCCTGCTTGCCACAGGTTAACATCTTTTCCTTTTAAGTGTTTTAGTGGTATATTCATTTGAGCATACAGTGTTCTGTATTTGAATTGATTATTTCTTCATCTTAAAACATGTCTATGTTCTTTTTTTTGTTCTAATTAGGTACTTTATTTGCTCAAGTGTAGTACTCTTCATCTCTTCTCTGCTTTCACTAGGAGATTTGAACCTGTGGAGAAGTATAACAGATCCCGTGATAAGCATCCGCCCCTTACTACTACTTATGCAAGTGTCCTTCTCCAGCCATAATGACAAGGCTTCCGAAGTGAACACCCGCATAAGACATATGAATTCACCAAAGTCTAAACTATCCACTAATAGAAAGCCATGGTAAATGCTATTCATTCACATCTATATTCCTATGCTAAAACTATACTCTAATATACCTTATAATAATCCTAGTCTGAATTGGGAGTACTAATGCACAATAGATACACAAACGTTCTTCTGAACGCAGCACCACCCTTTTCATAATCCTTTGTCTCATGAAACCCAAGAATCACACTAAACTTCCACAAAGAGTTGCCACTCTTTATAGGTCATTTTTGCCGCATAGTCCTTGACATTGCTTGACACCTCAAGTCCATAATTCATTATCACCGTTAGTGGAAAATTACAGATCTGAAACTTTTCCGTTATTCATACATCCAGACCGCAATATGCTGTCCAATAATGCTGTCTGCCTTTGTCGCAAACCAATTTTTCCACGCGACTGTTACCTGGGCTGTTGGCGGCCCCTTCTGTGTCTTGACCTATAAACACATGCGCCTGGACACTCCGTTGTTGGTTACCCTTACTGCTTCGTTTGTTAACCCTTCTTCTACCTGGTTAGTCGGTGTATACAGTCGTCTATCTGGGAATCATTAACTCTCAGTATTCCACGACAATTATATAACATGTGATCTCTCGCTACATGACGGTAATGTGCATTATATTACATGTGATCTCTCGCTACATGACGGTAATGTGCATTATATTACATGTGATCTCTCGCTACATGACGGTAATGTGCATTATATTACATGTGACCTCTCGCTACATGACGGTAATGTGCATTATATTACATGTGATCTCTCGCTACATGACGGTAATGTGCATTATATTACATGTGACCTCTCGCTACATGACTGTAGTGTGCATTATATTACATGTGATCTCTCACTACATGACGGTAATGTGCATTATATTACATGTGATCTCTCGCTACATGACTGTAGTGTGCATTATATAACATGTGACCTCTCGCTACATGACTGTAGTGTGCATTACATTACATCTGATCTCTCACTACATGACGGTAATGTGCATTATATTACATGTGATCTCTCGCTACATGACTGTAGTGTGCATTATATTACATGTGATCTCTCGCTACATGACTGTAGTGTGCATTATATTACATGTGATCTCTCGCTACATGACTGTAGTGTGCATTATATTACATGTTATCTCTCGCTACATGACTGTAGTGTGCATTATATTACATGTGATCTCTCGCTACATGACTGTAGTGTGCATTATATTACATGTGATCTCTCGCTACATGACTGTAGTGTGCATTATATTACATGTGATCTCTCGCTACATGACTGTAGTGTGCATTACATTACATCTGATCTCTCACTACATGACGGTAATGTGCATTATATTACATGTGATCTCTCGCTACATGACTGTAGTGTGCATTATATTACATGTGATCTCTCGCTACATGACTGTAGTGTGCATTATATTACATGTGATCTCTCGCTACATGACTGTAGTGTGCATTATATTACATGTGATCTCTCGCTACATGACTGTAGTGTGCATTATATTACATGTGATCTCTCGCTACATGACTGTAGTGTGCATTATATTACATGTGATCTCTCGCTACATGACGGTTTTATTGGCACCTTGCCGTCTTGACAGACGATAGTTTGTGCTTTAAAAAGGCATAACAACTTTTACCTACGGCGGTAGCGAATGTGACTGATAAGGCCAATTCCCGCTGTAAATGTCCGTTCACAGTGGGTGCATGTGAACACGTGGTCATTTCCACCATCATGCAACATCATGCAAAGTCTTACGCTGTGTGACTTATCTGCAATAATGTTCTCCTTTGTCATTATTCCATTTTTCTGATCTTTGCCCTCCATGCAACACGTTCAGCGGCGACTTGCTCCCACTATGCATTATCAATGCCTGTATCAATCATGTCCCGCTTACACACATCTTTGTATCGTAGTAGAGGCCGACCCTGAGATCTCTTACCCATCTGTAATTCACCAAAAAAGATGTCCTTTGGTATTCTACCATCATCCATCCTCCTAAGATGTCCTATCCATCTAAGTCTACGAAGACTGGGCATGGAATAAACCGTTACACAACCAGATCTTTCCAATACTTCAGTATTTGTGATTTTGTCTTGCCACTTAATACCAAGAATTCTTCGCAGAGACCGCATATGAAAGCTGTTTAAACGTTTCTCTTGGTGTTAGTAAGTTGTCCAGGCTTCACTGCCATAAAGAAGAGTACTAAGGACACAGGCTTGATAGACAAGGACTTTTGTTTTGGCAGTAAGCTTCCTGTTCTCCCAGACTCTTTTTCTTAACCTGTTCATTGTTGCTGCTGCCTTACCAATCCGGATGTTGATTTCCTGATCTAGGGATAATTTGCTATTTACCACTGATCCTAGATATGTAAAATGGTCTACCATCTCTAGTTCGGCGTCGTCAATAAAGATTGATGGTACCCCATGTGCACTTTGTGACATAATCTGTGTCTTCTTTTTGCTAATTGTTAAACCAAATTCAGAACAAGCATTGGAGAATGCAGATAGTAGACATTGCAATTCTTCCTCAGAGTGGGTGATAGCTGCAGCATCATCTGCAAAAAGCAACTCTCTGATCAGTACCCTCCTAATTTTGGTCTTGGCCTTCAATCTCTGAGCATTGAAGAGGCCGCCATCTGAGCGTGAGAGAATGTTGAAGTCTGCGCAGAACAATTCTGGCAAATACTTTTCCAACAATACACAGATGTGAGATACCCCTGTAGTTGTTGCAGTCGCTCCGATCGCCCTTGTTCTTGTACAGTGTTATGATGCTTGAATCTTTGAAATCATGTGGGACTTGTCCTTCTCGCCAGCATGGCTCTATCAGCTGGTGGATCTGTAGAGTGAGTGTGTCTTGCCCACTCCTGATAACCTCTATTGGAATCCCATTCTTACCTGGAGCCTTGCCAGATGCAAGTTCATTTATAGCACACTTAACTTCTATTATGGTGGGAAGTGTTTCCAGGTGGTCAGGAGTTGGTAGAGCCTCTATGGCGTTGAGGGCATCATCCGCTAGCTTGGTCTCACTTGAGTAAAGCTCCAAATAGTGCTCTACCCATCTGTCCATCTGCTGTTTCTTATCAGTTATGATTTCTCCAGTCAAGGTTTTCAATGGTGCACTTCTTTTGATCACTGGACCACAGGCTTTCTTTATTCCTTCATACATGCTTCTGATGTTTCCCTTATCACTTGCAATTTGAATGGACTCACATAACTTGATACAATAATCATTTGCACACTGCCTGTCAGCCTTTTGCACATCCTTCCTATAGTATGTCCACATTTGTTTGCCGCAATATAAACATCCATATCTCAATAACCAACTGAGGGAAAATTATGAGATTTAGTATATAACCTTATCATTATGTCCACCCAACAAAAAAATTTTTGTTCTGGAGATTTTACAGCAGATTTCAAAGTTTGTTTATATACGTATATAATTTACGGGTCTGAGATGAAATTCATAATTTTAAATATATTACAGCGTAGCCAGACAATCAGGGCTCAATGTTGAACAGTGTACGTGTTTTGAAGGGATTGGCCTTATGCCAACTACCCGCGTTGTTCAAACAAGGACTGTTCAGAGGTGTCTAAAAATGTGGGTTATTTCATGAAACCTGATTAATATATTTGTTTTTTTTAAATCTTACTCCTTATCGCTAGCATTGAAATATGTGAATATTTTTAATGGGATTTAATGCTTAAATTGTACACTTTAAGAATCGCTATGAAGTTGTACGCATATTTTTGTCAAGAAGCTGATCGCAGGAAACTGTTTTATCCTATTACAAATTCCGAAAAAAGAACAGTGAATGCATTGGGTTTGAGTCGATAGGTGCAAGAATCTGAAATTAAACCACCACGCAATAACAAAACGGTAGGTAGAAAGATTATTGTAGACAGCTTTGACAAAGATGTCATAAGGCGAGCTATTATAAAAATGTTTTTAAACGTCGACAGAGTCGACTTCATTGCACTGGGTTCTATCCCATATGGGTCGGTCTCTTTCCGCAGCGCGGAAAGCATCGCACAAAGCACAAACTCCGCAGCTCTAGCGACGGCCCACAGAAGTCTCCGAAAAATTTAACTCGTGAACCGAAGGATGCGGCCCGGAATCGAACCCACGACCTTTGGAGCCCGAGTCAAAAGGCTTGACCACTTCGCCACGGAGACTCCTAAAATTATAAAAATTTAGGATTTTATATCCAGGATTATCCAGCATTATAAAAATGCTGGATGCCAAAGAAACAGTGACAGTAAGAAAACTTAGGGTTTGGTTGAGAAAGAACAATAACATAGAGCTATCCAAAACAACTTTGTGGAAAATTATAAGGACATTATCTTCACTTTTTGAAAGTACAAAGGCGGTAGAAATATTCTTTGCGAGCAACCGCATTTAGGAGCCTTGAGAAGCAGATACCTACGTGAAATAAGGGAAATGCGCAAAGAAAGTTATGACATAGTGTATTTGGATGAGACGTGGATCAATGCGCACCACACAAGTGAAATGGAATGGCAATCAATGGATGGAAAGATAAAGCGTTATGTGCCCAGTAGTGAAGGACAGCGTTTGGTCATAGCCTTTGCTGGTAGTACTCATAATGGCTTACTACAGAATGCTAGGCTCGTGTTCGTATCAAAGCATACAGACAATAGGGATTATCATAATGAGATCAATGGTAATGTATTTAGAGATTGGCTCGAGAATACAGTACTTCCATCCCTTGATAGACCGTCTTGTCTAATCATGGACAATGCATCATATCACAATGTTGTTGCCCAAGAAGACAAAATACCTACGGCATCGGGCACAAAGGAAGCAATAAAGATATGGCTCCGAAGGGAAAATATACCATTTCCAGAAACATATTTCAAGCTACAGTAGTTGTCCCTTGTAAAACAGGCGCAAAAAAGCAAGACATTTCAAATCGACAAGTTGATAGAAGAGCATGGCCATAGGTGCTTGAGACTTCCGCCGTATCATTCTCATTTAAACCCTATAGAACTTGTGTGGGCTAAAATTAAAGGACAAGTGGCAGCTGCCAATACTACATTCAAATTGTCTGACGTCAAGATACTAACCCAGTCCGCGCTATTAAATATTGATAAAAGTTACTGAGAAAAATGTGAGGACTATGTGTTGAAAGAGGAAGAGGACTATTGGAGAAAGGATGGATTAAATTTTATGCAACCGACAGCAATTATCAACCTACTGGAATCGTCCGACACAGATTAAGGTCTGAGCAGATCGCAGACCTTAATCTACGTACACACTTACTGGGATATTTTGCTCCAACTATTCAGACGAATTGCAGGCCCTAAACATTACAGCATCAGCATAATGTCAATGGCAACAGTTTGTATTCCATAGTGATGAATTTTCAATTCCGCAAGCCCTCAGTGGTGACAAACAACTGTATTGAAACACACACACACACACACACACACACACACACACACACACACACACACACACACACACACACACACACACTAAACGCATTGAATACCAACAGAAGAGTAATATTGCGGTGGAAACTGACATATTGTGGCATACCAAGAAACGTGAGAGCAAACACGTTGTCAAATTAGGTGACAACACACGTGCATACGAAGCAATCTATAAACTTCAATGAAAAGAGGACCAACATATTGGTCGTTAAGAAGAAAGCCCACTACAGAGACACTGACAACTATTTTCATAGTGCAAAACAGGTAATCATGTTCCGTCTCTGAACGGTAAACAGCAGAGTAGACAGTCTTTCACGAAGACTCAAAGCGGGTCTGTCACTCATGTGTACGTGTGAACAAACTACACAGACAGCTGAACAGATCCTTAAAAATGGAAACATGATGACTAAATTGTGGTATCATTTCTGGTCACTCCATACGCACATTAACGCACAGCTATTTGAAACTTTCACGAACTCAATATAAAAAGCTAAATGCATCCTAGTAATATGAATACTTGTGTACAATTATTAACCAGCAGCTGAAGAAACCAGAAGGAAATGAAAAATAAGGTAAGAAATATATTCCTTCTACTGTCCTGTCAATTTACACATTATTTACCCCATACCTCTGTACATTCTCTGTCTTTACTAATATTACACATTGCACCCCTCTCGGGAGTCTCCGTGGTGAAGTGGTCAAGTCGTCTGACTCGGGCTCCGAGGGTTGTGTGTTCGATTCTTTCATTTCACGAGTGCATTTTTTCGGAGAATCCAGAGGGTCGTCGCTGGAGATACGGAGTTCGTGCATTGTGCCACAATTTCTGCCCTGCGGAAAGAGACTGAGCCATATGGGATAAAACCCGGTGCAATGCTACTTTAAGCTACTTTTTTATTGCACCCACTCCCATACGAATCTGGATACGCCTTGTACTTGTGTCCTTACCAGAAATAACGTGGTTTACTGTAAGACTAGTTTGTTAGCGTGAATTCACTACATTTCCCCCAAAACATCAAAGAAATGTTGCCGCTTTCAATGATTTAAGTTGCTTTTGGACCTATCAAAGACATATTCCTTGTGTGGGGGTAAATATGCAACAGACAGTTTTCAAAATAATTGATCGTGAATGAAGGCATTCTTTGTGGGACATACTATAGCTTGTTTTACCTCACTCAGAGTGTTACGCGTTGGTCTTTCCTTGTTTCTTAAGAGAGCTATCTTCTTCTTATCAATCAAGGGCTGCAGAGTCTGGCTGTTTGCCGCAAACCAGTCCTGCCTCTTATGATCCACAGTGCCGTAAACCCCTATGGCAGTTTTATACAGAGTTTCCTTAAGTCGACCCCACTTGTCATTTACTGTACAATTTTCTGGTATATCAGTGAAAGCGTCTTCGAGTTGCTGTTGAAACTTAAAGCACTTTTCAGGATCGTGAGTGTTAATAATATTAATCCTGGGGCTAGATTTATGTTTAGCTGTGTAGATTCTCTTTGGTCTCAGTCTAACCCTTGCAACAACCAAAGAGTGATCCGTATCACAGTCAGCACTGTGGTAACTTCGAGTCAATGATATATGGTTCAGATGTTGTCTCCATGTGATGATGAAGTCCAGCTGGTGCCAATGGCCGAATCTTGGATGTTTCCATGTGACCTTATGCAGCTCTTTTGTTTTAAAAAAGGAGTTTGTAATACATAGGTCATTTCTGGTGCAATGCTCCAGCAGCCTTTGCCCATTTTCATTCATGCGACCGATGTTGTATTTTCCAAGGCACAATGGCCATGAACTCGAGTCCTTGCCCACACGAACATTGAAATCACCGAGCATATAAATGTAGTCAGATTTTGGAACTGCCTTGATCACGGAGTCTAACTCCTCATAGAACGAATCCTTCACATCATCAGAGGAATCGAGTGTCGGTGCATATGCAGTAATAATGGTGGCAAAACCACAAGAGGTTGCCAAGCGCAGGGATAGTAGTCTTTCATTTACTCCTGCTGGAATTTCAATCATTCCCAGTAGCGAATTCTTCACTGCAAAGATCACACCGTGTTGCCTTTTTTCTGTCTGCTCTCTACCCTTCCAAAAAAAAGGTGTAATTGTTTTCCCGGGTGACCCTTCCTCAGCGAGGCGAGTCTTCTGCAGGCCAGCAATATCAATGTTAAGACGATTGAGTTCGGCATCAATCACAGCCGTTTTTCTCACATCGTTAATATTGGTCAAGTCAGTGGAAAATCCTGGACACACGTTCCAGGTTGCAAGCCGTAGCTTGAGGTTTCTATTTTTCTTTTTATTAGTACCTGGTGCATTGGTTTTACAGCCTGCGCTTCAGATTTTGTCCTAGCTCCAAGCACGCATTGCATAACAGTGTAGGCTGTTATACGGGGTTTAGTTAGGTGGCACGGCGTGCAAGGAGAAAAGAAATAACCAGATGATGCACGGCTGAGCACCGTAACTAGGTAGTTGGGGACGCTCACGGGTTGACGTAGGGGTAACCAAGGGAGGAATTGTGACTTTGTCGCCCAGCCAGCAAGATGCTTTGACTTTTGTAGTTGCTGTACGCATTTTTATATTGCTGAAGATTCTTCTAATAAACTGAATTTTATAGTCACCGCTGGCTTAACTTCATATCTACCTCTGCTTTTGAGTCTCGTCACTCTGCAATAATTGAAGCAGGCAGGCTGTGGCGGATCAACACCCAATTGGCCGGGGGCTGCCCAGCTTGAGGCGGGCGGTAGCTGATCAGTGACACCTGTAGGTGTCTCCCACCGTCAGAGGCAACGCGTGGCGCCCCATGACTACGCCAACTGACAGGGACTTATAACCTGTAACAGTTGCCTCTCGCTTTGATTCCGAGATCGGTTAAGACCAGGGATGGAGTTATTGCCTCTCCATAGCACAAAGCCTGGGCTAAAATATAGAGATCATGTGTTGCCCATGCAGCATGATCCCTCTCTCGGCCTGCCTAGTTCATTCCAGAAGAAAGGTAACACCTCTACATCTGGAACAAGACAAGCTGCAGAAGCTGCCGGATCAGCAAAGCAATGCTCTAACTGTCCGCCTATCGGAGCTTCGATCCTAGACCAGCCGCCAACCAAGGCTTAGGTTCTGGTCTGCCCTGCCATAACATTTTGTCTTTAGGTTGCATTTCCTCGCACCAGGGTAAGGCTTGTACCCTCCCAATTGCGCTCTTCCGCCCGAAGCCGTGGGCACAATGTGGGGTGTCGAGTTTGGTAAGCGCCGCCCAACATTCGGCGCTAACAGAAAGCAGGTAGTACAGTCTACTATTATACGGTAGCTCAGTCATATCTGACTTAAGACCCGACTATTGCGACTAACATGACGGTAATGTGCATTATATTACATGCGATCTCTTATCGTGCCCTAAACGCTACTTAAGGATATTTTCATGCAAAAGATTGCAGCACTTGCTTAAAACCATGAATTCTGTCAAGATTAGAGTTGGAAGATATTTTTTTTAAATGTTGCATATCCCTTACAGGACGTACAGTCAATGTACAGTCAACACCAGCATTTTTCAGGTGCTGTTGATGTACTAGGCAAGTTTTACGTTCAGTAGTTTTCCATTGCTTTCTGAACGACCGGCTCACATACCTCCGTAAGTTACCAGAGCTGCGCCATCCGCTGCCGAATCTCACTCAGCTGTTTTCCCCACGTGGATATACGGGATTACGAACAAGGTCGTTAACACCTTGGCCAGGGAGACCGGAAGATGTTAAGCATATATAAAACGACATAAAGAAATCCTAAACTAAACACCCTACCCGTCTATAAGCGTTAAGATGTCACATACATATCAGCAACAACATACTATTTTCTCTCCCAGAATGATCTCCAGGCAAATCTCCGCAAAGAAGGTCCTGTCTTCACACAGTTTAAAGAGCAGCTCCAGGCGTCGGCTGTTGAGGTACTTGTGTAGGATAAAGCCGCGGTCTAGAAACAGCTCCACGAACTCCTGTCTGCCTGCACCCAGCAACACTTGTTGAAACTGATCATCTCCTACCTGTGAAATATTCGGCTAAGTTAGTTGCATACCCTTTGCGGAACGTCACAGTCAACTGTAACATTTTGTGGCTGTTTGTGAATAATTGGCAATTGTTTTACGTTCAGTAGTTTGCCATTGCTTTCTAAACGACCGACACTCGCACCATTGTATGGAAATCAACGCATGACAGTCTGCTTCAAAATCTCCCGCAGCTGTGTTTCGAAAGCGATATGCGAGATAACGAATTGCATTCGTAACCATTTCCCACACAGCCTGTGAAATACTCAGTAGAAATTACTTATTTTATGAATTAATTACGCTTTCATCCAATTCAAAGAGAAACATTGGGATACAAAACCAGAGGGCAATCCAGAAAGCAATGGCTAGATGTAGTAAAAGAGATATTAAAAGTATCAAACATGACATTAGCACAAGCAACAAGACTAGCAAAAATAGGAAATTAACATTTTCCTCCTCTTTGTGATGCTACACGGGAAAAGAAGAACAAGAAACAAGTAGAAATGCGAAGATTATTAAATGAAAACAATATTAATTATCAGTTTCAAAAGTGTTACAATTTAAGGAAGTAGATATTGACTTATACAGATGATTGTACTTACAATAATTTTCTCATTGTACTTATTGTAAATCTCTGACACTGCCAAGTCAGGTCTTTTCCAGTCGATCGTTAGCTGAAGGTTCCACTGCACTTGCTGCGACACCGTCTGCACCCCTTGTGTACTTCTGCCTGCATACATTATTCATGTAATAAGAAAAAGACTCACTTTCTACTGTGATGATATTTTATGACAGCACTCTATCAGTGTCAGTGTCTGTCAGATTTTTTCCCCAGCCTATTATCGTGTAGGTGGTCAACATTGCATCGTATTGGCCGTTCTTTTACAATTAATACTACGGCATTTGTCTTAAGAGATGTAAGCATCCAGCGTCATAATGACATCAACCCCGCGGGGTCCAGTGATCTATAAAATTACGGGGCCAGCGCCATATGTCCAGTATATTTCAAAGAGTGTAGAAAGGGTCGTTTACGTAAGATACTTACCTCAGCATTTGACCACATTATACTTACCTCAGCATTTGACCACATTATACTTACCTCAGCATTTAATCACATTAAAGGGGCCAAACGAAATTGGCACACATTGAAATAATCGCTAAGATTTGTGAAAAATAGATAGATCGAAATTGAAATATTTGCTAAGATTGATGGGGAAAAAAGATAAATAGCAATGAAATAATTGCTAAGATTGATGGAAAATAGATACAGGAAGCCTGCATCTTTTCGATGCATGGAAAGATATCAGGGAATACCACCGGCAAGGTGAGAAGGTGCTGCCTTAAAAACGGTATGGAATAAAGAAATAGCTCTTCAATCTGTTGAGTATATCACGGGAACTCTTCTGTCGATGTAAACATTAAAAAACGAACGCAAGAAGAAGAGGAAGACGTTATCAGCATATGAATTAATAGCATTTTATTCGGAGAACAGGCGCTGCAAAAACACGTATGATCTCTCACACCTGTTGGCAAGAAACTTGATGATGATGACTTTTGATATCTGATTAGTGGATATATGGTGACATATTTAACAATGGTGCGTGGACGCAGATTCACGCAATTCTCCATTATTTGTTTTACTTACTGAAAAATACCGTAAACATTGCATAAATTACACATTTGACAACATTTGCATTATATTACCGCACAGTAAATTATTTGTTTTATTAAACATGTTATTATAATATGAGTTGATGAAATTATTTCAGAGATGTAAGTGACTGCCCTCAAATACATTCAGCATCATCATGTGCCATGCCAATAAGCATGGGCGGTCATGTTTCGCCATCTCAAACGGTCACCAAATTCGTGGATCAGCTCTGTGTTCTTATCTCGACCACACCACGTGGTCAAGCCATCCAGGTATTTACTTCTCTGCCTTCTCCTAGTTCTTTTCACCATCAATTTTGCCATTTGTCACCAAGCGTTCCAAGTTATTTCTTTTCATAACGTGACCAAAAAATTGTGACTGTCTACCTCTAATTTCTCTAATTAATTTACGGTTTTCATTTGTTTCCGTGGTCATTGGTTTTTCTGTAAGATACATTATGTGATCAGTAAAAACAGCTTAAACACCAACAACTTACAGCTGAGCACCGCCGTCAGGATGACTTTGCTAAGGTCTCTCAGCTCTGAACTCAGCAGGTGACTGTCCAGTAGCGTGAGCAGCACCGAGTCTCTCTGAGAAATAGAAGTGACCACTAGTGAACTTATTGCAGGTGCACATCATAGCCGCGTTAGTGTAGTAGCTAGACGCTCGTCTGTCGGTCCCATGGTCAAGGATTTGAACCGCACTGGGGCAGATTTGTAAAAGTTACCAGCGCTCCTAGGTCGACCTGGCCTAAAATAGGTACCACGAAATTCTTTGTCAAGTAAATTCGGCTAGTGTGATACTGACCACATCGCCATCAAGTGAAGATTAAGTTATACAAATATTGGACTAGCATCATATACCCAATACGCATAAATATGTTGAGAAAAGGGTCTTTTACTTCTACTTTGCTTATTATCTTCCCTACCTATCTACCTAGAGACATGGGACACTTTACTCTGAAGCCTTGGAAGAGTAGGCGTTAGTGTGCTTTCTTACCATGGCAGTGTTCTAGTTTCAGTTCCAAGCAGTAGTGAGATGATGTATTGTAACCAGCAAGGCTGGCTGTGGGGACAGCCCTGCCTCATGAAACAAGTACAAGGATAATTGTCAGAAACGGCTGGAAATTGTTTGAGAAGGGACATCCGTGAGGAAGGAAGCAAGCGGCTACACTACTGTACCTTATTATGTCGTGGCTAGAATATGTGAGGCCTAAAATTGTGTACATCAAAGGAAGTTACTGACATGAGACTATGCCTTATTTCTTTATGTATACTTTAAAGCGGATAAGTGAAACGTGTTATAAAGGATAGTGGCTAACGTTATACAGCACAATGAAAATGTTATACAGCACAGTGAAAATGTTATACAGGGACAGTATCAGCACAGTGAAAATGTTATACAGTACAGTGAAAATGTTATACAGCACAGTGAAATATCTTGTTATACAATACAGGGACAATGTTATACAGCACAGTGAAATATCTTGTTATACAATACGGTGACAATGTTATACAGCACAGTGAAATATCTTGTTATACAACACGGTGACAATGTTATACAGCACAGTGAAATATCTTGTTATACAACACGGTGACAATGTTATACAGCACAGTGAAATATCTTGTTATACAACACGGTGACAATGTTATACAGCACAGTGAAATATCTTGTTGTACAACACGGTGACAATGTTATACAGCACAGTGAAATATCTTGTTATACAACACGGTGACAATGTTATACAGCACAGTGAAATATCTTGTTATACAGCACAGTGAAATATCTTGTTATACAACACAGGCACAATGTTATACAGCACAGTGAAATATCTTGTTATACAACACGGTGACAATGTTATACAGCACAGTGAAATATCTTGTTATACAACACAGGGACAATGTTATACAGCACAGTGAAATATCGTATTATGCAGCACAGTGAAATATCTTGTTAGAGAGCACAGTGAAATATCTTGTTGTACAGTACAGTGAAATATCTTGTTGTACAGCACAGTGAAATATCTTGTTGTACAGCACAGTGAAATATCATGTTACACAACACAGGGACAATGTTATACAGCACAGTGAAAATGCTATATAGAACAATGAAATATCTTGTTTTATAAAACAATGAATTATCTTGTTATACAGCTCAGTGAAATAGCTTCTTTTCAACAACAGTGAAATATTTTATTATACAGCACAGTAAAAATGTTATACATTACAGTGAAATATCTTATAATAAAACACAGTGAAATATGCTAGACATGACAGTGAAACATGTTATACACATGACAGTGAAATAAGTGATACAGACAGTGAAACATGCTATTCAGCACAGTGTTATAACCTCTGACATAGCAAGGCGGCTGTTGCCACATAACTACCTGGGTAGCAGTGTGTACACACTCAAGGATCCTATCCCGACACTGGTTCCTCGCCAACGTATCGTCCTTGAACTCCCTGGGAAACGTCTCTGTCAGTCGGCGCAGCAATTCTGCCTTGATGTATGATTCCTTGCCTTTTGAGCCGGCCCTAAAAAGATGGTTGTGCAGTTACTTATAACAATATGTGGGAATGTTATATACGAGGGGAAGTCAATAAGTAAGTCACAAATGGTTGTTTTAAAAATATAACTAAATGTGATAACACCTTGAAGCCAGTTTATTTTTATACATACAGTGTCCCTTTATTTCTCAACATAATTTCAACTAACATTGATGCACTTATCCCATCGTTTTATCAGTCCTCACAAACCGGCTGCATGGAACTATGTGCTCTGTTTTCTAAACCACGTTTTCACTTCACATTCAACTTCAGCATCATTCGCGAAATGTCTCCCGCCAAGGCGGGTTTTCAGTGGATCAAAAAGGTAGAAATCGCTAGGGGCTAAGTCGGGGCTGTAAGGTGGATGTTCCAGAACTTCCCACCTTAGTGGTTAATTTTCTCCTGAGTTAATCAAACCATATGTGGTCTGGCATTGTCATGAAGAAGCAACATGCCTCTAGTCAGCAGTCCTGGACGTTTTCTTCGAATTGCATCATGAAGCATCGATAGAACTTCACTCTACGATTCAGAATTCACATTGTCACCTTTCTTCTTGAAATTGGTTAAAAGCACTCCTTGACAATCTAAGAACACTGTCAGCATAACCTTCCCTGCTGATGGCGTAATCTTGAATTTTTGGACACAAGGCAAAGAAGAACCATTAAAAGAACGAAAACATACAAATACCTGGGTAAAATCTTCAACTGCCCCAACATCATAAGGGAAGAAATACAAACTAGAATCAATTCTGGAAATAAGATATACTATGCACTACAACATCTACTAAAATGAAATAGGCTATCTCGTAACACAAAAATCACAATATACAAAACACTGATCAGACCAGTTGTGCTGTATGGCTCTGAAACCTGGAGTACAACTAAAGGAGACGAAGCCTTGTTACAAACCTTTGAGAACAAAGTTTTAAGACGCATCTTTGGACCCTTTAGGGATACACAAAGTGGATAGTGGAAAAGAAGAAGTAACAAAGACATTTATGATCTGTATAAGTCCCCGCTAATCACTGGTATCATGAAGGCTAATAGGCTACAATGGCCGGGCTATATAGAAAGAATGGAAGACAATAGGTAAACAAAACTCGCTTACACTCAGGAAATAAATGACCGTAGACCCCGAGGTAGATCAAGAAGACGGTGGAGAGATAATATATACATAGACCTACAAGCACTTGAAATCAATGACTGGCAAGAGAAGGTCAACCAGAGAGACGAATGAAGACGGATTGTATCTGCAGCAAAGAACCTAATGGCTCGGAACGCTGAAGAAGAAGAAGAAGAAGAAGAAGAAGAAGAAGAAGAAGAAGAAGAAGAAGAAGAAGAAGAAAAAGAAGAAGAAAGAGAAGAAGAAGAAGCAGCAGCAGCAGCAGCAGCAGCAGCAGCAGCAGCAGCAGCAGCAGAAGAAGAAGAAGAAGAAGAAGAAGAAGAAGAAGAAGAAGAAGAAGAAGAAGAAGAAGAAGAAGAAAAAGAAGAAGAAAGAGAAGCAGCTGAAGAAGAAGAAGAAGAAGAAGAAGAAGAAGAAGAAGAAGAAGAAGAAGAAGAAGAAGAAGAAGAAGAAGAAGAAGAAGAGGAAGAAGAAGAAGAAGAAGAAGAAGAAGAAGAAGAAGAAGGTTTCCAATGCATTGAAGCACGCTTTGATTCTGGCTGGTAGTGATGCACCCATCATTCGTTCCTAGTAACAATCCTGTTCATCATGTCTTCTCCTTCATCTTCGTATCGACAGAGATGATGCAAGGACAGGCCAAATCGGTTAATTTTGTGTTCCTCCTTAAATTGTCTGGGTACCCACCTTCAGCACACTTTCTTAAATTTCCATCGATCATGCATTATGCTGTATGTTGAACCATGTGAGCACCCTATTGCAGATGCTACAGAGTCTATCATTACTCGCCCGTCACCTTTAATCATCTCTTACAACCGCTGCACGGATGCTTCTGTTGCAATCTCAACAGGACGACTAGATCGGATTTCATCAACAATTTTAGAGCGTCCTTGAGAAAATTTTTCTACCCAGCTATGCATCGCTTTACGGGACAAACATTTGTCAGCATAAACAGGAAGCTTTTCCTTATGAATATCCTTTGCAGGCAGTCCTTTTGCCCCCCCCCCACACACACACACACAGCAGCAGCAGCAGCTGGTCGTTAATTACGTTAATTACGTGTGTTATATAGTTAAATACTGCCAATATAGATGGTTGTGCAGTTACGCACACACACAAACGCACAACAGCACGTTGCTCTTTGGTTGTACACTCCGTAAGTACAGTCGCCATTTTGTTTATGCGTTGCGCATGCGCATGAGACACCTAGCGCCACCTGACGAACGGGAATATAAAATTCGATGTTGCTGTCACCTAATGACACCTGTAGAAAACACCAACTACATTTAACTGCCATCCCACATATCTGTGTGACTTACTTATTGACTCGCCCTGGTCGTTAATTACGTGTGTTATATAGTTAAATACTGCCAATATAGATGGTTGTGCAGTTATTTATACAAATATATGGGACTGCTTTACAGTTAATTAAGACCGTTATAATGTTCCGTGACGAAGTTGTTACGGGCGTGATTCGTAATCCCGTATACCCGGGTTCTAAACACAGCGGTGCTGGTTTTTTCGTAAAAGGTGTAGGTGTTGGTCATTCAGAAAGTAATGGCAAACTACTGAACGTAAAACTTGACCAGGACTCACGAACAGGCAAAATGTTGGGGTTGATTGCTACGTCCTGTGAAGGACATGCAACTTATTTGTTTTTACTACAAATAGAGAGATGGTTCTGCAGCTAATTATAACAACATGTGGGACTGTTATATAGTTGGCAAAGTGGTCACACCGTCTGACTCGGGCTCAGGTTGTGGGCTCGATTCCGGGCCGCGTATTTCGGTTCACTTGTGCATTTTTTGGAGACTCCTTGGGGTCGTCGCTGGCGCTATGTAGTTCGTGCTTTGTGCGACGCTTTCAGCAGTTCGCTGCGGAAAGAGAATGAGCCATATGGGATAAAAACCCGATGCAATGAAGTCGACCCGGTCGACTTTTAAACGACTTTTAAGACGTATAAAATTTAATGCTGCCAATAGAGAAATGGTTGTACAGTTATTTATAATAATGTGTGAGACTCTCATCTAATTAAATAAGACAGTTATAGAGTTAAATGATACGAATAGAGAGATTATTGTAGTGTTTATTTGTGGTGCATATCTCATATTTTTTTACTCCCCACAAATTGTACATAATTATCCCGTGTGTTGTCGGGGCCCATAAGGGAAGCAAAGAATAGCAACACTGTAGCCTACCACGCATGTCGTAAGAGGCGACTAAGGAGGCTATGGTTCCGTCGCCCTGCTACTGAGTGAGTGCGTGGCGCGACACTGTGAGCTGTGAGTTTCGTGTGAAATGCTTTTGAATCTGCCCGAAATTTTTTGGAACGGGACTGCATGTTCGGAGCGATGGCAGGTGGCTATGTCCCAGAGTTGACCGGTTTTTGCCTTATGCAGAAATATGTGGCTGCTGGGCTTCTGGTTGACTGCCACTGCCATCGGCGATGAACTGTATTTTCGTGGACTGTGTGGGTAAACATCTAGGAAACATCCAGATAGAAAAATAACTGCCGATTCCATCAGAGATGAACTGGGTGTTTCGTGGGGGACTGTTGTGTTGGCATTCTGGCGGTGGCATTGTGCACAGTGTAACTGTGCAGGCTGTTGTTTGTCGAGACTCCTGTCTTTTCCATTTTTCACATTGGGCAGTGGGGAGCATTTTGTGTGATATTCACTGGCACAGGAACGGAGCATAATGGGGACGACCCGTTGCTGTGAAGTTGGAACTGCGACTAACTAACTGACTAACTAAATTGTACATAATTAATTCTTATCATTATTCATTCATTCATTCAGTAACATGTCCTTTACAGAACCTCGTTCCCATAACAACCTTCCGGAAAACTCGATCACAAGCAAGATGTCCCGCGTCCGATACATCCATCCGGAGATCATCCGCCACATTCTGTACCCATCTTCTCTTTGGCTTTCCTCTTCCTCTCTTCCCAGGTATATACCCCTCCGTTATTGTTCTCTCCAAACTTTCATGACGTTTCAAGTGACCAAAATATTTCAATTTTCTTTGTTTTATCGTTGTAATAGCCAACCTTCTTCAATATTTAGCCCTTGAAGTATGGATGCATTTGTTCTTTTCTTTACCCAAGATATTCTTAGAACCTGTCTATAACATTTTTATTCAAAGGCATTTATGCGCTATTCAGCTTGTTCATTAAGTGTCCAAGTCTCACAGGCGTATGTTGTAATGGCAAAGATGCATGCTTTTAAAAATCAAATTTTTGTAGTTCTATCTGTCCCGCTCCATAATTTATTGTTTTAGTCTTTGAAGAGCAATTGATAGTCGTCGTTTAATTTCTTTCATTGTGTCACCATTGTTGGTAATCAATGACCCAAGATATTCGAAATTGTCCAGCACTTCCAATGTTTCCTCATTAACATATATTTCTTTCTCCATAGTAGTTTTATCTGTATGTATTATCTTTGCTTTTGCTATGTTAAGATATAAGTTGTGATTTTCACTATTTCTTTGGGTTGAGGTTATTAGGTTTTCTATACCATTCTGTGATGTGGATAGTAATACTGTATCATCAGCACATCGAATCTCTGGTATTTCATGATCATCGATACTTGGGGCATCATATTGCTCCCTGGTTATATCATCTCTGACATTCTCATTATATTTTCGGTGTGCAGGTTAAACAAATAGGGTGACAGCACACGGTCCTGGTGGACTCCTTGCTTGATGTCAAACCAACCTGATGTCTCGCCATTAATTCTGACCGCTGCTTGTTGGTCTAGATTGGTCATTATTACACTGACTAATAATTGAACCCGACACCCCATATTGTGCCAACGGCTTCGGGCGGAGGAGTGCATGTGGGAGGGCCTAAGCCTTATTCTAGTGCGAGGAAATGTAATCTAAAGACTAAATGTCATGGCTGGGCAGACCAGGCCCTAAACCTTGGTCGGCAACTGGGTGAGGGTGGAAGCTCCGATAGGTGGACAGTTAGAGCATTTCTTTGTTGATCCGGCAGCTTCTGCAGCTTGTCTTGTTCCAGATGTATTGGTGTTACCTTTCCTCTGGAGTAAACTAGACAGGCCGAGAGAGGGATCATGCGGCATGGGCAACACATGGTCTCTAAATTCCGTCCAGGCTTTGTGTTATGAAGAAGTATAACTCCATTTTACAAACTATCGACTGTCAAGACGGCAACGTGCCAGTCAATAATTGAAGCAATTTATTGTATGTCCTAAAATAGAGAAACTAGAAAGCCAGAAAGTTTAAAAGCAAAATATGACATTAATCGTGTTAATAGGTTTTTGACACAATGATAGACAAAAAGCAGTAAAAGTAACTCTTAATACAAAATCTGCTCATAGTAAAAAGGAAATGTTATAGACTATTTTCCACCCCATGGAGTGTATTGGTATATGGTGCGTGTCCCATATTCTCAAGGACCAATCGGCACTCGATGGCTAATGTGCTCAGTGTCATGCAGGCTGCCAACACTTCCCATATCATTTACCGGTACCCGTTTCAGGCTTGGAGCAAAAGTAACATTGTTCCACTGTCAGAAGTGGGGGTGCACCACCGCCTTGTTGAAAGTATTATTTACTGGCGGAAAACCCCAAATAGTCAGAAATTGACTAGGGACAAAATTTATATTGTTGAACTACAGATTAAGCTCATGAATATCAATAGTACAGATTAAAGGTGGCTCGTTAACAAAAAATGAAATTAGCTGTTTTTAATATTCGCCAAGGAGTGGGAAGAAGGTTAGATGAGCTAGATTTAAGTCTACAAATTGACTACTAGCTCAGCGCAGGTTTTTCTCCCCTGAATGTTCCCCTCCCTGGTGTCTAAGTAACCCCCCACCAATGTACACACACAAACATGCATGCACGATTGAAAAATAACAGATAACTATGAGTTTAAAACAAGCTACACTCAGTTTAATTACATTCCATATTATTAAACATATGATGTTCGTCACGATGATGATGATGATAATGATGATGATGATGATGATGATGATGATGCTGATGATGATGATGATGATGATGATGATGATGATGATGATGATGATGATGATGATGATGATGATGATGATGATGATGATGACGACGACGATGACGATGATGATCATGATCATGATGATCATGATGATGATCATGATGATCATCATGATCATGATGATCATGATGATCATGATGATCATGATGATCATGATGATCATGATCATGCGCTGTGCGATATACACTCATACATGTGAAATGATGGAAAGAATATACATAACTCTGAAATGCTTATATCCTGTCGGGATCTGTGTCCTGGTTACAAGAGAGGTCCGCGAACAGCAGCTATGTTCAGATCAGCGTACAGCCGGACAGTGTTTGTAACAGTAGTTTTCCGTCCTGTCGCCCCTAGTTCCTCCGTTATCACAGCACGGGAAAAACTGGTCTTCTGTTGAGGGCTTGGAAGAGAAAATCAAGAATATGTATTATCTAGTTCTACATCAGTACAATCCTAAATAATACATAATACACCCCCACCCCCTCATACAATGACCAGGCTGGCCGAGCCTCTCTTCCAGCTTTACTGCATTAACTCTCCTCATTCTCCCTCTATATCTCTCTCCTACTTTCTAGTCTGGGAAGGACTTTTCTAGTAGTCGAACATGCCTGTAATTATTACATTTCTGCCATCCCTTATAACGTCCCGTCATGAGAAATGCGATGTCCTAAGTTAATGTCACTAATTCAGGCAGACATGTAGTTCCTCACAGCCGCTCCGGCAAAAATTAGTTTAGCAGATTACAGGGTCGGTAATGGTATCATAATAGTACCTGATCTCCGAGCTTACATGCCGAGATCAGCTTTTGTAAAAGGCCTCCGCTCACTCACAACACATTGAAACGGCTAAGCACCATATACCCTATGTGGGTAATGTATGTACCATTACACCGCTGCTTCAAACAAAATCAATAGGCCCTATGCCAATGCGCGCTGCGCATACGAGCACAATAGCATACCACTATTCATATTGGCATGTTTGCATATGACAAATAAATCTCTCACATCAAATACACATAAAGCATAACAAATTCAAAATAGACATATAATGATACTCAACATAATAGCATAATGCATGAGTTAGTAACGATATTGTATACATACAAAATGAGGCATATCAACATGTCTTATTGAAGTGACCACACAGAACAGCCACATTGCTGCTCTGCCCGGTTTAGTCACTACTTAGCCAATGTCGTGGTAAGAATAAAAGAAATGTAGTCAGTTGACTATATTTTGTACAACCAATGCACACAACAAAAGGCAACTAGGCTAGTCTACATAGGAGTGACAAGCATCTGCTTAGATACATGAACGTCAAAAGTCTATCTAGAACATAGCCGAGATCTGCCTAACATAAGGTTACGTGTTAGATGAATAACCAATCTATGCAATATGATATATACACAGAAAATGAGGCATATGAGTTCACAGATCAGTATCAAAAGACATGGATAGTCTTAATGAAATAACCTAGCTCGGACATAAGGATGAAAATCCGCAGCTTTATTGAATAATATACATTTACACACACACACACACACACACACACACACACTCTCTCTCTCTCTCTCTCTCTCTCTCTCTCTCTCTCTCTCTCTCCATACCTGTTTCAAACATTTGCCGTATCTAAAGTGAACAAGATTAGCAAGCCTATTTATACTAAGTATAATCCACGCTCTAATCTCTGTGGCGCTTCCCTGTATGATTCGAGGTGCACGTTTCCCATGTCTAATTACCTCCATCAGACACTTCACAACTGAGTGGTTTTCCTAGGTCCTGATTTCATCCCCAACCTTCGCTGGTGAATGACTCCCTTCACGCGGTCCATTTCACATCTGTATAATTATAATTACCTTATCAGTTTGACACGTAACGCCTTGAAGCTGGACTGGCTGGGTAGCTTGACGGGCCCCTTAGTTTGACTCTATTGTTCATCCAGGGTGTATTATCAAGCAGAACCTTTCACCTGTATTCTGGCAGATGAGCCCTGGCATCAAATTGAAGAGTGTTTCCATATAGCAGCAGCCTGCAAGGTTTTTGTGAGTAATCTTATGTCAAGGCTAGACGGTCTTGTACAATGTTTGTAGAGAATACGGTTCATTCTTCTGTACTTTCTCTAAGTGGTCATTCAGATGTGAACCAAAAAAGTATTCTGGGATGTTAACGCGGCTTTCGGCGACACCCACTTCAAGTGGGTTTCGCACACATAACCAAGGGATCGACAGACTAGCGTGCTAGCCACTGCGCTTCCCATGAACCAATGACCAAAGAACCGACAGACTAGCCTCCTAGCCACTGCGCTTTCTTTGAACCAAAGGACCGACAGACTAACGTGCTAGCCACTGTGCTTCCCATGAACCAATGACCAAAGGACCGACAGACTAGCGTGCTAGCCACTGCGCTTCCCATGAACCAATGACCAAAGGACCGACAGACTAGCCTCCTAGCCACTGCGCTTTCTTTGAACCAAAGGACCGACAGACTAGCGTGCTAGCCACTGTGCTTCCCATGAACCAATGACCAAAGGACCGACAGACTAGCGTGCTAGCCACTGCGCTTCCCATGAACCAATGACCAAAGGACTGACAGACTAGCGTGCTAGCCACTGCACTTTCTTTGAACCAAAGGACCGACAGACTAGCGTGCTAGCCACTGTGCTTCCCATGAACTAATGACCAAAGGACCGACAGACTAGCGTGCTAGCCACTGTGCTTCCCATGAACTAATGACCAAAGGACCGACAGACTAGCGTGCTGGCCGCTGCGCTTCCCATGAACCAATTAAAATTGCATGTTAATTTATGGGTATGTTTATGTGAAATATTGTATTCTTGTCATTTCATTTGTATATTCTAAAAACATGATGACACTTAATTATACAATTGCTTGCGACAAATGAAAAGGAATGTTAAGTCCACTTTTGTGATGCATTTGGTGTCCTGCATATATTTATTTCATTACCATTTTGGTGATCTGTATATAGTGTTTTTATAATTGTTTAGCTAAGACACCCAACAAACACTTTGATGTCCTAAATTAATATAAATACTACTTTCTAAAATATAAAAGATCAAAACAGTGACATTTAGTGCATGTAGCAACTGCATTAATGATACTAAATTATTATAGCTAACTGCATTAAAGATACTAAAACATTATAGCTAACTGCATTAAAGATACTAAAACATTATAACTAGCTGCATTAATGATACTAAAACATTATAACTAACTGCATTAACGATACTAAAACATTATAATTAACTGCATTAAAGATACTGAAACAATATAACTAGCTGCATTAATGATGCAAAACATTATAACTAGCTGCATTAAAGAAACTAAAACATTATAACTAGCTGCATTAATGATATTAAAACAGTATAACTAACTGCATTAAAGAAACAAAAACATTATAACTAGCTGCATTAAAGACACTAAAACATTGTCACTAGCAGCCTCGAGAGAAGAAAATCAATGGAGCGCATCATCAATCACAGACTGCAGTGGTACATTAAAAGTGAAAACATCCTTGTGCCACAGCAAGCTGGCTTTAGGCAGTGCTATTCTACGGAAGATCAGAAAGCTACCTCTCTCAAGAAATTGAGGATGCATTCCAAGAGAAGAAACTGGTGCTTGCAGTATTAATAGGTCTGAAGAAAGCCTTTGACAATGTCTGGAAAGAAGGTCTGATGAAGAATCTGAGAAACTGTAAAGTCAATTGAAGAATGTAAAAATGGGTGAAAGCGTACTTGCACAACAGAAGAGCCCGAGTACAGATATACCGGCTCAAGAGCAAGAAAGTACTACTGCGCTACTGTGTTCACCAGGGCGGAGTCTTGTCCCCACACTTTTTATAATCTTCATCAATGATTTCTGCTAATCATGCCACATGAAATTAAGGCGGCAATGTACGCTGATGAGCTGGTTCAGTGGAGTACAAATAAACATGCATCAGTGGCCACCAGATCGCTACAAAGAGCTGAAGATGCATTTGTTGCATGGGCAAATAGATGGTGTGTCAGCATAAACATTGACAAGAGCAGCACCACTCTATTTACTCTCTCTCCAAAACAGGCAAGGATCATCCAGATAAATGGAATACCCCTAAGAGAAGATAAAGAACCAACATACCTTGGAGTAACATTTGATGACAGGCTGACGTGGATAAAGCACATCAACAAAGCAGTAGCAACAGCCAGGAGGAGAATAGCTATCCTGAGAAAACTAAGTGCAGCCACACGGGGAGCCAATGGGTAAATACTTAGCAAAGTTTATCAACAGAGCATACGACCACACCTAGAATACGGGTCAACTGCGTGGTGTTAGCATCAAAAACAACACTACAAGAGCTGGACAAGGTGCAAAATCGAGCACTTAGAGTAACCACAGCAGGGATGAGATCAACCTTTATAGTGGAGATGGAGAAGATGGGGAGGACACTAGCAATGAGAGATCGCGGAGATACGAAAACGCTAATACAAGAGAAAAGTTCCTCAGCTTGCCAGGCCACCCTATGAAGAACAGATTTGAAAATTAGCTATGTGGCGGTTGAAAAGAAGCAGTTTTATTTATCAGACCAAACGACTCTGCAGAGAAACCACCAATCTGCCCACAATTGTTATCCCATTGAAAAATATTCCAGAGCGAACTCCGTGGAAAGATAAACATAGACTATCACTACAAATCCAGACAAAAGTGAAAGGAATATTTGACAAGGAAGAACATAACAGTGTACAGCGCAGAACAACCACTCTCAGCTTCCTTGATGAAGAATACCCACAGGACCCCTGGATCCGAGTCTACACAGATGGGTCAGCACAAAATGCTGTTCGAAATGGAGGTGCGGGAGTGTACATTTTTTTTATGTTGCATATCCCTTACAGGACGTTGCAGTCAACACTAGCATTTTTCAGCTGCTGATGATGTACAAAGCAAGTTTTACGTTCAGTAGCTTGCCATTGATTTCTGAACGACCGGCTCACATACCCCCGTAAGTTAAGAATGCCAATATAATACTAGGGACACGGCCAGAGTACCAAAATGAAAGTACTGCCGTAACTATGATGCCAAAATTGAGGCAATCAAGATAGCAACAGAGAAATTACTAAATACCAGCTATGGGACACAACCTGTGGGGTGCTATTGACAGATGGAAAATCAGTGCTCGAGGCGCTTCTGTCTGAGAAATTGCCAGTACTAAGGACACTACTTTCTGAACTTAGCAGTCAGCATGAGGTCACCATACAGCAGATACCATCCAACTGTGTAGTACCCAGAAACTAGAGAGCTGATCAATATGCTAAGGAAGGAGCACAAGAAGAACAGCCTGGTGTGCCCGTTACATACCACTAAAAGAAAAGAATGATCATATCAATCAGAAAGCCACCAAAACTTGCTCAATACGACTACCACATTATGGACAGACCAGAACAGGTTATTCTTCTGCGCCTAAGAACAAGACACAATAGATTACACAACCACATGTATACAAAATTCAAGATTGGTGAATCAGCCATATGCCCATGTTGAATGTCGTCGCAGACAGCAGATCACATACTCCAAGTCTGCTCAAAATACAACATATCTAGGCAAACCTTCTGGCCTAGAGAGACGACAGTGGAATATGAACTCTATGAACCGCTGAGTGAACTAAAGAAGACAGTTAAATTCATACAAGAGACAATATCGCAGTTACAGACATATCTCAAGCGTACGAAGAAAGACGAAGAATTGTCACTAGCTGTATGAAAGATACTAAAACATTATAACTAACTGCATTAGATACACTAAAATAATATAACTAGATGCATGAAAGATACTAAAAGAGTATATTACGTACACATTCTGTGTCGATATGAAAGCAAATGCCAGTATATCTGCGATCATGCCCTGGCCACACACTACAATGACTGGAACATTTCTACTTAACAGCGACAATGCATGGTTGATATCGTTGGGACCTCCTTGGATTAACAGACCAACCAATGGGGTCTGCCCAGCCTCTGTTTCAGAATCAGCTGAAGGATAACACAGATAAAATAATTATGTATGCATCACAATCATCATCATCATTAGGATAATCAGTCCAAAGACTAGTGTTGGAGTTGTTTGATCGTATCCTCTATTCTCCAGACTGAACCTTCCAGCGCAATGTTATAATCAGCTATAATGACTGCCTTATAGAATGGAGTTTCGGTAAGCCATGCCAAAGCTTCAATGACCACCTTTACTCCTATTCGCATGCTGGATTGCATGTTTAAATATGCTCCACTCTTATTTTCAAACCAATTCTGCTCCAATAATGCATCACACCCTGAACTCTTAGCAAAAGAGAAATTACTAAATACCAGCCATGATACACAACCTGCGGTGCTATTGACAGCTGCAAAATCAGTACTCGAGGCGCTCCTGTCTTGGAAATTGCCAGTACTAAGGACATTACTTTCTGAACTTAGCAGTCAGCACAAGGTCACCATACAGTGGATACCATCCCACTGTGGAATACCCGGAAACGACAGAGCTGATCAATTGGCTAAGGAAGGAGCCCAAGAAGAACAACCTGATGTGCCCGTTACATACCACCAAAAGAAAAGAATGATCAAATCAGTCAGAAAGCCACCAAAAACTGCTCAAGATGACTACCACATTATGGACAGACCAGAACGAGTCATTATTCTGCGCCTCAGAACAAGACACAATAGATTATACAACCATATGTATACAAAATTCAAGACTGGTGAATCAGCCACGTGCATATGTGGATTGGCGTCGCAGACAGCAGAGCACATACTCCAAGACTGCCCAAAATACAACATATCTAGGCAAACCTTCTGGCCTAGAGAGACAACAGTGGAAGATAAACTCTATGGACGGCCGAGTGAACTAAAGAAAAGATAGTTAAATTCATACAAGAGACAACATTGCAGTTATAGACATATTTCAAGCGAATGAAAGAAAACGAAACCCTACACTCTGTTATACAGACTTGATTATATTTTGTACGGTCTTCGTGGGTAAGGATCAATTCCTCCCTTTTAGGCATATCCTCAACCTGTATCACTTTCACGTGTGTCGTCAGCTCTGTATAAATCTTAACCTTGATATCCTTGCATTGCTTGCCATGTAGCACATGCGCCGAACAAAAGAACCATTTTGTCAGTTTCGTAATCTTTCGAGGAAAATACTTACCCATGATTTGGGGATGAGCTGATGAGTGACAGAATGAGTTATTGTCACCGCATCTCTAGGTAACTCCAACTGCGAGATCCCCTGCCAGTTTATCTTTAGGCATTTTGGTTACCAATTATCTGTGGTGTACGACGTATGGCAGTAGTATTATATGGAGTTCCGTTAAACCAGCGCAAAGCTCTCTGATGTGTGTTGCAGGGAACCCTTTATACACACAACAATGGCCTTAACTTTTCCTTGTGCCAGTGACAGAAGTCACACACCATCGGTGCAGCTATTTCTTGGGCATTCTAATTTTGCCTTCCAGTTTTCATGTGACCAAGTCAAAACATCCTACTTGTGCATGCTATATATTATAAGTGAGGGCGATTTTTACGTGCCTTTAGATCTATTGGACATATGGTGCTTGACTCAATTTATGTGGTCATTATCACGCCGGTCGCCATCACTTCCCAAGATATTTCCTGGTACCTATTTTATGCTGGATCAACCTGAGATCCCATGTCAATGTTAAAAGAATGTGGATTTGAACGATTGGCCGCTTGACCAGCAGACAATCGTTTAACGGCTTCCTTAAGTAGTATGGTCACGACAAGAACATAGAGCTGATCCACGACTCTGGTGATCGTGTAAGATGGCAAAACATGATCACCCACGCTTATCGGCATGGCACATGATGATGATGATGATGATGATGATGATGATGATGATGATGATGATGATGTGTAGTTTTAATTGCCTCTTTCTCCATATCTTTAAGAGCTGATTTTCACTCTTTGTATACTGTAATTACACATCTAAACAACTTTAAAGATCTTTTTGTTCCAAATGGCTATAGTTTCGGAGCCATATATGACTACAGACCAAACATGTAGTGTAATCCTTTTCGCATCACAATATTGATGCAACTTGATGTTACCTCCTGGGCGGTTTAATTGCTTTACTACTGCCCCTATCACTAATTCAGGGGGGGGGGGGAATCAAAATCGTCATTAAAACAGAACAACAAGAAACAAGAAACCTATGTGCCCATTACCTTAGGGTGTCCATTACATTTGACCATCAATCCCTCATGCTAATTTGATAGTACATCTTGACCAACACAAGTTATATAGGAGCGATAGTACAAAACGCTACTGTAACAATTTTAGCTGTAATAAATGCTTTCAATAGAAACGACTCGTGTTACAAATTAATAGTATGCTTCAAAATGAAGAGAATGTGTGTTTGTTCATTTAAAAAGGTCAAATGTAATATTTTAAAACTTAACTTATTCCAGCATGTGACCATTTAAACAAGTAAATTATGGAAAACAGATAAAAGAGCACGTACTGAGCAGATCCACGGAATAAGACAATAGAGCTCCTAAGAAGAATATGAAAGTCAAGGCCACTTTTACACATCTTAAGTCTCATTGGGTATATGGTGATAGACACGTGTTTTTGTTGACCAATCGGCGCTCAGTGGGTGATGTGGTCAGTATCACTCCGGCCGCTTCTACTTCCCAAGACATTTTCTGTTATTCATTTTAAGTTAGGTAGACCTGAGAGCATCGGTCAATGTAAGACATCCGCCTCGATGTGCATTCCAACCCTGACAGGCGACACTATGCTACAGATACCATATATTGACAACGGGGAAACCTGTTGTCTTTAGTATACTGTGAACATTGTGTCATGGCTGGGATTTCATGGGGAGAGCTCATCACATGTGACATGCTGCTCGGGTCTGAAGGAGTTAACTGGGTGAATTTGTCCAAACATACGTTGCATCATACTTTACAGCTTTCTTGAAAAGCTGTCTTCCAGAGCTGAGCATCAGCTTAGTTATCACTGTGTGAATTTCCTTCTTCTTCTTCTTCTTCTTCTTCTTCTTCTTCTTCTTCTTCTTCTTCTTCTTCTTCTTCTTCTTCTTCTTCTTCTTCTTCTTCTTCTTCTTCTTCTTCTTCTTCTTCTTCTTCTTCTTCTTCTTCTTCTTCTTCTTCTTCTTCTTCTTCTTCTTCTTCTTCTTCTTCTTCTTCTTCTTCTTCTTCTTCTTCTTCTTCTTCTTCTTCTTCTTCTTCTTCTTCTTCTTCTTCTTCTTCTTCTTCTTCTTCTTCTTCTTCTTCTTCTTCTTCTTCTTCTTCTTCTTCCTCTTCTTCTTCTTCTTCTTTTTCTTTTTTCTTTGTTCCTCTTTCGTTGAGTGATGTGCAACTCTCTTATTCAGAGGAACATGTCCAACTTCAGCATTCATTTGTGTAAGTTTATCTTCCATTGTCAGATTCCATCAAAAGTAACGACCTCTACCTGTGCGTAATTTATATCTCTTAAGAAATAGGGTTACAACCTACATTTTGTAATGTCCAACTTCTGTGTAATTTGTAACATGATCCTTTGTTGTCACCGTTATCCGTGGAAGGCAAGGTATTTAATGTCACTAACCAAGAGATCGGAAGACACTGGTGCAATGGCTTGCACACTTTCCTGTTGACCTGGTGGTCATGTTTCGAATCCTGGCTCTCAAGCGGATCAGCCTAAAAGTGGTACCAGAAAAAGTTCTAGGAAGCAAAGGTAGCTGGCATTAAACTTACCACAGCCCCAATCTAGTGCCGATTGGTCTACAGAAATATGGCGCTAGAACTATATATCATAAACGTGTCAAAGTGTGTGAACAGGTTTTTTATTTTTACATTTACAGACTCAAGGGATCAGATTGTTCATCTAAAACGAACATCACAGCACTCAGGACATGCCCATGTGTGATCCACCTCCTTTAGAAGATATCAAAGAGTGTGAATACTTACACTTCCAGTGGTCAATTAGTTACGTTCGCCTTACTTCCTCCTCTACAACGGACCTTCCTGCTAATGCCGAACTGGATTCCTGATTCCATTGGTCGTAGGTATCACCAGTGTGTATTCCCTCTTGCAACAGACAATCATATACAGATAGTGTCATGTCTACCATGCTCAACCTGTGTTTCACCTGGAGGCCATCCAGTCGGCGCTTTCATTTCCACGCACAATGGCATGGCCTGGACAGTAAAGCCAATTCACAGCTCCAGTGTGTGTGTGTGCGTGCGCGCGTGCATGCGTGCGCGCGTGTGTGCGTGTGCGTGTGTGTGTGTGTGTCAACCACTCTTGTCAAAAATATCCAGACTGAACCCCGCAGAGCAATGTTATAATTAGCCATAATGACAGCCTTATTGAATGGAGTCTCGGTAAGCCATGCCACAGCTTCAGTGACCGCTTCCACTCCCATTCGCATACTGGATTTCATGTTTGTATATGTTCCATTCTGCTCTATGTTTGTATATGTTCCACTCTGCTCTATGTTTGTATATGTTTCACTCTGCTCTATGTTTGTATATGTTCCACTCTGCTCTTTTGTATATGTTCCACTCTGCTCTATGTTTATATATGTTTCACTCTGCTCTACGACGATTTTAATCCTTCAACTATCAGTAAAACCCCATCCCAGTCTCTCACCTGACTGCACTAATATGTCATTAAAGACCATTAAATCCTCCCCTGTGATGTCCTCTATCTGATGCCTTTTTTCCAAATCAATTCTGCTCTCTCAATGCACAATTCGAAAATATGTTATCCAGTCTTCGTGAGTAAGGGTCCATTCCTCTCTTTAAGGCACATATTCAACCTATATAACATGCAAGGCCTCTCTTCATGAGATCAGAGGAACGTGATAATTTCAATAGAGACTGTTGTTTCGTGTAAACATTCCTATCTCTGTGTGATTTCGTTAGAAACTGAGGCTTCTTATTCAAATTTTCAGACTTGCGTGATTTCATTAGAAACCAATGTATCGTGTTCACATTCCCACCTCTATGCGATTCCATTAGAAACCAATCCATCGTGTACACATTCCCAGCACTATGCGATTTCATTAGAAACCAATGTTTCTTGTACACATTCCCAGCTCTATGCGATTTAAATAGAAACCAATGCATCGCGCACACATTCCCAGCACTATGTGATTTCATTAGAAACCAATGTTTCTTGTACACATTCCCAGCCATGTTATATTTCATTAGTAACCAGTGATTCTTGTACAAATCCCTCAAGAGTGTCAGTAGTTCTATATTTGTCTTTTTTCCCTTCATAATAACCTACCTGTATTGAAATAACGACGAGCTTTCCCTACTGGCCGTGTTAGACGCATTTCTAGACGAAACAGGAAGTTTTCCAGACTCACATCTTCATTCATAATAAAAAAGTGAGTCATATTTGGATTTAGGTGATGCGACAACTCCTCCTCTTCCTGGTCACCTGCTGTTACCATTTTCAGAATATTTGTTCTCATCAGCTGGTAAGAACACATGAAAGGGTTTGTTCATGCAAAAAACTGCAAAACTATTGTCATAAAAGACGAATCAAGGTTTCTCAGATTAAAATATGCTGTATCATTGCGATCACAATGATTATGCAGATCTATTATTTACATGTGCAGGAAAACTTCGTACAACAGTTTAAGGACCTCTATGATGTCAACGTGATTATGGCATGCACTGATAGATGACACGTGAAATATTCTGACAATGACAGGTTAGTCACACAATACCCAGTAAGACTAGATGGCTCGGGATATCCTAGCAAAGGCACATCAAGCTGAGGATAGCCTAGCAATGGCACATCCTAATGAGGATATCCTAGCAATGAAAGATCAAGTTGGGGATATTCTGGCAATGAAACATCAAGTTGAGGATATCCTAGCAATGACACATCAAGTTGAGGATATCCTAGCAATGACACATCAAGTTAATGATATCCTGGCAATGACACATCAAGTTGAGGATACCATAGCAATGAAACATCATGTCAAGGATATCCCAACAATGACACATCAAGCTGAGGATATCCTAGCAATGAAAGGATATCAATTTAAGGATATCCTGACAATGGAACACCATGTTAAGGATATCCGAGCAATGAAACATCATGCTGAGGGTATCCTAACAATGACACATCAAGTTGTAGGATATCCTAACAATGACACATCAAGTTGTGGATATCCTAGCAATGACACATCAAGTTGAGGATATCCTAGCAATGACACATCAAGTTGAGTATATCCTAGCAATGACACATCAATCAAGTTGTTGATATCCTAGCAATGACACAACAAGTTGAGGATATCCTAGCAGTGACACATCAAGTTAATGATATCCTGGCAATGACACATCAAGTTGAGGATATCCTAGCAATGAAAGGATATCAATTTAAGGATATCCTGACAATGGAACACCATGTTAAGGATATCCGAGCAATGAAACATCATGCTGAGGGTATCCTAGCAATGACACATCAAGTTGAGTATATCCTAACAATGACACATCAAGTTGTGGATATCCCAGCAATGACACATCAAGTTGAGGATATCCTAGCAATGACACATCAAGTTAATAATATCCTGGCAATGACACTTCAAGTTGAGGATACCATAGCAATGAAACATCATGTCAATGATATCCCAACAATGACACATCAAGCTGAGGATATCCTAGCAATGAAAGGATATCAATTTAAGGATATCCTGACAATGGAACACCATGTTAAGGATATCCGAGCAATGAAACATCATGCTGAGGGTATCCTAGCAATGACACATCAAGTTGAGGATATCCTAACAATGACACATCAAGTTAAGGATATCCTAGTAACCACACATCATGTTGTTCTTGCAATGTTTTGAAAGGGACACATGACAAATTATAGTTCTGAAGATCTAGCTCAACAGATTTCAACAGATAAAACAACATACGTTGATGCAATCTATTCCATATAGTTTGTGTTTACTGGATTGCCTCCCAGGTCCTGTCCAGGCTCGAACTGTCGCACGTTTTCAAGTGCTACACAACAGTACAAGTAAAGGTCCCCCATTGGACCCGAATTCACACGCATGAAAGCCCATTTTGGAGTACGGTGCTAGGTACATATTTTGTAGAGCAATCGGCACTCGGTAATGTGGCCAGTATCTAACTGGCTTCATTTGTCTCCCATGACATTTTCTGATACGCATTTTATGCCGGGTTGATCTAGAATCCCAGGTCAGTTTAAAACTTCGAGTCCACCTCGGTGTCGATCGAAACAATGACCACAGGGCCGGCGGGCGAGCGTCTGGTCACGATGCTACACGACTACCCTGCAACACGGCGCTGACCTTAACTGATTCAGCGCTAAACAAACATGTATGTTTGGACCAACCAAGGTACACAATCAAATGTACAAGTAGTATAATGTAAACTTCCGCTCACTGAGCATTGAAATTGTGGAAGATACTACTAAACAAAACAAATAACACGATGATTAATATGACGATATTTCTGTTTAAATGGAGGTCACATTTGGCACTGAATCAATTAAATATGTCACAAGCAGACAAATAAACAGACACCATTTGAACTCCCTAATGTCTTCATATTGCAATAGTTGGCGAGAGTCGAGTGTATCCCCAAACTGTGAAAAGCTATGTTGGCAGTAGCATAACTTCCATGACCTAAAGGTAGAGATCTGCTGAATAAAGACATAGCTAAAGTATGAATAAAATTGGTGTGACTGTGGTAAAGCTGTGGAAATGTAACCAATATAAAATAGCACGAAGGAATGCAGTTTTACAGAATACAATAACGGACAAAAGGATGTTGCGTCGACTCGCCTTCATCAGCAAACAAATACACACAACACCGCATATAAACACGGGGAATACACCGCAGTGACTACATTAATGCATAATAATCGAACGAGAAGAATGGGAAAATGAAACAAACATGAGAATAGTGAAAAGAACATGAAAAAAATAAGAACAGTAAAAACAAAATTAAAAGAAATGGTTCTCAATTTTTTTTGTCCACCTTTCCATTCTTCTCATTCGGCTTAAGGTTTTAATGTAATCACGGCGGTGTCTTTCCGTGTTTATTTGCTGTGTTTTGTGTATTTGTTTGCTGATGAAGGCTAGTTAATGCAACGTCCTATGTTTTCCGTAATCATGTTTTGTAAAGCTGCATTTAAAAAGTTAGTTGCGTATCCTTTCACAGGACGTTGCATTCAACCCCAGCATTTGTATGCTGTTTGTGTTCTCTTGGCAAGTTTACGTTCAGTAGATTGCCATTGCTTTCTGAACGATCGGCACCCATATCATTCCATTAAAAAAACAAACAAGGCATAGCGGTCTGCTGCCAAATCGCCCGCAGCTGTGTGTCGAACGCGGTATGTGGGATTACGAACTGCGTCCGTAACCCTTTCACAACGGAGCGGGCAAAGTTGCATTAATTGGTGTTATTTTATATTGATTGTAATAAAAACGTAAACCTGCTAACTAGAGACCAGTCGAGGGATAAGAAAGAGACCCAACAAGATACATGTCAACACTTGGTGACCTGAGCCACAGATCTGATTACACAGTGCAGCGGAGTCCTCTTTGATACAATGAGACATTAGCTGATGACAAGAGATGTGCAAATAAGTCGATGTTGCTAGGTACCCAAGGGGGAAGTTCAGAATAGTATCAATACAGACCCCTTATGCATGTCGTGAAAGGCATACAGAGAAGGTTGGTCTGAGACAGGTTTCCGCACATGGTAAGAAAAAACATCAGCCAATATCCACCAACCCTGAACTGGCCTCCTAAGGCTTGGCATATATGTCTACGAGTTTTAAAGGTAAAAGGAGAAGAAGGGAAGAATAAACGACAATATTTTTTAAACACCTTAAAACGTATTTGGCATGCAGTGCTAGCCTTGATTGTTTTATAAAATACTCTGAACTCAATAGGAGGTGTGGTTAGTAGCACACTGACAGCTTTTATTTCCCACAACATTTCCGAGTGCCTATTTTAGGCTACATCGACCTCACAGACCATGTCAATTTTTCAAAGTCCTCTTTGGGTTGGCAGATACACTGCGTTACCGGAGCTTTCAATAACATCTTAACATATTTAGCGCCAAACAAAAAGAAGGCTTGGTCCTAGCAAACATAGACGGCGAAAAATGGGAAGTAGGGGTGTGGCACAATTATGATTAAAATGTTGTTAATATGGTAGCAGTCATGTTGTAACATATATCAAGTTAAGGGGGTTTTGCATACATAAAACTATTGTATATAGGCCCATGGCAGATCCCGGAAGTATATTGTATTTAATAAGTTAATGCAGTAAAAGTATAATTAACAAGTGAACAACGACAAATACAATGGAGACTTGACGCAATAACAAGAGGTACAAGCAATACTTACAGCTCCCGTGCTTAACTCGTCAGCCAACTCCTTGCTTAAGTCGTGTTTCTCAATAACGCCTATAACAGTCAGGCGCGGCAGTCTTTCAGCAGACAAGAATCGAACCAAGGTTTGCTCAGCACGTAAAATCTTTCGTCGGGCCCTTTCCTTGGCCACTGCCTTGCCTATTAAGGCATCAACGCCAATGTTAAATCCTCCTGCTATGATCCACATGTCAGTCAGTTTGGCAGCCTGGGACAGTTGTTTGTACATGTAATATGTATGTGTGTGGCAGCATGGGGCAGTTGTTTGTACATGTAATATGTATGTGTATGGCAGCATGGGACAGTTGTTTGTACATGTAATATGTATGTGAATGACAGTATGGGACAGGTGATTGTACATGTAATATGTGTGTGTGTGTGTGTGTGATAGCATGGGACAGTTGTTTGTACATGTAGTATGTATGTGTGTGTGGCAGTCTAAGACAGTTGTTTGTGCATGTAATATGTATGTGTGTATGTGTGGTAGCATAGGACAGTTGTTTGTACATGTAATATGTGTGTATGGCAGCATGGGGCAGTTGTTTGTACATGTAATATGTAGTTGTATGGCAGCATAGGATAGTTGTTTGTACATGTAATATGTATGTGTGTGTGTGGTAGCATGGGACAGTTGTTTGTACATGTAATATGTATGTGTGTGTGTGTGTGGTAGCATGGGACAGTTGTTTGTACATGTAATATGTTAGTATGGCAGCATAGGACAGTTGGTTGTACATGTAATATGTGTGTGTGGCAGTCTGAGACAGTTGTTTGTGCATGTAATATGTGTGTGGCAGTCTAAGACAGTTGATTGTACATGTAATATGTATGTGTGTGGCAGCATGGGGCAGTTGTTTGTACATGTAATATGTATGTGTATGGCAGCATGGGACAGTTGTTTTTACATGTAATATGTATGTGAATGACAGTATGGGACAGGTGATTGTACATGTAATATGTGTGTGTGTGTGTGTGTGTGTGGTAGCATGGGACAGTTGTTTGTACATGTAGTATGTATGTGTGTGTGGCAGTCTAAGACAGTTGTTTGTGCATGTAATATGTATGTGTGTATGTGTGGTAGCATAGGACAGTTGTTTGTACATGTAATATGTGTGTATGGCAGCATGGGGCAATTGTTTGTACATGTAATATGTATGTGTATTGCAGCATAGGATAGTTGTTTGTACATGTAATATGTATGTGTGTGTGTGGTAGCATGGGACAGTTGTTTGTACATGTAATATGTATGTGTGTGTGTGTGTGGTAGCATGGGACAGTTGTTTGTACATGTAATATGTTAGTATGGCAGCATAGGACAGTTGTTTGTACATGTAATATGTGTGTGTGGCAGTCTGAGACAGTTGTTTGTGCATGTAATATGTGTGTGGCAGTCTAAGACAGTTGTTTGTACATGTAATATGTATGTGTGTGTATGGCAGCATGGGACAGTTGTTTGTACATGTAATATGTGTGTATGGCAGCATGGGACAGTTGTTTGTACATGTAATATGTATGTATGTGTGTGTGGTAGCATGGGACAGTTGTTTGTACATGTAATATGTGTGTATGGCAGCGTAGGACAGTTGTTTGTACATGTAATATGTGTGTATGGCAGCATGGGGCAGTTGTTTGTACATGTAATATGTATGTGTATGGCAGCATAGGATAGTTGTTTGTACATGTAATATGTATGTGTGTGTGGTAGCATGGGACAGTTGTTTGTACATGTAATATGTATGTGTGTGTGTGTGGTAGCATGGGACAGTTGTTTGTACATGTAATATGTTAGTATGGCAGCATAGGACAGTTGTTTGTACATGTAATATGTGTGTGTGGCAGTCTGAGACAGTTGTTTGTGCATGTAATATGTGTGTGGCAGTCTAAGACAGTTGTTTGTACATGTAATATGTATGTGTGTGGCAGCATGGGGCAGTTGTTTGTACATGTAATATGTATGTGTATGGCAGCATGGGACAGTTGTTTGTACATGTAATATGTATGTGAATGACAGTATGGGACAGGTGATTGTACATGTAATATGTGTGTGTGTGTGTGTGTGTGTGTGTGTGTGTGTGTGTGGTAGCATGGGACAGTTGTTTGTACATGTAGTATGTATGTGTGTGTGGCAGTCTAAGACAGTTGTTTGTGCATGTAATATGTATGTGTGTATGTGTGGTAGCATAGGACAGTTGTTTGTACATGTAATATGTGTGTATGGCAGCATGGGGCAATTGTTTGTACATGTAATATGTATGTGTATGGCAGCATAGGATAGTTGTTTGTACATGTAATATGTATGTGTGTGTGTGGTAGCATGGGACAGTTGTTTGGACATGTAATATGTATGTGTGTGTGTGTGTGTGGTAGCATGGGACAGTTGTTTGTACATGTAATATGTTAGTATGGCAGCATAGGACAGTTGTTTGTACATGTAATATGTGTGTGTGGCAGTCTGAGACAGTTGTTTGTGCATGTAATATGTGTGTGGCAGTCTAAGACAGTTGTTTGTACATGTAATATGTATGTGTGTGTATGGCAGCATGGGACAGTTGTTTGTACATGTAATATGTGTGTGTGGCAGTCTAAGACAGTTGTTTGTGCATGTACTATGTGTGTGTGGCAGTCTAAGACAGTTGTTTGTACATGTAATATGTATGTGTGTGTAGCAGCATGGAACAGTAGTTTGTACATGTAATATGTGTGTATGGCAGCATGGGGCAGTTGTTTGTACATGTAATATGTATGTATGTGTGTGTGGTAGCATGGGACAGTTGTTTGTACATGTAATATGTGTGTATGGCAGCGTAGGACAGTTGTTTGTACATGTAATATGTGTGTGTGGCAGTCTAAAACAGTTGCTTGTAAATGTAATATGTATGTGTGTGTGTGTGTGGTAGCATGGGACAGTTGTTTGTACATGTAATATGTGTGTGTGGCAGTCTAAGACAGTTGTTTGTGCATGTAATATGTGTGTGTGGCAGTCTAAGACAGTTGTTTGTACATGTAATATGTATGTGTGTGTAGCAGCATGGAACAGTTGTTTGTACATGTAATATGTGTGTATGGCAGCATGGGACAGTTGTTTGTACATGTAATATGTATGTATGTGTGTGTGGTAGCATGGGACAGTTGTTTGTACATGTAATATGTGTGTATGGCAGCGTAGGACAGTTGTTTGTACATGTAATATGTGTGTGTGGCAGTCTAAAACAGTTGCTTGTAAATGTAATATGTATGTGTGTGTGTGTGTGGTAGCATGGGACAGTTGTTTGTACATGTAATATATGTGTATGGCAGCATAGGACAGTTGTTTGTACATGTAATATGTATGTGTGTGTGTGGTAGCATGGGACAGTTGTTGTACATGTAATATGTGTGTGTGGCAGTCTAAGACAGTTGTTTGTACATGTAATATGTGTGTGTGGCAGTCTAAGACAGTTGTTTGTACATGTAATATGTGTGTGTGGCAGTCTAAGACAGTTGTTTGTACATGTAATATGTGTGTGTGTGTGTGGCAGCATCGGGCAGTTGTTTGTACATGTAATATGTGTGTGTGGCAGTCTAAGACAGTTGTTTGTACATGTAATATGTGTGTGTGGCAGTCTAAGACAGTTGCTTGTACATGTAATATGTGTGTGTGGCAGTCTAAGACAGTTGTTTGTACATGTAATATGTGTGTGTGTGGTAGCATGGGACAGTTGTTTTTACATGTAATATGTGTGTATTGCAGCATGCGACAGTTGTTTGTACATGTAATATGTATGTGAATGGCAGCATGGGACAGTTGTGTGTACATGTAATATGTATGTGTATGGTGTACATGCAGTATGTATGTGTATGGCAGTCAAGGACAGTTGTTTGTACATGTTATTTGTGTGTGTATGGCAGTAATAGACTGTTATTTGTACATGTAATATGTGTGTATGGGTGTGTGTGTGGATGTGGGTGTGTATGTGTGTGTGTGTGTGTGTGTGTGTGTATGTGTGTGTGACAGTCTAAGACAATTGTTTGTACATGTAATATGTGTGGGTGTGGGTGTGTGTGTGTATGTGTGTGTGTGTGTGGCAGTCTAAGACAGTTGTTTGTACATATAATATGTATGTGTGTGGGTGTGTGTGTGGGTGTGTGTGTATGTGTGTGTGGGTGTGTGTGTATGTGTGTGTATGTGTGTGTATGTGTGTGTGTGGCAGTCTAAGACAGTTGTTTGTACATGTAATATGTATGTGTATGGCAGCCAAATACAGTTTCTATTCCTTCTATATGACCACTGTCCAATGCCCAGCAATTGCTCCCTACTATATGGCAACCTGGTTCCAGTGACCAGAAATTGCTCCCTACTATATGGAAACCTAGTTCCAATGTCCAGCAATTGCTTCCTACTATATGGCAACCTGGTTCCAAGTCCAGCAATTGCTCCCTACTATATGACAACCTGGTTCCAATGTCCAGCATTTACTCCCTACTATATGGCAACCTAGTTCCAATGTCCAGCAATTGCTTCCTACTATATGGCAACCTAGTTCCAATGTCCAGCAATTGCGTCCTACTATATGTGATAAAACGCGGTTATCTGTCTTTGGTCGTCAGGATCCCGCACTATTTTGGCGCGTCATCGGGGGACTTTCCCAGCTATAAATATACTGAGGGAAGCCGATGGAGGAATTACCATCTAGAATCTTCTCGGAACACCTGAATTTGAGTGACCCGTGAGGCTGGGTATAGCACTAAATTCTCGTGCAGAGAGATCTAGAAATTCTAGGCGGAGAATGACTGTTTCCCGAGAAAGTGTCTTTTCCCAAGAAGCACTAGCTCCTCGTGCGCATTGAGTTGGCACGAGTGGGGAAATTGGCTAAACCATTCATTCACTTCATTTTGCTCGAAGAGAGCAGACACAGGCCTGTGTGGAGCCATTTTGTGTTGCGTCTCACCTCAACCATGATTCGGCTGACTGTTACGGAAAGGAGGCTGAGGAGCCCTTGAACAGTTCTGAAAGCTGACTGGAGTCTGGTTCTGAACATTTAGGTACTTATTTGTTTAAATCATTTAACTTTGTAATTGTGTACAAAACGCCATCGTTCTAACCTCATTACCTATGCGGATGTCCTTGCATAACAAATTAGCAAACCGATCGATAACGCTGTTGACGGCTAGGTCGTGGGTTTGTTTACCAACGTGTGTTCTCGAATCAGCTGTTGGGAAGGCAGGCATGCGTTGTGGGCGATTTGGGTTGAAATTATATTTACCATGTATCGCAAATCGTTGCATCTATTAGGTTATTGAGTTAGAATAGAACATAGTTAATAGGGCCTGATAGAAACCGAGATTTAGGTCAGGCAGTTGCTGAAGCAAGGAGAACGGTTAGAAAACCAGGTAAGTTGGTAGGTGGAGATTCAGACAAAATTGTGATTAGTTCCTAAGTAAAGAAAGAACTTAGTTCTGTGCCACAAGGAATGATGTAACTATTGTGTAGTAACTTAATAGTGAATTCATTGTGTGGAACACGGGATTTCTGTGTGGAGGTAAGTCTTCATTGATGATATATATATATATATATATATATATATATATATATATATATATATATATATATATATATATATATATATATATATATATATATATATATATATGATGTGGCATTGTGTATATATATTAGGTCATGGCATGTGATACTTCCCTTCCTGGAGTAATTCCGAACGCCGAATAGGTCGACGGGTGATAACAATGCGTGCCGTCGCGATGTACATATGCGTTCTGAATTCTTGTCTTAGCTATCCTGTTCTTTCATACTGGCGCTAGTGCGAGTGAATGCTAAGGTGCTGGAAGTATGGAATGATGCCAGGAGGTTGTATGAGACAGGGGACATATAGGATATGGGGGATGTGAAAGCAAGTTATGAAAGTATAGGTTGGCAGACCAGGCCAACGATGAAGTTCGGTCCAGGCAAGGCGAAACCACTTGGGAGGGCTGAACTGGAACATCACCCTTGGAACATGTGGGGAACATGTATTATCAAGAAGGCTTCTTGACTCTAAGGAAGAGTCTGATAAGAAGAGTTTGCTATGGCGTGGGCAGGTGGTCCCACCAGCAAACAGGCATGTGTACATATTGGATGTGATCATGTACTATTCCTATATCCCGAGGGATGGTATATTGATCAGTATTATGTTTACTAATGAACATTGATAATGTAAGGAACGAGTCCAGGGACTCTTTACCTTAAGGTTTAGTTCGATTAATTTTAGAACTATGATAACAGCCTACTATCACTAGTGACGTTAGCGACGACTGGTAGATGATTAGGGATAGGTGAGACCTACGATCAGACTCGCCATTCTGATTTCTTGCTCTGTTTGAAGGGCTGTTCTGTGAGGCCAGCTGACATTACCGAACCCATGCTTTACTACTCTCCAGATAGAGATAATGCTTTAGTTATATGCATAACTAGTAGCATGACTGAGGGTTGAGTAGTCATTGGTAGGATGCATGTGGACTAATGTTTGGGCCAGTATACTCTCACCGGTCGCTCTTCCTTTTCAGGAGTTTGCCTGTTGAGGAACCAGTCAACTATAATTGTCGTTGGCGGGAAACCACTTCGTGTAACACAGCGAAGGGTTCAATTCTTTACTTATCCCGCCAGACTCAACCACACCATGTATCCAGTGTTATTCATCATGCGTGAAGGTTTGCATCCAGTGATTCAGGTGCCCTGAAGGTGCACGTGTGGGACATGATGGTTTGTGTTGTTTTTCTGCATTAGAAGATACTCTATTTCAGCCAGGAACATTTCAGCAATTTGAGCAATCATGCTCAAAGAAAGGAAACACCTGACCGTATATTATTACGGTGGTTCCGCCTAAACGCGGAAAAACGAGATTTAGACACTTGAATGGTTCTTATGGCAGCTTAGGTGGCAGGTCTTGAGAAGAACTACTCCAGCTATTAATAACTTATGGCAAGTGTTACCAGGTAGAAGGGACAATAGATTATAGTCCAACCTGAATTGTCTTCCTTGAAAGTAGATGTCTGATTCTAATAGTGTACTGAACGAGTATGAAGACTTTGAACTGTGTTCGTGTAGGATTCAGTGACATATCAGTTGCATTATCTGATTCTTCAAGCAGTGTTACTGTGCTATGATTGCGGGACCATTAGATTGGTCAGGGACTTATTCTATAACCAGTGTTACTGTGTTGTGAGTACGGGACCATTGAATTGGTCAATAGACTTATTATCCACCCACGGGTAATGTACTACTGAGGGACCATTAGATTGGTCAGTGACTACTTAGGTTCATCGAAGTCACGAATACTTGGAGTCAAATCCAGGAGGATTGTCTCCCAGCCAGTGTTGATAGAGAACTGTGTATTAACAGTGACTTAGTAGGAGTGATAAAGATGCAGTTGGTCCAGTTGAGTGAGGTCCAGCGGTGACTCTATTGTTGTGGATCCATGCTCTGGGGACGGAGTGGTCTCCAAGGTTCTAGTCATCTCACTGGAAGGAAGCCGGGTGAGTGGCGGACCGACTGGACGGGACATCTGCATCCAATCTACTTCTCAACCTGATGATGACAACCATATCTCTGATTTTGTCTCTACTCGATCCTCTATTTGTGTAAATAGATTATTCTATCAGGATGTTCATTTCAGTTCTATATTCTCAAGGGTAGAATAAACGTTATGTAAGTTGACTTGCTCTTTGTATAATGATTGAGTGTGGTCTCGGACGATGCCTAAGTGTTCATTGTTCCACAGGAATAGGTAGTTAGTGGGGGTCTAGAATCTGGAGGGGCTTGTAGACATAATTAACTAATATGAGATCAGCCACAGAGTAAAAATGTGTATCTGCCTATCCAACCCCTGGGGTTAGAATACACGGGAGTGCTAGAGACACCTCGGGTGTGGTTCACTCTCACTACCCAAGGCGATCTTGTTACACTCCATGGCAACCTGGTTCCAAGTCCAGCAATTGCTCCCTACTATATGGCAACCTGGTTCCAATGTCCAGCAATTGCTCCCTACTATATGGCAACCTAGTTCCAATGTCCAGCATTTGCTTCCTACTATATGGCAACCTAGTGCCAATGTCCAGCAATTGCTTCCTACTATATGGCAACCTAGTTCCAATGTCCAACAATTGCTCCCTACTATATGGCAACCTGGTTCCAATGTCGAGCAATTGCTCCCTACTATATGGCAACCTAGTTCCAATGTCCAGCATTTGCTCCCTACTATATGGCAACCTGGTTCCAATGTCCAGCATTTGCTCCCTACTATATGGCAACCTGGTTCCTTTGTCCAGCAATTGCTCCCTACTATATGGAAACCTGGTTCCAATGTCCAGAAATTGCTCCCTACTATATGATAACCTGGTTCCAATGTCCAACAATTGCTTCCTACTATATGATAACCTGGTTCCAATGTCCAACAATTGCTCCCTACTATATGATAACCTGGTTCCAATGTCCAACAATTGCTCCCTACTATATGATAACCTGGTTTCAATGTCCAAGAATTGCTCCCTACTATATGATAACCTGGTTCCAATGTCCAACAATTGCTCCCTACTATATGGCAACCTGGTTCCTATGTCCAACAATTGCTCCCTACTATATGACAACCTAGTTCCTATGTCCAACAATTGCTCCCTACTATATGATAATCTGGTTTCAAGTCCAGCAATTGCTCCCTACTATATGACAACCTGGTTCCAAGTCCAGCAATTGCTCTCTACTATATGGCAACCTGGTTTCAAGTCCAGCAATTGCTCCCTACTATATGGCAACCTGGTTCCTATGTCCAACAATTGCTCCCTACTATATGACAACCTAGTTCCTATGTCCAACAAATGCTCCCTACTGTATGATAACCTGGTTCTAATGTCCAACAATTGCTCCCTACTATACGATAATCTGGTTTCAATGTCCAACAATTGCTCCCTACTATATGATAACCTGGTTCCAATGTCCAACAATTGCTCCCTACTATATGGCAACCTGGTTCCTATGTGCAACAATTGCTCCCTACTATATGACAACCTAGTTCCTATGTCCAACAATTGCTCCCTACTATATGATAACCTGGTTTCAAGTCCAGAAATTGCTCCCTACTATATGACAACCTGGTTCCAAGTCCAGCAATTGCTCTCTACTATATGGCAACCTGGTTTCAAGTCCAGCAATTGCTCCCTACTATATGACAACCTGGTTCCTATGTCCAACAATTGCTCCCTACTATATGATAACCTGGTTTCAAGTCCAGCAATTGCTCTCTACTATATGACAACCTGGTTCCAATGTCCACAATATGTATGTATGGCAGCATCGGGCAGTTGTCTGTACATGTAATATGTGTGTGTGGCAGTCTAAGACAGTTGTTTGTACATGTAATATGTGTGTGTGGCAGTCTAAGACAGTTGTTTGTACATGTAATATGTGTGTGTGGCAGTCTAAGACAGTTGTTTGTACATGTAATATGTGTGTGTGTGTGTGTGTGGTAGCATGGGACAGTTGTTTTTACATGTAATATGTGTGTATTGCAGCATGCGACAGTTGTTTGTACATGTAATATGTATGTGAATGATGTACATGCTGTATGTATGTGTATGGCAGTCAAGGACAGTTGTTTGTACATGTTATTTGTGTGTATGGCAGTAAAGGACTGTTATTTGTACATGTAATATATATGTGTGTGTGTGTGTGTGTGTGCGTGCGTGCGTGCGTGCGTGCGTGCGTGTGTGTGTGTGTGTGTGTGTGTGTGGCAGTCTAAGACAGTTGTTTGTACATGTAATATGTATGTGTATGGCAGCCAAAAACAGTTTCTATTCCTGCTATATGACCACTGTCCAATTCCCAGCAATTGCTCCCTACTATATGGCAACCTGGTTCCAGTGACCAGAAATTGCTCCCTACTATATGACAACCTAGTTCCAATGTCCAGCAATTGCTCCCTACTATATGGCAACCTGGTTCCAAGTCCAGCAATTGCTCCCTACTATATGGCAACCTAGTTCCAATGTCCAGCAATTGCTTCCTACTATATGGCAACCTGGTTCCAATGTCCAGCAATTGCTCCCTACTATATGGCAACCTGGTTCCAATGTCCAGCATTTGCTCCCTACTATATGGCAACCTAGTTCCAATGTCCAGCAATTGCTTCCTACTATATAGCAACCTAGTGCCAATGTCCAGCAATTGCTTCCTACTATATGGCAACCTGGATCCAATGTCCAGCCACTGCTCCCTACTATATGGCAACCTAGTTCCAATGTCCAGCATTTGCTCCCTACTATATGGCAACCTGGTTCCAATGTCCAGCAATTTCTCCCTACTATATGGCAACCTGGTTCCAATGTCCAGCAATTGCTCCCTACTATATGGCAACCTGGTTCCAATGTCCAGCATTTGCTCCCTACTATATGGCAACGTGGTTCCTTTGTCCAGCAATTGCTCCCTACTATATGGAAACCTGGTTCCAATGTCCAGCAATTGCTCCCTACTATATGACAACCTGGTTCCAATATCCAGCAATTACTCCCTACTATATGACAACCTGGTTTCAATGTCCAGCAATTGCTCCCTACTATATGGCGACCTGGTTCCAAGTCCAGCAATTCCTCCCTACTATATGGCAACCTGGTTCCAAGTCCAGCAATTGCTCCCTACTATATGGCAACCTAGTTATTATGTCCAACAATTGCTCCCTACTATATGGTAACCTAGTTATTATGTCCAACAATTGCTCTCTACTACATGGCAACCTGGTTCCAATGTCCAGCAATTGCTCCCTACTATATGGCAACATGGTTCCTATGTCCAGCAATTGCTCTTTACTATATGGCAACCTGGTTCCAAGTCCAGCAATTGCTCCCTACTATATGGCAACATGGTTACAATGTCCAGCAATTGCTCCCTACTATATGGCAACCTGGTTCCAAGTCCAGCAATTGCTCTTTACTATATGGCAACCTGGTTCCAAGTCCAGCAATTGCTCCCTACTATATGGCAACCTGTTTCCAAGTCCAGCAATTGCTCTTTACTATATGGCAACCTGGTTCCAAGTCCAGCAATTGCTCCCTACTATATGGCAACCTGGTTCCTATGTCCAACAATTGCTCATTACTATATGGCAACCTGGTTCCTATGTCCAACAATTGCTCCCTACTATATGGCAACCTAGTCATATGTCCAACAATTGCCTCCTACTATATGACAACCTAGTTCCTATGTCCAACAATTGCTCCCTTCTATATGGCAACCTAGTTCCTATGTCCAACAATTGTTTCCTACTATATGGCAACCTAGTTCCTATATCCACCAATTGCTCGCTACTATATGATAACCTAGTTCCTATGTCCAACAATTGATCCCTTCTATATGATAACCTAGTTCCTATATCCAACAATTGCTCCCTACTATATGGCAACCTAGTTATTATGTCCAACAATTGCTCTCTACTACATGGCAACCTGGTTCCAAATCCAGCAATTGCTCCCTACTGTATGGCAACCTGGTTCCTATGTCCAGCAATTGCTCTTTACTATATGGCAACCTGGTTCCAATGTCCAGCAATTGCTCCCTACTATTTGACAACCTGGTTCAAATGTCCACAATTGCTCCCTACAATATGACAACCTGGTTCCAAGTCCAGCAATCGCTCCCTACTATATGGCAACCTGGTTCCAATGTCCAGCATTTGCTCCCTACTATATGGCATCCTTGTTCCAATAACCAGCAATTGCTCCCTACTTATATGACAACCTGGTTCAAAAGTCTACAATTGCTCCCTACTATATGGCAACCTGGTTCCAATGTCCAGCAATTGCTGCCTACTATATGGCAACCTGGTTCCAATGTCCAGCAATTTATCCCTACTATATGGCAACCTGGTTCCTATGTCCAACAATTGCTCCCTACTATATAGCAACCTAGTCATATGTCCAACAAATGCCTCCTACTATATGGCAGCCTTGTTTCAATAACCAGCAATTGCTCCCTACAATATGGCAACCTGGTTCAAATGTCCAGCAATTGCTCCCTACTATATGGCAACCTGGTTCCTATGTCCAACAATTGATCCCTACTATATGCCAACCTGGTTCCTATGTCCAACAATTGCTCCCTACTATATAGCAACCTAGTCATATGTCCAACAATTGCCTCCTACTATATAACAACATAGTTCCTATGTCCAACAATTGCTGCCTTCTATATGGCAACCTAGTTCCTATGTCCAACAATTGTTTCCTACTATATGGCAAACTAGTTCCTATATCCAACAATTGCTCCCTACTATGTGATAACCTAGTTCCTATGTCCAACAATTACTCCCTTCTATATGATAACCTATTTCCTATATCCAACAATTGCTCCCTACTATATGGCAACCTAGTTATTATGTCCAACAATTGCTCCCTACTACATGGCAACCTGGTTCCAATCCAGCAATTGCTCCCTTCTATATGATAACCTAGTTCCTATGTCCAACAATTGCTCCCTACTATATGGCAACCTAGTTATTATGTCCAACAATTGCTCTCTACTACATGGCAACCTGGTTAAAAATCCAGCAATTGCTCCCTACTATATGGCAACCTGGTTCCTATGTCCAGCAATTGTTCTTTACTATATGGCAACCTGGTTCCAAGTCCAGCAATTGCTCTTTACTATATGGCAACATGGTTCCAATGTCCAGCAATTGCTCCCTACTATATGGCAACCTGGTTCCAAGTCAAAAATTACTCCCTACTATTTGACAACCTGGTTCCAATGTCCAGCAATTGCTGCCTACTATATGGCAACCTGGTTCCAATGTCTAGCAATTCCTCCCTACTATATGGCAACCTGGTTCAAATGTCCACAATTGCTCCCTACAATATGACAACCTGGTTCCAAGTCCAGCAATCGCTCCCTACTATATGGCAACCTGGTTCCAATGTCCAGCAATTGCCCCCTACTATATGGCAACCTTGTTCCAATAACCAGCAATTGCTCCCTAATTATATGACAACCTGGTTCCAAGTTCAGCAATTGCTCCCTACTATATGGCAACCTGGTTCCAATGTCCAGCAATTGCTGCCTACTATATGGCAACCTGGTTCCTATGTCCAACAATTGCTCCCTACTATATGACAACCTAGATCCTATGTCCAACAATTGCTCCCTACTATATGATAACCTGGTTCCAATATCCAGCAATTGCTCCCTACTATATGACAACCTGGTTTCAATGTCCAGCAATTGCTCCCTACTATATGGCGACCTGGTTCCAAGTCCAGCAATTGCTCCCTACTATATGGCAACCTGGTTCCAAGTCCAACAATTGCTCCCTACTATATGGCAACCTAGTTATTATGTCCAACAATTGCTCCCTACTATATGGTAACCTAGTTATTATGTCCAACAATTGCTCTCTACTACATGGCAACCTGGTTCCAATGTCCAGCAATTGCTCCCTACTATATGGCAACATGGTTCCTATGTCCAGCAATTGCTCTTTACTATATGGCAACCTGATTCCAAGTCCAGCAATTGCTCCCTACTATATGGCAACATGGTTACACTGTCCAGCAATTGCTCCCTACTATATGGCAACCTGGTTCCAAGTCCAGCAATTGCTCTTTACTATATGGCAACCTGGTTCCAAGTCCAGCAATTGCTCCCTACTATATGGCAACCTGTTTCCAAGTCCAGCAATTGCTCTTTACTATATGTCAACCTGGTTCCAAGTCCAGCAATTGCTCCCTACTATATGGCAACCTGGTTCCTATGTCCAACAATTGCTCATTACTATATGGCAACCTGGTTCCTATGTCCAACAATTGCTCCCTACTATATGGCAACCTAGTCATATGTCCAACAATTGCCTCCTACTATATGACAACCTAGTTCCTATGTCCAACAATTGCTCCCTTCTATATGGCAACCTAGTTCCTATATCCAACAATTGCTCCCTACTATATGATAACCTAGTTCCTATGTCCAACAATTGCTCCCTTCTATATGATAACCTAGTTCCTATATCCAACAATTGCTCCCTACTATGTGGCAACCTAGTTATTATGTCCAACAATTGCTCTCTACTACATGGCAACCTGGTTCCAAATCCAGCAATTGCTCCCTACTATATGGCAACCTGGTTCCTATGTCCAGCAATTGCTCTTTACTATATGGCAACCTGGTTCCAAGTCCAGCAATTGCTTCCTACTATATGGTAACATGGTTCCAATGTCCAGCAATTGCTCCCTACTATATGGCAACCTAGTTCCAAGTCCAGCAATTGCTCCCTACTATTTGACAACCTGGTTCAAATGTCCACAATTGCTCCCTACAATATGACAACCTGGTTCCAAGTCCAGCAATCGTTCCCTACTATATGGCAACCTGGTTCCAATGTCCAGCAATTGCTCCCTACTATATGGCATCCTTGTTCCAATAACCAGCAATTGCTCCCTACTTATATGACAACCTGGTTCAAAAGTCTACAATTGCTCCCTACTATATGGCAACCTGGTTCCAATGTCCAGCAATTGCTGCCTACTATATGGCAACCTGGTTCCAATGTCCAGCAATTTATCCCTACTATATGGCAACCTGGTTCCTATGTCCAACAATTGCTCCCTACTATATAGCAACCTAGTCATATGTCCAACAATTGCCTCCTACTATATGGCAGCCTTGTTTCAATAACCAGCAATTGCTCCCTACAATATGGCAACCTGGTTCAAATGTCCAACAATTGATCCCTACTATATGCCAACCTGGTTCCTATGTCCAACAATTGCTCCCTACTATATAGCAACCTAGTCATATGTCCAACAATTGCCTCCTACTATATAACAACCTAGTTCCTATGTCCAACAATTGCTGCCTTCTATATGGCAACCTAGTTCCTATGTCCAACAATTGTTTCCTACTATATGGCAACCTAGTTCCTATATCCAACAATTGCTCCCTACTATATGATAACCTAGTTCCTATGTCCAACAATTGCTCCCTTCTATATCATAACCTATTTCCTATATCCAACAATTGCTCCCTACTATATGGCAACCTAGTTATTATGTCCAACAATTGCTCCCTACTACATGGCAACCTGGTTCCAATCCAGCAATGGCTCCCTTCTATATGATAACCTAGTTCCTATGTCCAACAATTGCTCCCTACTATATGGCAACCTAGTTATTATGTCCAACAATTGCTCTCTACTACATGGCAACCTGGTTAAAAATCCAGCAATTGCTCCCTACTATATGGCAACCTGGTTCCTATGTCCAGCAATTGTTCTTTACTATATGGCAACCTGGTTCCAAGTCCAGCAATTGCTCTTTACTATATGGCAACATGGTTCCAATGTCCAGCAATTGCTCCCTACTATATGGCAACCTGGTTCCAAGTCAAAAATTGCTCCCTACTATTTGACAACCTGGTTCCAATGTCCAGCAATTGCTGCCTACTATATGGCAACCTGGTTCCAATGTCCAGCAATTGCTCCCTACTATATGGCAACCTGGTTCAAATGTCCACAATTGCTCCCTACAATATGACAACCTGGTTCCAAGTCCAGCAATCGCTCCCTACTATATGGCAACCTGGTTCAAATGTCCAGCAATTGCCCCCTACTATATGGCAACCTTGTTCCAATAACCAGCAATTGCTCCCTAATTATATGACAACCTGGTTCTAAGTTCAGCAATTGCTCCCTACTATATGGCAACCTGGTTCCAATGTCCAGCAATTGCTGCCTACTATATGGCAACCTGGTTCCTATGTCCAACAATTGCTCCCTACTATATGACAACCTAGTTCCTATGTCCAACAATTGCTCCGTACTATATGATAACCTGGTTCCATTGTCCAACAATTACTCCCTACTATATGATAACCTGGTTTCAATGTCCAACAATTGCTCCCTACTATATGATAACCTGGTTCCAATGTCCAACAATTGCTCCCTACTATATGGCAACCTGGTTCCAACTCCAGCAATTGCTCCCTACTATATGACAACCTGGTTCCTATGTCCAGCTATTGCTCCCTACTGTATGGCAACCTGGTTCCAATGTCCAGCAATTGCTCCCTACTATATGGCAACCTGGTTCTAATGTCCAGCAATTGCTCCCTACTGTATGGCAACCTGGTTCCTATGTCCAGTAATTGCTCCCTACTATATGGCAACCTGGTTCTAATGTCCAGCAATTGCTCCCTACGATATGGCAACCTAGTTATATGTCCAAAAATTGCTCTTTACTATATGGCAACCTGGTTCCAATGTCCAGCAATTGCTCCCTACTATATGGCAACCTGGTTCAAATGTCCACATTTGCCCTCTACTGTATGACAACCTGGTTCCTATGTCCAGCAATTGCTCCCTACTTTATGACAACCTGGTTCCAAGTCCAGCAAGTGCTCCCTACTATATGGCAACCTGGTTCCAAGTCCAGCAAGTGCTCCCTACTATATGGCAACCTGGTTCCTATGTCCAACAATTGCTCCCTACTATATGGCAACCTGATTTCAAGTCCAACAATTGCTCCCTACTATATGACAACCTGGTTCCAAGTCCAGCAATTGCTCTCTACTATATGGCAACCTGGTTTCAAGTCCAGCAATTGCTCCCTACTATATGACAACCTGGTTCAAATGTCCACAATTGCTCCCTGATATATGGCAACGTGGTTCAAATGTCCAGCATTTTCTCCCTACTATATGGCAAATCGGCGG
>OY992877.1:70461343-70681343 GCA_963921405.1 Cepaea hortensis
AGTTCCTGAGTCTATCTATTCTATCTATCTATCTATCTATCTATCTATCTATCTATCTATCTATCTATCTATCTATCTATCTATCTATCTATCTATCTATCTATCTATCTATCTATCTATCTATCTATCTATCTATCTATCTAATCTATCTATCTATCTATCTACTATCATCTATCTATCTATCTATCTATCTATCTATCTATCTATCTATCTATCTATCTATCTATCTATCTATCTATCTATCTATCTATCTATCTATCTATCTATCTATCTATCTATCTATCTATCTATCTATCTATCTATCTATCTATCTATCTATCTATCTATCTATCTATCTATCTATCTATCTATCTATCTATCTATCTATCTATCTATCTATCTATCTATCTATCTATCTATCTATCTATCTATCTATCTATCTATCTATCTATCTATCTATCTATCTATCTATCTATCTATCTATCTATCTATCTATCTATCTATCTATCTATCTATCTATCTATCTATCTATCTATCTATCTATCTATCTATCTATCTATCTATCTATCTATCTATCTATCTATCTATCTATCTATCTATCTATCTATCTATCTATCTATCTATCTATCTATCTACTATCTATCTATCTATCTATCTATCTATCTATCTATCTATCTATCTATCTATCTATCTATCTATCTATCTATCTATCTATCTATCTATCTATCTATCTATCTATCTATCTATCTATCTATCTATCTATCTATCTATCTATCTATCTATCTATCTATCTATCTATCTATCTATCTATCTATCTATCTATCTATCTATCTATCTATCTATCTATCTATCTATCTATCTATCTATCTATCTATCTATCTATCTATCTATCTATCTATCTATCTATCTATCTATCTATCTATCTATCTATCTATCTATCTATCTATCTATCTATCTATCTATCTATATCTATCTATCTATAGTGCAATTTCCTGTTTCCGGTTACTAGCGGACGTGTTTTCACAAGCTCTCCCAGTATTTATAGAATTTATTAAAGTTTTGCCTATTTTCAATCGAGATGCTGTGTATTTCATTGTGTTAGTTCTAAAACTGGATCTAATACGAATTAATATCTTAAGTTTATGTGACTGTGACCTGGAAATCATGTGACAAGAGAACCTATAATCAAATAGATCACATTTTAATTAACAACAGAAATGCATCAAACATACAGCAAGTCAGAAGTTATAGAGGAGCTGAGTGCCACAGTGACCACTTCCTCGTTGGAGCAAAATTTAAAATAAAACATAAGAGAGCTTTCTATACTAAATTACAAAGATTACACCCAACATATAACAGAGAAAAACTGCAAGACTTTACAGTCAAAGAGAAATTTACAGATGAAATAAAATGTAAACTTGAAACTCTGCAAAACCCTTTGGAGGAAAGCATTGACCAAACTTGGTTGAACATCAAGAATACAATTCAGTCTACCGCAGAAGAATGTCTCGGTGTGTTAACCACGCATAGAAAGAACAGATGGTTCAATCAAAAATGTGAAGAAGCAGTCATTAGGAAGAAGAATGCCAGACATGTATGGTTAAATGACATCAATAACATCCAAAAGGAAGAGCATTATAGAAATGAATGTAAAGAGGCTACAAAAATAGTCAGACAGCAGAAGCGAGAATATATGAGTAATATAATCAAAGATATGGAAACTAATCACCAGAAAAATGAATCCAGAAAATTGTTTAAAGATCTGAAGTCAATGAAACGAGGGCACCAACAAAACACATATGGTTTAAAAGACAAAAATGGGAATATGATAAATACCAATGAGGAAATGTGCAACACATGGAAAGAATATTTTATTGAATTACTAAATTGTGAAGCTCCAAGTAACATTTTCTCACAGGAAGAGGTTGTAACATGCGAACCACAAATTGAAGAACCTACATTTGAAGAAATCCTATATGTAATCACACGACTTAAAAACAATAAGGCAACTGGGACTGATGGAATTGCTGCTGAATTTATAAAGGCAGGTGGCCATGCATTACATCTAAAGCTATACGAACTAATAATAAAAATCTGGAGGACAGAAGAATTACCTCATGACTGGAAAGAGTCATTATTGATACCTATCTTTAAGAAAGGAGACAAGTTCCAATGTGGAAATTATAGAGGAATATCACTACTGTCCACAAGCTATAAGATACTATCCGCAGTATTACTAAATAGACTAAAACCATATTCAGAAGACATATTAGGTGACTACCAGGCGGGTTTTAGACAAAACAGATCAACAATAGATCAGATATTTATCTTACGACAAATAGCCGAGAAACATTGGGAATATAAAAGAGATCTCCATAACATTTTTGTGGATTTTAAAAAGGCTTATGATAGTGTCCATAGGAATAGTCTGTGGAATGCTATGCAGGAATTTGGAATACCAAGGAAGTTAATCAACATGACCAGACTATGCATGGAAGATACTTATAATATAGTAACATATAAAGGCAGGAAATCAGACCCCTTCCAAATAACATCTGGCTTGAAACAGGGTGATGCACTATCGCCGCTACTCTTCAATCTGGCTCTAGAGAAAGTTGTAAGGAAGGTAAAGGAGGAATGTGATATTGGAGGAACATCCAAGCTGCTTGGTTATGCAGATGATATAGATATTATAGGGCAAAGTGAACAAAAGATATTGGAAATATTGACTCACTTAAAGGAAAAAGCCCAACAGATGGGGCTGGTTATCAACCAAGATAAGACAGAATATATGGTAATTTCAAGAGACGGAATGGCTAGAAACTCTGGCCACATACAAATAGATAATATGACCATTAAAAGAACGGAAACATACAAATACCTGGGTACGATCTTCAACTGCTCCAACATCATAAGGGAAGAAATACAAACTAGAATCAACTCTGGAAATAAGATATACTATGCACTACAACATCTACTAAAATCAAAGTCGCTATCTCGTAACACCAAAATCACAATATACAAAACACTGATCAGACCAGTTGTGCTGTATGGCTCTGAAACCTGGAGTACAACGAAAGGAGACGAAGCCTTGTTACAAACCTTTGAGAACAAAATTTTAAGACGCATCTTTGGACCCATTAGGGATACACAAAGTGGAGAGTGGAAAAGAAGAAGTAACAAAGACATTTATGATCTGTTTAAGTCCCCGCTAATCACTGGTATCATGAAGGCTAATAGACTACAATGGCTGGGGCATATAGAAAGAATGGAAGATAATAGGGAAACAAAACTCGCTTACACTCAGGAAATAAATGACCGTAGACCCCGAGGTAGACCAAGAAGGCGGTGGAGAGATAATACATATACAGACCTTCAAGCACTTGGAATCAACGACTGGCAAGAGAAGGTCCACCAGAGAGACGAATGGAGACGGATTGTATTTGCAGCAAAGAACCTCAATGGCTCGGAACGCTGAAGAAGAAGAAGATGTGACTGGTTTAGTGAAATGAGGATTTCTTTGATAAATGGACGGTAAGGTCATTCAATTTCGAAACCTACCAATTATCGATTAACGACAACGTGTGTAAACCATGCTTGACTAGCGCTTGACTAGCGCGTGGTAAGTCGCCAGCACACAATATCGCAACAAACGAACCGCAACACATGACTTCAAATAGCCCGCGGTGCGTCTAGACTACAATGAGTTCGCTGCATTCTTCAAACGGGTTTGATAACATGATGCAGTAATGTCATCTATAGGAGAGGCCTCTCTGGAGGTGACTGGTGTTAAAACAAGATTCGGTTTACGATCGGCCGTGAATAAACCATACACACTAAACAAAGAGAAGGCAGTGAAGACCAAGCTAGCCAGGTGTGCGAATCCAGTCGACCGAGTCGTCCAACACACCAACTCCGGCCAATGTGTTACAGTATCCTTTAATAATACACTCCATTATGAGGCATTTCGAACGTGCCTTATCAATTGTTACAAGCCTGAACGAATCCAACACAGAAAAGATAGAAGCGGGGCCTACGTGGAGGATCTGATTACGACGCCAGTCCTTACAATACATTTATATCACTCGAAGAACAAGTTACTAGCTCAGGGCAGCGTTGAAAACATTAAATCTTGGCTAAAATTAGACTTTGTCGAGCTTGAGAACTCAATACTTACATTCACGAGTAGAGACATATTAAAGACACAAGATATCATCAACATGCTCGTCTCGAGTGAAGACTCAGAATCTACACAGCCCACAACTACAGCTGTGGACATCACAGCAGACAATGTTTCTAAACTAACACATACAATGAATGAACAGGACAATACCATCAACACGAGATCACCTACCCCATCAGTACTCTTGGCCATTGAATATCCAATGGAGCACCTCAAAAACAACGTTGAGACCAACGTAAGAGTAGCAGAAGAAATACCAGCCTTAGATAACACGCCAACTATCAATGGACAATCGTGCGATTGTCATAGACGCATTGAGGTAATAGAGCAATCCTTAAAGGCGCTCACTGCTACTGTTACAGCGAATATTGCAGCTAACAGCAAGACCAGCAGTGACTACACTGCTCTCAAAGAAGAAATCACGCTCCTGAGAGAGGAAAATCTGTTGCTAAGAAAAACAATAGAAACTTTACAGCACGAGTCCTCCACCAACTCAACTGAACAAGCGTGTAACTCCCAAGCAGCTGTATCAAATTCGGAGAATCTTGAAGCCCAGTTTCACCAAAAACAAGACGCGGAAAAACCTCAAAGTGCAGAGGAAGATAAAACGCTACAAGCAGTCTATCCCATTGGTGTAAAGATAAGCAACAGATTCGAAGTGCTTCAAGAAAATTTGTCAGAAAACGTACAGTGCTATAGTGCACTGCCAACAGATAACACACGCCTCCAGGAAACACAGGGAGAGTCACATGGGGATGTACAGACTGCTGCTAAATGGGAGAAACAACGAGTAAGGCGTACTGACAACCAACATGTGCAGACAGCACGACCCGACTGTACACACATTATAACCTGGGGCTGGGGCTGGTGTTGACCGGCTAACAGACAAGATTAGGAGGTTGCCTGTAAATCTTAATGTAAAAAGGGCAAGCGTCCATATTGGTATCAATGACACCATGAACAACCAGCAAATCACAACATCTCAACTGCTGGCGCTCTTGAACGGATTACGTCACACTTTTCTTAACTCGTCCATTTTCTTCTCCTCCATCATATCACCGAGTTATGGATTCCAGCGTCGTCTAGCTGACATAAATAACAGCATATTGCAGAAGTTTTGTTCTCACAACAACATACAGTTCATCAACAACACACCGGTGTTTACTTCACAGTCAGGAGCACCTAAAAAGCGACTTTATAAAGATCAAGTACATTTGTCTACATTGGGCACCAGCTTGCTCGCCAAAAATCTTAAGTACCCTGAACGTACACAACCTACATCCAATACTGGATCGCGTAGGACACTTTTAGCAACACCACCTCAAACTCAAGCCAGACGATATACTGCCGCCACATCAAGTACCAATAAGCCAGAGGAGAGCAGACCACTCATAACTACGACACCTGATATCCAAGCCAGACGGAACATTTCCATCACACCAAATCCGTACAATACGCCTTCTTACACGCAGGAGGGTGATAATTATGAAGATACGTTCCCTCTTCTCCACAGCAAGGATCAATCCAGTAGTAACAACAACGTGCCACCACAGCCTCCTGTTAGCCACGAATCAGAGCCTGTAGTTGGAAGTCGTTACACACCCGTGAGAAATCAACAGTATCCACTCCATTGTAACCCAGAGTTGTTATACCTCACACGGTTTAGCCCAGCTTCACTTCGGCAGGCATTTATGATGTCGCTGTACCAAGGACCAACACAGCCTGGTATTTACTAGCAATTGAGCACAAAGCAACACCGGATCTCGGTACAAGAAAGAGCCTCTCCTAGTAAGTTTATGCGCATACTTGGTTATTGATTTATATAGCAACGTATTAGATTGTACGTGGCTGTAAAAATTGACTCGTATTGAAGTCACAGAGATTGACACTTAGATATCTTTTATAATACTTTTTATCACCTTAATACTCTGAGTGAGGGGGTCTTCACTCCCCGCTTTAAACAGAGACATTGACTTGTATAGTCATTTATTGATTCTTTTGGATAACAGTTGGTACATAGCTTGTGAAGTAGTTTTTTCAAGTTAATTATTTGTTGTATGTTCTTTAATTCGTTTTGTTCCTTGTTTGCATTATATTCGTTGGTCTAATTAGTTATATCGTTATAATATTGTCATTTACTTATCCATTTGTATTACTGATATTTTGTAAGTTAATGTAATTGTGATTTTTTTTTATGATCTTGTATTTTTGCTTAACTTTGACTAATTTACACTTTCTTCATGGATGAAATGTCTGTGAAGTGGCAACATTGGCTCAATAAGTCAGGAATACGCCTTGGACACTTAAACATTTGCAGCTTATTTAACAAGCTACCAGAGTTTTCTTCTATTCTTAATCAAAATTTTCATTTATTTGGCCTTAGTGAAAGTAGACTTAATGATAAAATTTCAGATGAGGACATCTCTATTAAAGGGTACAAAGTTTTTAGAAGGGATCCGTGTAGGAAACAAGAGACAGGCATAATAACCTATGTTTCTAATTTAGTAAATGTTCACCGTAGGCTAGACTTTGAAACTTGCGAAATAGAATGTATCTGGTTAGAGCTAAAACTTCAAAAACCGCACACCCCTGATAATTGGCTACCTTTATCGAAATCCCAGTGCTGGACACGTCTGGTACGTAAACTTCACTACCATGATGGATGTGGTTGTAATATAATAAAAACGTCCCTACCCTTTCCTAAGCATTGACTCCCTTAAAAATAAACAACCCCTTTCAATTACTGTTTAAGTAACTTACTTAATGTAGGAGAAAATAAAACAGCGATAGACTGACCGTGGCAGCTTAATGTATTTGGCTTTAATTTTTTCCCGTACCTGACAAGACCGGGACTGATAGAAAAACAAAGGCCCAGTGCGGGCATTTTTGGTCAGTACGACACAAAGAACAGACATGTAAAAGTTTTCCCTTCGGGGAGAAGGGACTTTGCCTTAAAAATATATCACTCTTCGCAACTATTGAAGAGAAGCAGGTGGTGGTTGAATGTGGTGGGACTATATCACTATATCTGGATCCTGGGTCAACAGCCAGAAAGTGAATGTCCTAACCATAGTCTGCATCTAGAAATAACCATAGTCTGCATCTAGAAATACCCATGGACTGCTGCGCTCAATAGCGAGCAACAGATAAATTAGAAGACAACTGACTGGGTGAGTGATTAAGTCCTATTTTAGTAGGAATATCCAGGATGGACTTCAAGATCTAATAATCTACAAAGATGAAGATCAACAGAGTAACTGACAACAGTGTATCGTCTGCTTTACGTCTGAGAAGTATCACCTATAAGCCTTATCACTCAGCAAAATCAGTGAAACTATGGGACAATCCTACAAGTTACTAAAACTAGCAACAGTGAAAGCCCTTCAACTGTTGGTTGGGTTACCAAGTTAATATCCAACAATGGATAAGTCTTCGAAAGAATGTCTCACAGCTGCAACAGTCAAACATGGAATTCAGCTATTCAACACTAAGTTCTGGCTCAACCAAATGGGGAGAAGACACTGAACCACATAAGCCAATACAACCAAGGTACAAACTGAATATCATCTGAAACATAACTACGAAACCAGATTACCTCAAGGTTCCAAACCCTGAACACCATCAGATAAAAGACCACATGAAAGCAGCTAAATGTCTCTATATCTGCAACAAGAGGAATCATCCAATTTGTTTGCAAACCTGTTACTGTGCTGGATTTATTCATCTGTGGATATATGTAGGTATAGATCAAGTGTGGCCCTAGTCACAGATACTACCATGAGATGCCTCTCAGTCAAATAAAGTTCTACACTGGACTAGATAACGACTAACTCTCTGCTGGTCCAATGTCAACCTAAATGCCATGGGTTATAGACTCGCGACTTGGTGGGTGTAAAATCTTTGTTGAACTACTTGGGATTCTGATATTAAATGCAGAGCAGCTGAATGGACGTCTACTTGGCACCATGTATGGTGAGATGGTAAAGTACCTTCTGCAGAGCTTAAGTGGAAATTCCGGAAAGTTAGACCAACCTGAGGCCCCAAATTTCAAAAAAAGACACCGAGCCTACTGCAACAGAGTACTCGAATATTCTAGCCCGCGGAGGGATTTGTGATTGTGTGTAATTTCTATTATAAAGTATGATTTGCACCAGCCAATTACCAGTGACTAAATAGTAAGAACATAACTGAGTGCATTAATTTGGTACCCAGATAATGGGAAAAGGATCTAATCGACAGCAAAGATGAACTCTTAACCGCACACCAGGAGATAAATGACTATTAATTAGTTTAATTAGTAATACAAAATGCTGTTTATGTGTTGTTGTTTTTTTCTGAAGGTAACAGGTCAGTAGTTTTTTTTCCAATGGTATAGATGGTATAGTATTTTGACACCAACTCATTATTTTTAACAATGAGGGAATGGTAAAAGGTGTCAGAAACATGTTATGTTGGGTTCTATTTAATATCTTTATTTGCCTTAATTATGAGGGAAAATGAAAGTAGACCCAATTTGTGGTTGCTGTGTTGTTTGTAATAACATTGTTGTTTTTTTTGGGGTCACTGGGTACTATATTGTAATAATGCAATGAATCCCATGCCTGTCTGAAAAGGCATAGTGTTTATTACACCTATATATATATATATATATATATATATATATATATATATATATATATATATATATATATATATATGTAACTGCAGATCTTGAGTTAATACCTGAACTGTTTGTCCACAAGTGTTGTGTACATCAAGTAAATGTGGTGTCCAACAAGTGGTTGTTTATATGTTGTGAGCAATCAATATCCTTCTAGCACTATAGTTAATTTAAGGGTGATGAAGTGGGAAGGGAAACCTACACACAGATGCCATTGTTTCAAGGATTGAACTCTTTTCTCCTGGGATTTGTGGTAAATATCCCTGATCACCCTGCATTCTAACCAGTGACCAGAGAATCAATAATACCCCCTAGACATTTTAACGAATTATTCTCAGGAAGTAAAATCCACATCCCACATGTGTGGGCAACGTCCGTGAATTTAAAACTCATGGTAAACATCACAAATGGTGTATTATTGTGGGTAGATGAATTCAGGGAAAACCTCTCGCAGGTAAACCAAGTCACTTCAGAATGTTATAGTGTTAGTAACAGACCTAATCACTCATTAGTATGAGCTGAGTCAAGTGTTATATGAACCCATAATGGCTCAGAGGAATATAGGTGTTTTTTTGGTTCAAAACTGTTCATAGGTAATATCTTGATTCTGGTAGATGCATCATGTAGTTGGTTGTTGGTTATGACGTTCGCATTTGATTCAAAACCCGGACGAAAGCCACCACATTCGCACTTGTCAGAGTCTTGCATAACACAAGACAAGTAGCTCGTTTTCTGGCAAGTGTGAAGTAATATCAAACTATCAAATCACACGAAGTAAATATCCGAAAGTATTATTCATACGTTTTATTGACGCGCCGCATTTATCATCGCACAAACATCGCGCACTGACAATCCATAACAATCATTTATAGCATGAACAATATCACTACAATACATAATAATACATGCAAGCAATAAACATCTCACTTACAGTCAAACTATACAAGCGTTCGAACCAGTCTCCCACTGTCATACAGGCTAGCTCTCAAGGCAGATTCAAACTCAACTCGCATTCCCTTGCGACCTCTCCGTTCAACGATCTAAGCCCGTCTGCCAGTTCTGGTGTCCTACACGCTTACACGCACACGTCAGCTGGTGTCCCCTACACGGTTCACGGGGTGAACTCAATTGCTGTGCGTGGCTACCTATCCGGGCGTCGGTAACGACGCCACGTTCTCCCTTCCGTGTTTAACATTACTCAGGGTTGCGTGTTGTTATGTTGTCTGGCGTTGGTACAGACAACGCGTCGCAACCTCGGATGTGAGACCTTGACAACAGGACATAACAGGCTGAAATACCACTTGTTCAATAAACTAAAGATAGGAGATACCGATGAATGTAATTGTAGAACTGGAAAAATGACAGCAAAACATTTGCTGCAGGATTGCCCAACGTATTCAGAACAGAGAAAGATATTTTGGCCCACACCTGCTTCATTTGAGGACAAGCTCTATGGAGATATCAACAAGCTAAAGTTGACCGCAGCTTACTTTAACTACATACAGGTTGACATTAAAAGGTGCATGAAGACCCAGAGGCATGAAATGGAATACTGCTTGGATAGCAAATCCATTATGGGGAAAGTCCAAATCGAAAGCTTGCTGTGTGGGCTTCAAAAAAGGTGGAAAAGTGTCCTTGTGGCACGAAAGGAATATTGCTTGGATAGCAAATCCATTACGTGGAAAGTCTGAATCAAAAGCCCACTGTGTGGGCTTCATAAAAAGTGGAAAAGTGTCCTAATGGCATGAAATGGAATATTGCTTGGATAGCAAATCCATTACGTGGAAAGTCCGAATCAAAAGCCCACTGTGTGGGCTTCATAAAAGGTGGGAAAGTGTCCTTGTGGCACGAAATGGAACATTGCTTGGATAGCAAATCCATTACGTGGAAAGTCTGAATCACAAGCCCACTGTGTGGGCTTCATAAAAGGTGGAAAAGTGTCCTAGTGGCACGAAATGGAATATTGCTTGGATAGCAAATCCATTACATGGAAAGTCCGAATCGAAAGCTCACTGTGTGGATGTCATCTGCAGACTGCATACTTCTGGTTTCAGGAAGAACAGCCTATGGTGAACGGAAGGTCCAATATACGGAAGTGAGGCTAAGCAGCCATGTGCAGGACGTGACGATTCCTTGGGTGAGCGCAGTACCAGAGCGCTATGCATCGGCTCTGCAAGTATGGAAGCCTCCTTGGATGGCGGGGAATGCCCATGGTCTGCCCCTGCCTTCCCTTGAGGGCCGATCGGGATCTTTGGCTGTTCTATATGGACCAGCTGGGATGGGGGATAACACCACAACAGTGAGAGTCAAACGTCCTAAGAAACCCCCGGGAAGGTTAACCCGGTTAACAAATGCCCGCAGAAGTCGGATGTGTCGGCCTAACGGCGCAAGAACGCAGCTCTGCTGTAAACAGGCACAACGCAATCACATCCGAAAAAAAAAACTCCGGATGAACGAAGAAGAAGAAGAAGAAGAAGAATGTGTTTGGTTAGAGGTGAAGCCAGCCAGCCAACAACCGTTTCTCATTGGATACCTATATAGGAATCCTTGTGCCGGGTACAGTTGGTATGACTGCTTCACTACAATGATGGATAGAGTGTTTACAGCAGGTATAGATGTTATGATACTAGGTGACTTCAACATAGATATTAGTAAATCCAACCAGACATGGGCCGATATAATTCTTTCTTACAATTTCAAACAACTAATAAACCGTCCCACAAGGGTTACTGACACATCCTCAACTATAATTGATCATATATATGTTACTTGTCCAGATAATATTATTGAATGTTCTGTTCCTGTTAGTAAAATTAGTGACCACTACCCTGTATGTTGTACATGGTCAAGAATTGGGTTCGAATCTCTTAAACATAAACATGTAAGTATCAAATTTAGAAATTTTAAAGCATTCAACCAAGATTTATTTTTGCAATACTTAAGAAAGGCAGCCCTTGATCACGTTTACCAACTTCCTGACCCGGACGATGCATTAGCTTTCTGGACGAAGACAGTCTATAATGTGTTCGATAAACACGTGCCAATCAAAGAAGTTCGAGTCAAAAATCAACATAAATCCCCATGGGTCACTAGTGAAGTTCTGGAAATCATGAGAGAGCGAGATACAGCACACAAAAATAAAGACTTCATCAATTACCGCAGACTAAGGAATAAAGTTAAATATGAAATTCGTAGGATAAAAAGAGATCATTTTAAAAATTTGATTGTAGATAATTCAAACAGTACAAATATATGGAAGGCTATTAACTTGCTAACCAATAAGAAACGCCCTACAGAATCAGCAATACCAAATTCTATAACATGCGATGAATTCAGTTGGTTCTTTCAATCAGAAATAGAGAATCTAAAGTCTTAAATACCAGACTCATCGTGTAATTTAAGTTCATTGGCATCATTCTGTGAGGAGAAGTGCACCAGACATATTCCCGCTGAGATTCCTTTAATGTCTGTTGCAGACGTTTATAAATATCTCTTAAACCTCAAATCAACAAACTCACACGGCCTAGATGGTATCAGTAATAGAATTCTTCGTTGTGCTGCACCAGTCATTAGTGAGTCCTTAACGTTCATATATAACCAGTGCCTGGCCAAAACTAATTTCCATCTGCATTTAAAATTGCTAAAGTGTTTCCGCTAATTAAAAATGGCTCAATCGATAATAGCGTTTTGGGTAATTATAGAACTATTTCCTTACTATCGTCGCTATCAAAACCACTAGAAAAGCACATTCATAAAATAATGTTACACCATTTAATTAACAACGATCTAATAATTAACAGTCAATCTGGGTTTCGACCTAAATATTCTTGCCATAGTGTTCTAACAAGAATGACCGATAACTGGCACTTAAACATCAACAACGGTAGAATTTGTGGAGCGGTGTTTGTAGACTTTAAAAAAGCTTTTGATATGATAGATCACGATATTTTAATTAGAAAACTAAATCAAATGAAGACAAGCACCAACATGGTGAACATAATTACGTCATTTCTATCCAAAGTACAACAAGTCGTGGCCTTCAACAACTGTCTATCAAGACCCACACAGCTTAATATTGGTGTGCCTCAGGGCTCAATACTAGATCCGCTGCTTTTTGCAGTTTATATTAATGATCTTCCTTTATATATCAATACAACTTGTGATCTATTTGCAGACGACTGTACTATATATACTAGTCAAGAAAACCGTAGTGAATTAGAGAATTCTTTACAAAAGGAACTTGATAATCTTACTAGATGGAGCAATGAAAACCGCATGCAAATTAACATCGACAAAACTAAATCCATGCTAATAACGACCAGACAAAAACTACAGACACTAGCCATAACTGGATCACCGCTCGAACTCCGCATGGGCACGTTACCTATAGTTAATGTGAATGAACATAAAACACTAGGTCTTTTAATTGACAGCCATTTGAGCTGGAGACCTCATGTTCACGTTCTTACCAAGAAAATAGCACAAAAAGTATACCAACTTGCTAAAATTCAGCACTTCCTGGACGAAAGCACACGAAAAATATTCTATACATGCTATATCCAATCACATCTCGATTATTGTTCAACAGTTTGGGATGGTTGCCATAAATCTAATTTAAAACGACTATGTTCTCTGCAAAACCGCGCTATTCGTCTGGTTTCTGGCATAAAGCACGTTGAAAGTAATAATTTGTACAGTCACCTAAGACTTTTACCACTTCAAAAGCGCTTCTTTTCAACAAAGCCAAATTAGTGAATAAAATTATATCTCAAAATACCCCAGAGTATCTTCTGCCGCTGATTCAATCTAATGCAATGAACAGCAAGCGCCTAAATTTGTTACATGTCTCAAAGCCTAGATTGGACCTATACAAAACATGTTTTGCCTATTGTGGTGCTCACTTATGGAATGATCTGCCTCCAGATCTGAAAACTCCAATGAGTCCCTAGACATTTAACCGTAAACTCTTTCAATACTTAATCCATACCGACTATATGCCACCATAATTCATTTACTGGTATAATTGTTCATTATAACTGTTTGACTATAATTTTTACTCTATATATGTGTGTGCGTGTGGGAGAGAGAGAGAGAGAGAGAGAGAGAGAGAGAGAGAGAGAGAGAGAGAGAGTGGGTGTCAGAGAGAGTGAGAGAGTGAATGTGTGTGTGTGCGCACGTGCATGCATGTGTGTGGAGAGAGTGATTGAGCGAGAAATGGTGGGGGAATGTGTCAGTGCATGCATTCGAACGTGTATGTGTGAGAGTGAGTGAGACAGTGTGTGCGTGCATTCATGCGTATGTGTATGTGTGAGAGAGTGTGATTGAGAGAGTGAGTGTGTGTGTGTGAAGGATTGTGTGTGAGAGAGTGAGACAGTGGGAGAGTTGATGTGTTAGTGTGTGTGTGAGCGCGCGCATGCTTGTGAGTGTGTGTATATGAAATAATACAGAGAGAGAGAGAGAGAGAGAGAGAGAGAGAGAGAGAGAGAGAGAGAGAGCTGAGCAGATGCATGTCATGTAACACGCTAATCCATGTGTTTGTGTATTCTCATCTGTCATATTATCAGGTAAATACCATTTGTTTTTATCATGCATAATATAAACTCATGTTCATTACTGTAGTTTGAGTGAGAGAGTCAGTGAGTGTGAATGAGAGACAGAATGAGTAAGCGTGAGAGTGAATGTGTGTCTGTGTGTGTGTGTGTGTGTGTGTGTGTGTGTGTGTGTGTGTGTGTGTGTGTGTGTGTGTGTGTGCGTGCGTGCCTTCTCTGTGTGTATCTCTGTGTGTGGGAGCATCATTATTTTTACGTCACATACTTCTTATGTACACATTTTTCTCCATGTTTAACATTTTTATGAGACTGCTTATGACAATTGTCAGTGTATGTTGGTGAGTAAAGTGTGGGAGTTTGTTCATACTAGTTTCAATGTTAACGTGAGACATTTTGTATGTGTCTAGATGTGAGGAGGTGTGAGTGTGTGTGGAGGATGTGTGTGAGTATGGGGATATGTGTGGGTGGGGGATGTGTGGGTGGATGATGTGTGGGTGGGGGTATGCGTTTGGATGGGTTGGGTGTGTGGGTTGTGGTGGGTAGTGATATTTGTGGGTGTTGGTGGGATGTGTGGATGGATGTGTGGGGGTGAAAGTAGGGTGTGGGAATGGGTGTGGGGGATGTGTGTATGGGTGGAGGATATGTGTATAGGTCAGGTGCTGGGGATGTGTGTTTATGTGGGTGATGTGTGGATGGTTTGAGGAAGTATGTGTGGGTGGCGGGGTTGTGTGGGTAGGGGATTGTGTTGGGTGGATTGAGGATGCAAGGGCGGGTGGGGAGAAGTGTATGGTGTGTGGGTTTGAGATATGTGTGCGGTGTGTTGGTGGGGTATGTGTGCATGGTGTGTGGGTGGAGGGTATGTTTGTGGTGGTATGGGTGAGGATATGTGTGTGGGTGGGGGATAGTGTGTGATGTGGGGGATGTGTGTGATGGGTGCGGGGAATGTGTGTATGGGTGGGTTTATGTGTGGGTGAGTAGGGGATGTGTGGTGGTTGGGGGTATGTGTGCATGGTGTGTGGGTGGAGGGTATGTTTGTGGTGGTATGGGTGAGGATATGTGTGTGGGTGGGGGATAGTGTGTGATGTGGGGGATGTGTGTGATGGGTGCGGGGAATGTGTGTATGGGTGGGTTTATGTGTGGGTGAGTAGGGGATGTGTGGTGGTTGGGGGAAGTATTTGTGGGTGGTGTGTGTGTGGGTGGGAGATGTGTGCGTGGATGGGGAATGTGTGGGTGGGGGTGTGTGAGTGGCTTAGAGATGTGCAGGTGGGTGAGGGATGTGTATGTGTCGGGGTGGGATGCGTGAGTGGGTGGAGGATTTGTGTGGGTAGGGGTATTGTGATCGAGAGAGGTTTGGTTGGGGGGTGGGTGGGTGCGTTGTGGAGGATGTGTGCATGAGTGAGTGTGTGTTGGTTGACGGGTAGGGAATGCGTGTGTGGATGGGGAGAGGCGTGTCGTGTGTTGGTTGGGGATATTGTGTGGGTGAGGTATTTTTGTGGTGTGTGGGTGGGGGTATGTAGGGTGGATGGGTAAGGGTATCTATGTGGGTGTGGGTAGCTGATACGTGTGGTGTGTTGGTGGGGATGTGTGGTGGTATATGGGTGTGGGATGTGTTGGTTAGGGATATGTGTATGTGCGGTGCGTGGTAGGGGATGTATGTGATGTGCGGGTGGGGGATTGTGTTGTGGGGGATTGGGTTAAGGCATGTGTGGGTGGGTGGAGGATGTATGTGTGGGTGGTGGGGTGTGTGTGTGAGTGGATTGGGGATATGGGTGGTTAGGGAGATGTGTGTGTTTGTGTGGGGGGAGGGGTAAGGAGATGTCAGTTGGTGGGGATGTGCGTGTATGGTTTAGGGATGTGTGAGTGGATGTGCGATGTGTGGGTTGGTGGGGGATTGTGTGCATGGGTGGGGAATATGTGGTCGATGGAGATGTGGCTGGGGGATGGGTGGGGAGAGGATGTATGGTTAGGATGTGTATGTGGGTGGGTGTGGGTTGGTGGGGGAATGTTTGTGGGTTGCGAGTGTGTTTTGGTTGGGAGAACAGGTGAGGGCAGTGTAGGTGGGTAGGGGATGTGCGGGAGGGGGATGGGTTGGTTGGTGGGGTATGTATGTTTTCCTTGGTGTGCATGTGTGTGGGTAGGTGGGGGTGAGTGTGTGGGTGGGGTGATGTATGGGCAGATGGGAAATGGACCTCATAACATGGTAATTTGCCTTGTTTATGTTTACATCATTCATTTCACAATGTTTATTTTTCTTCCTATGTAAATGTATAATGCTCTTGATGAATAAAAAATGAGTGATTGGAAGGGCCGAATGTAAGACGGGCCTGCGCGCCCAATTTGTGACCCTAATAAAGTTGATTTGATTTGATTTGATTTACCTGCTGTATGCATTCTCTCAGTGTACCTGGGGTTAATTGAGAAGTGTACAATCAGACATAGATAGGAGTGATGATGTGATGTTCCTTGGATCATTCAAGTCAAGCTGATAGTGCAAGACCAAGACAAGGATAGGATGCATTTTTATAAATGACATACAATTAAAACACCTTCATCAACTCATTTGGTTCTGCATTGTGTATATAAATGGTTATCTGTACCTTCCACATTAACTGTTTGTCTTCTTCTTATTATTATAAATCATTTCCTTTTTCCTGCTGTTGTTGTGGTGTTGAGTGGAGTGCTGTCTTGTGTAGTGTGTTGAGTTAACTTCTGTTGATTGGGGTTCTCATAGCTGGTACCACTCCCCCCCCCCCCATCTTCATCAGTTAATATGAGTCTAACTCATCAAGTGTTTTATTGTTATTCATGTCTATCATACAGAATTTCTGATGTGTATTTGTTACAAAATGTAATCCATACAAGATCATGACAACAATACATTAGTAAGAGGTTGTTACATAAAGTACCTCTCCTAATCCTCCTCTCTAATCTTCTTCATATCAATCTATTCTTCTTCTTTTGTTATCAGTGCACATCATGTCCATTCTGTTGGCGATCAACAGTTGGCAATAGACCGAGGTTTTGTTTACCTTTTGGTCTGGACAGATTAACTAGGCCGTCTGTCACAAATGGCGTCTGTGACGCGTCTCCTGTTTCTAGGCAATGCAGTTGATAAGTGCTTTGTCTAAGTGTAATCTGACACATAAATACAATCATTTTCGATCGAACCCTATTATTTCAATTCGTAAAGAGGAAAGGAATGATATAATCCCTCTCTCAGCTCCTTAGATTGCGAATAGGCAGAAATAAGTACGTTTTCAAGCGAGGCAGTGGTTCTTGTGCACAAACTGTCTTGTGTTTGCAGAAAGCATTTTAAAGCAGTTTTGATGAAATGCATCAAAGTGCGTTTGAATTTTCACCTCGTACAGTTTTCTGTGATAGATTGTTGTAGTATGCACATAGTAAAGCTAACAGATGTAGTGAAGTACGTCAAAGTTTGCAGTTTTGAGAAAGTATGAGATTGTTAATTTTGCCGGGGAAAGGCTCGGTGTAGCTGGAAGTTTGCAGTCGACAATTTTACACTTCAGAGGATTTATTTTATCGATAATACAAACGCACAAACACTCGATACATCCGCTGCATACATCTAAGTATCACACTGATCTGAGGATTCACAAGCTTACCTAGGATTTCGGATCAAACTGCCGTTTATTCGTGGGAAAAACAGGTCACATTGGCCTTCTGACTGTCCAACAGGGCTGAAGATGAAGAAGTGCGCGATTCTAAAGAAAGGAACGCCTGAGCAGGTCAGAGTTATCATCACCTGACCTGCTCCTTCCAATAATCTCCCTAGTTGTTGACGCTGTACTTTCTATTTTTAACCGACATCTGTCCATCTCGAGTGTCAAGTTGGTGTTCAATTCTAAATCGTGCGGTCACTTGTATGACGTTCTCTGTGTTTGATGTGTAAACGTTGACGCGCTGTATAATGATGGTTGGTGATTATGTCACAAGCACTTTGCACAAATTATCTTATTGATCGTTCAACTGCGTTTTCTATTGGGAGCACGTTGCGCAAATGCTCATATTTATGCCAAAACTGCTTCTTCTAGACTGATCACGTTGCGCACATGATCTTCTTTATGCCCCAACTGCTTCTTCGAGAATGAGCACGTTGCGCAACTGCTCTTATTTATGACTTAACTATATAATTAGCACGTCTCGCAAATGATCTTATTTCTGTCTCAACAGCGTATTCTACAGTGAGCACGTTTGCGCAACTGCTCTTTTTTTTTATGCGTCAACTGCTTCTCCTATAGTGAGCACTGTGCGTAAATTATCTTATTAGTGCTTTAAATCATTCTTCTATATTGAGCACGTTGCGCAACTGCTCTCATTTATGGCTCAACTGATTCTTCTTTAGTGAGCTCGTTGCGTAACTGCTCTTATTTATGCCTTAACTGCTTCTTCTATAGTCAGCACGTTGCCCAAATGAACGTATTTATGCCCCAACTGCTTCTTCTATAGTGAGCACTTTGCGCAAACGATTTTAATGATTCCTAAACTGCTTCTTTATATATTGATCACGTTGCGTAACTGCTCTTATTTATATGTAAACTGATACTACTATAGGGAGCACGTTGCGCAACTGCTCTTATTAATGCCTCAACTGTTTCGTCTAAAGTGAGGACGTTGCGAAAATGATCTTACTAATGAGTCAACTGATTCATCTATTGCGAGCACATTGCGCAAATGCTAATATTTATGCCGCAATTTCTTCTTCTAGACTGAGCACGTTGCGCAAATGATCTTTTTTAATGCCCAAAATGCTTCTACTGGAATAAGCACGTTGCGTTACTGCTCTTATTTATGCATTAACTGATTCCTCTATAGTGAGCATGATGCGCACCTGCTCGTATTTATGCATCAACTGCCTCTTCTATAGTGAGCACGTTGCGCAAATGATCTTTTTTATGCCCCAACTGCTTCTTCTATTGTAAGCACATTGCGCAAATGATCATATTTATGCCCAACTTGCTTCTTCTATGGTGAGTACGTTGCGAAAATGATTGTATTTATGACCCATCTGCTTCTTCTAGAATGAGCATGTTGCGCAAATGATCCTATTTATGCCTCAACTGTTTCTTCTATAGTGAGTACGTTGCGCAACTGCTCTTATTAATGCCTCAACCGCTTCTTCTATAGTGAGCATGATGCGGAAATGATCATATTTATGCCCCAACTGCTTCTTCTAGAATGAGCACGTTGATCAAATGATCATATTTATGCCCTAATTGCTTCTTCAACAATGAGCACGTTGCCCAAATTCTCTCATTTATGTCTCAACTGATTTTTATATAGTGAGCACATTGCGCAAGGATATTATTTATGCCTCACATGTTTCTTCTACAGTGAGCACGTTGCGAAACTGCTCTCATTTATAGCTGAACAGATTGTTCTATAATGAGCACGTTACAGAATTGCTCTTATTTATGCCTCAACTACTTCTTCTATAGTGAGCACGTTGCATAAATGATCTTATTGATCCATCAACTGCGTTTTCTATTGGGAGAACGTTGCGCAAATGCTCATATTTATGCCACAACTGCTTCTTCTAGACTAATCACGTTGCGCAAATGCTCTTATTTATGCCCCAACTGCTTCTTCTAGAATGAGCACGCTGCGCAACAGCTCTTATTTATGCAGTTTCTTCTATACTGAGCATGTTTCGCAAATGATCTTATGTCTGCCTCAACAGCTTATTCTATAGTGAGCAACTTGCGCAAATGATCTTATTAATGCCTCAACTCATTCTTCTATTGCACGTTTTGCAACTGCTCATATTTATGGCTCAACTGATTTTTTTTTAGTGAGCACTTTGCGCAAATGATCTTATGTATGCCTGAACTGTTTCTTCTATAGTGAACTCATTGCGCAACTGCTCTTATTTATGCTTCAACTCCTTCTTTTATAGTGAGCACGTTACGAAATTGCTCTTATTAATGCCTCAACTGCTTCGTTTATAGTGAGGATGTAGCGCAAATGATCTTACTAATGAGTCAACTGATTCTTCTACAGAAAGCATGTTGCGGATCTTCTCTTATTTATGCGTCAACTGATTCTTCTATAGTCTGCAAGTTACATAGCTGCACTTATTTGTTCCTCAATTGCATCTTCTATAGTGAGCACTTTGTGCAAATGCTCACATTTATGCAACAATGGCTTCTTCTAGATTGAGGAAGTTGCGCAAATAATCTTATTTATGCCCCAACTGACTGCTTCTTCTAAAGTGAACACGTTGTGGATATGATCATATTTACGCAACAATTGCTTCTTTTAGCGTGAGAACATTGCGCAAATGTCGATATTTATGCATCAATTGCTTCTTCTAGAATGAGCACGATGCCCAAATTATCTTATCTATGCCTCAATTGCTTCTTCTATAGTGAGCACGTTGCGCAGCTGCTATATTTATGAATCAAATTATTCTTTTATAGTGAACTCGTTGCCCAACTGCTCTTATGTATGCCTCAACTACCTCTTCTATAGTGAGCACATTGCACAACTGCTCTGATTTGTGCCTCAACTGATTCTTCTATAGTGAGCACGTTGCTCGAATAATCTTATTAATGCCTCAACTGATTATTCTAAAGTGAGCACGTTGCGCAACTGCTCATATTTATGCATCAACTGATTTTTTAATAGTGAGCACGTTGCTCAACTGCTCTTACCTATGCATCAAAAGCTTCTTCTATACTGAGCACGTTGCCCTACTGATCATATTAATGCCCAAACTGCTTAGAATCTAAGCTTTATCAAGATCATTTGCACATCATGCTCACTATATAAGAATCAGTTGAGGCATACAAAAGATCAATTGCGCAACGTGCTCTTTCTAGAAGAAGCAGTTGGGGCATAAATATGATCATTTGCAAAACTTCCTCACTATAGAATTAGCAGTTGAGGCATAAATAAGAGCAGTTGCTCAACGTGCTCAGTACAAAAGATGTAGTTGAGGCATAATTAAGAGCAGTTGCGCAACGTGCTCACTATAGAAGAATCAGTTGCTTCACAAATAAGAACAGTTGCGCAACGTGCTCACTATTTAACCCTACCAGACCACTGTACCAATTTTTCGGTAATTTCCTGATCTGCCGCTACACCGCTGTATCTAATGTTCGGTATTTTGTCTAGTACGTGAAAAGAAATGCCTCACATACTAAAAATAACCAACACATCGTGGTCAAACCTCATGGTTAGCCTTTGAAAATGTCTTCCCCCATAGGTTTGAATTGACTTTGTGTGGTTTAACGCAAAAACAAAAAAATTCTGAAAATTCACAGTGAAACGAACGGCTGATGAACCAAGCACTTCAGCAAGAAACCGAAGTAGGTCTAGGCTTTTCAAAGTCCAACAGGTGATCGATACTTTGGTTTATTCAGACTGGATTGGCACACAAAGGTGGAATATTGGCCCTAGATTAAAGGTAGACCTAATTTCTACAATGTCTCCAAGATACATCTTATTCTAACAATTTGTTTGCATGTAACTAACATTTTTCTATATCATATTGATTTTTTCCATTTAATGCTCAGGAGCCCAGGTCATAGGGACAGTTAGGTTCAGGGCTTCAGGTCTGGTAGGGTTAAGAAACAGTTGAGGCATAAATAAGATCATTTTCACAACGTGCAAACTATAGAAGAATCTTTTGAGGTATAAATAACAGCAGTTGCCCAACGAATTCATTATAGTAGAAGATGTTGAGGCATAAAGAAGATCATTTGCGTAACGTGCTCGCTATTGAGGAATCTGATGAAGAATAAATAACAGCAGTTGAGCAACGTGTTCACTATAGAAAAAGCTGTTGAGGCATAAATACGATCATTTGCGCAACGTTCTCACTTTAGAAGAATCAGCTGAGGCATAAACAAAAGAACAGTTGCGCAAGGTGCTCATTCTATAATAAGCAGTTGGGGCATAAAAATGATCATTTGTGCAACGTGCTCACTATAGAAGAACAGTTGAGGCATAATTAAGAGCTGTTGCGCGTCGTGTTCACCATAGAAGAATCAGTTGATTCGGAAATAAGAGAAGTTGCACAACGTGCTCACTATAGAAGAAGCAGTTGAGGCATTAATAAGATCATTTGCGCAACGTGCTACTTCCATAAGAAGCATTTGGGGCAGAAATATGATCATATGCGCAAAGTGTTCAAGCTAGAAGAAGCAGTTGGTGCAAAAATATGATCATTTGCGCAACATGCTCACTCTAGAAGAAACAGTTTAGATTATAAATGAAATCATTTGCGCAACGTGCTCTGCCTAGAAGAAGCAGTTGGGGCATAAAAAAGATCATTTGCGCAAAGAGCTCACTATAGAAGAAGCAGTTAGGGCATACAATTTTTTTTTTTGCGCAACGTGTTCACAATAGAAGAGGCAGTTGAGACATCAATAAGATCATTTGCGCATTGTTCTCACTATATGAGAAGCAAATGATGCATAAAGAAGATCATTTACGCAAGGTGCTCACTATAGAAGAATACGTTGAGGCATAAATAATAGCAGTAGCGCAACGTGCTCACTTTAGAAGAAGCGGTTAGGGCATATATATGAGTTTTTACGCAACGTGCTCAATATAGCAGAAGCAGTTTGTCATAAATAAGAGCAGTTGCGCAACGTGCTCATTACAAAAGAGGCAGTTGAGGATAAAATAAGAGCAGTTGCGCAATGTGGTCACTAAAGAAGAATCATGAGAGGCATAATTAAGATCATTTGCGCAACGTGCTGACTCTAGAAGAAGCAGTTTGGTGCATAAAGAAGATCATTTTCCTCGTGCTCATTCTAGTAGACGCAGTAGTGGCATAAATAAGAGTTTTTGCGCAACGTGCTCACTACAGAAGAAACAGTTCAGTCATTAATAAGGTCATTTGCGCAACGTGCTCACTATAGAAGAAGCAGTTAAGGCATAAATCAGAGCAGTTGCGCAACGTGCTCACTATAGAAGAAACAGTTAAGCATAACTAAGAGCAGTTACACAACGTGCTGGCAATAAAAAAGTAGGTGAGGTATAAATAAGAGCAGTTGCGCAACGTGCTCACTGTAGAAGAATCAGTTGAGGCATAAATATGATCATTTGCGCAACATGCTCAATATAGAAGAATCAGTTGAGGCATACATAAGAACAGCTGCACAAAGTACTCATTCTAGAAGAAGTAGTTGGGGCATAAATATGATCATTTGTGCACCGTGCTCACACTAGAACAAGCAGTTGAGGCATAAATATGATCATTTGCGCAACATCCTGACTATAGAAGAAGCAGTTGAGACATAATTAAGAGCAGTTGTGCAACGTGCTCACGATAAATGAAGTAGTTGAGGCATAAATAAGAGCAGTTGCGCAACGTGCTCACTTTAGAAGAAGCAGTTGAATCATAAATAAGATCATTTACGCAACGTCCTCACTATAGAAGCATCCGTTGAGGCATAAATAAGAGCAGTTGCGCAATGTGTTCACTATAGAGGAAGGTACTGAGGCATAAATAAGATCATTTGCGAAACGAAAAAACGAACGAATGAAAATCTTTATTTTCAAAGTGTTAAGATATGGGCACGCAGGCCCTTCTGACATTTTGTCCTTCTTCTCTATTTCATCTCATACATTCTTTTATTCAACATCTCTTATGAAGCAATTCTCTGACAACAAAAAAACAATACACATTAAAATGCATGAAAAATAGTCCATAATACACGACTCGTTGAGGCAATGTTTAACATGGGCATCATAAATACCCAAGGTGGGTGTAACGTGCCATATATATGGGAATGTTTTTTTTTATTTTTGCTAGCTGTCGTTCGAGATAATTTACCATTATTATTGTCTTTGTTGCTATTTTTTTTAAGGGAGCATGTAGTCTGTCCTGGGGTGTTGTTCAAACAGATTGCGACAGTATGTTTAATGATTGATGGTGTCTTTGATTTCTTGTGGAATATTGTCCCACAACTGAGTGGCAGAGTATGTTTTATATAAGTCTGTCCTAGGTTTAGGGACATGAAGTATATTTAGTCGTTCGCTATGTCTTGCGTTATATTTAATCAATGGCCAAAGGTAGCTTGGGGCATTTTGAAGTAGGATTTTGTGAATTAGTTTAACCTTATTAAAAAGTAGGCGTTTGTGGAGAGGCAGTTGTGAAGACGTTCATGTAGGTTAGAATTGTCTGTAAGCTTATCACCATTGATTAGACGCACTGCCCTTTTCTGGAGTGAATAAAGGCGTTTTGTTATTGATTTGGAGTATCCATCCCTGATCGTGGAGCAATAATCAATATGTGTTTGTATATCTTTCTTGTGTTTTCGTCGAGGAAATTTTTAATTTTGGCAAGACGGTATACTTTTTTGGCTGTTTGTTTAACTAGAGCATGAACATGGGAATTAAAGAATAGATTTTAATCTATGATAAGACCCAGTGCTTTGTGCTCGGTTACACTTTCTATAGGCGTGCTACCAATGTGCAGCTGTAGAGTTCTCTGCGAGTTTAGAGTGTGAAGTCTTTCCCTGGTTCCTATCAACATAGATTTTGTTTTAGAAATATCAATTTGCATGCAGTTTGCATGACTCCAGTTAACTACACTTTTTATTTTCTGTTTCAAGGATAATTCTAGCACATTACGATCAATAGCGTTTGTATATACTGTGCAGTCGTCTGCAAATAGATCGCAGGACGATGACAGATATAAGGGAAGGTCATTTATATAAATGGCAAATAACAGAGGGCCAAGTATATACCCCTAAGGTACTCCAGTATTAATGGTAATGGCTTGGGATAGAGATTTTTTGAGTGATAATACTTGTTTTCTGTCTAATAACAATGAGTTTATTAATGTCACTATATTAAAGCTTGCTTTCATTGTTTCTTTTTTTTTTTATTAGGATAGTATGATCTATTATATCGAATGCTTTTCTAAAGTCTATAAACATCCTTCCACATAGAGTATTGTTGTTAATATTTTGATGCCAGTTTTCTATCATGTTTGTTAGGGCCGTATGACATGAATATTTTGGCCAAAATCCTGACTGACTGTCAGCTATTAGTTTGTGACGAACTCTAGTGTTGTTTTGTGGATGTGCTTTTCTAGCGGTTTTAGATAGGAGGATAATATGGAAACTGGCCAATAATTACTTATGATACAATCGTCTAATGAACCAGCTTTTATATGATGATACACTTTATCGATTTCAAAGGCTGATGGGAAGTGACCTTTGGTGAGACACAGATTGTATATAAAAGTTACTGACTCGCAGATCGTCGATGCAGCATAGCGAAGGATCCGATTACTGATTCCATCTAGTCGTGATGAGTTACTGTTTTTGTTTTAGGTTACTGAGATGAGTAAATACTTCAGTGGTCGTCATTAGCGGTATGTTTGTGAGAATGTCACCATAGTGTTTGTTCTCACAGAATTATGATAATAAAGATATGTCATGAGACACATCTGTTATTGCAGCCTTCAGTTGGTTTATGTCGGACTGAAAGAAACTACTGAATTGATCACATGTCACCTGATTTGATGGTAAAGATTGTGATGATTTGTGTGATTGGCATAACGTGCTCACTAAATAAGAAGCAGTTGAGGCATAAATAAGAATATTTGCACAAAGGGCTCAGAGAAGCAGTTGGGGGCATAAATATAAACATTTGAGCAACGTGCTCAATATAGAAGACGCAGTTGAGGCATAAAGAAGATCAGTTGCGCAACGTGCTCACTATAGAAGAAATGAATGAATCACTGAAAAACGAGAAGTAGATTGAGAGCTTTACCAAAGCACTGCTACAAAAAACAATGGACGTTTCGGCCCAAGCCTTCGTCAGCACAGAACAAACAAACAAAAATAGATTAACAATTACACGATCGACAAAACATGAAAGTATAAATTTCAACTTATCGGTGGTGTCCTAGCTTGAAACGGTTATCAATGGATGGAATAAAACGGATGTCGTGGTTAACGGGGTCAACTGAATAAAGGTCAGTACAGCCAGAAATTCGATGATTGGCTAAGTCAACCGGTGAGAGGACCCGCGCTGGGGGAATGGGGGTGCGCCCAGGAGAGCGAATGGAAAAATATGGATATGTAGAGCACTATAGCTAACTCTGTAGCGATGTAGCGGATGCAGTTCGCAAATCCACACGCCAAGTTCGAAACGCTGCTGTGGGCAATATGGATGCAGACCTACAAGTGTTTGCTATCATAAAGTAGCACAAGTGACGGTTGTTCAAAAGGCAATCAGAAGCGACCCCACGCAAACCAACCAGGAAGTCACAGAAGGCAGAGATAATGCTGGTGTTGACTACCACGTCCTGCGATGGACATGCAACTGGCTAGGAAGTGGACTATACGACTACGGAGATGAGGGGGGGGGGAGAACAAGTGGCGTTAGAGACTTAAATAAAACTGTGTTGGACATTGAGACCGTGAGGGGAGAGTGAACCCAACTGGAAGATAAGACGGTTTTTCAATGTCTTAAGATCGCGTTCGTGAGATGTGCACGATTTTATCGCCGCAACACGTATGTCGGCATCCCCACAGTGGTCGGAACTGTTGAAGTCTAGGGGTACCGGTTTCTTGGCACCACTGTTGATATCGGATGAATGTTGTCTAAATGTGTCCGCCAGACGAAGGCCTGCCTCACCAAGATACCTCATGTCGCAACCAGTGCAGATGATCGCATAGATAACGTTGCGACTCATACATGAGAAACCCTCCTGGATGTAGAAAGTAGTCTTAGGGAAAGTCAGACTTGTGGTTTGAAGGACATATGGAGAAGTCTTACAACGAGATCGAAGACATGCAGTCGTGCCAGGAAGAGACTTGGGATAGAGTGCTATGGACCATCACATCCACCAGGTTACGATCCCACCTGTATGCAACAAGTGGGGCCTCGGAGAAGACATCGCGAGTGACCGGGTCTGCCTGGAGAATGGGTAGATGCCTCATGAGAATATTATTGGCAGCAATATTATGAGGATGGTAGGTAAGTGAGAGAATAGGTCTATTATTACGTGGTTTCGGCCTGGAAGAGAGAGCCTCGGCCCGACTAATGGACTGGAAGTGGTGAAGAACTGTAGACAGAACATTCTCAGGGTAGCCTCGACGGCGGAAGAAATCCAACATTTCGTGGGCTTTTTGAAGGAAGTCGTTATTATCATGACAAAGCCGCAGGAGACGTAACAGTATTAGAAAGGAATTGAATCCTTGCAAGATGGAGGATGGGAGGAGGTATAGAGAAGGAATGCATGTAAGTCAGTCGGTTTATAATAAACAGCAGAACCTAAGGAAACTGTTATGTCTAGGAAATTGACAGTCGACGAGGAAATAGTGGAGGTGAGTTTGATGCTAGGATGAAAGTTAGAGAAAAAGGCAATGAAGTCCTGAAGAACAGACAATGGCATGTCTGAAACACCAAAACAGTCATCGATATACCTCCTATAGAGCTCAGCGAGCCTACCAGTGTATTGACTCCATACCTGGTGTTCAAGATAGCCCATGAACAGACAGACATAACTCGGACCCATCTTAGTCCCCATGGCCACCCCGCTAATCTGGTCAAAAAAGTCCTCATTAAACTCAAAAGAATTGAGGTTAAGGACTAACTCTGTCAGACGCAACAATGGTCCGGTGGCTATGATGAGGCCGCGTCTTTTGTCTAAGAAAAATTCCAAGGCTTTAAGGCCGTCAGAGTGAGGAATAGATGTGTGGAGTGAAGTCACATCTAAAGTAAAGATGTGGTGCTGAGAAGAGGTGGTGAAGCTGATGGAATCGAAGATGGAGATAGCGTGGTTGGTGTCTTAGATATATGAGGGGAGGTTAGCAACCAACGGCTGAAATATGCTGTCAAGGAATTCTGAAATCCGTTCAGTAGGACAAGAGCAGGCGGAGACGATGGGTCTGCCTGGGTACACTAGCTTGTGTGTCTTAGGAAGCATGTACAAAGTGGGTTTGCCCAAGCAACTATCTTGGATGATCAGCGAGGTGGCAGAGCTAGGCAGGAGACCTTTCCTGATGATGGCATTCGTCACACTCTTGACTTGGGTGTTGTTACTGACCGTCCCGTCTTCTACCCGTGTGTCAGAATCTCCATCGACATCGCCTGGAGGCGACGACCAAGTACGACCGTGAACTTGACTAACAGCTACTACGCAGTGGATGACCAGTGGTCAGTGTGACGCACGAAGCGCACGAGGACTGAAAGCAGGGTCAATGAGAAACCATCGCTGGCAGCTCAGACTGCCTAGGACTTCGAGACTGGACGGACATGAGTGAAAGTAATGCACATATTTACGTATTGTTCTATGCTTGATGGAAGAAAGCCTGTATGCTTTGTAGAGTTGACTTCGAGACTGAGTGAGTGATTTATTCCATGCATTTATGAACTTGTATAGCGTATGTACGTATCTGTAAATGGCATTGGCGCTAATTGTGAGCGCAGTATTCTATGAATGCCACTGAGAAGTGTGATTAAAGTGTTTCAGTTATGTCTCCGTGTGTTTGAGTACAATCATTCGTTGTGTATAATTGTTTCACTCCTGTTAGAGAACACGAGCCATTGTTTGTGTAAAACAAGACCCTGACACCGTGGTCTGTAAAAAGTGACATACCCAAATTGTAAACTCTATGGACCTCTGAATGAACTAAAAAAGACTGTTGGATTCATACAAGAGACAACATTGCAGTTATAGGCTTATTTCAGGCGAACGAAAGAAGAAGAAGAAGTTTGTTGCCTTCCTGTATATACAAGTCATTTCTCCAAACCACTAACGCTCCTCCCTTGTCTACAGGCTTGATAACAATGTCATCACGGCGATTCAAATGTGTGAGCGCCTGATGTTCCCCTACTGTAAGGTTCGAGTGCCTTAGTGGCCTGAATTTCAATTGTTCTATGTCGAAGAGCGTTTTGTCGATGTATAGATCTAAGGCCTTGGATGCTCCTGCAGGAGGGACCCACATTGATCTGCGTTTAGAAAGGTGGGAGAAGTGATCGGTGGGATCCGAGGAGTTGCCCTTAGTAGGTTGATTACTGAAGTGATATTTCAACCTGAGAGTGCGATGGAAACGATGGACGTCCTGCAGTAGCGCATATCTGTCGCCAGAAGGACGCAGAGGTATGAAACGGAGGCCTTTACTAAGGACCGACTTCTCCGGTGCTGATAGGGGGAGATCAGGAGGTATGCACACAACTAAATTGTCGGAAGCGATGGTAGGGTGAGCCGAGAGAGAAGAGGAGGAAGAGGTAGGGATAGGGGCACTAAGTTTGGTAAACTTAGTGTTTTTAGCCGTGGAAAGACATTTATATAAGTGGTGGTTAGTGCTATTGATGATACAGCGTATCACATAATACAAGAAATAGTTACCTGAGGTAAGATGTTTAAGACGTCGGTCGAGGGTGGAAATACTAGAGCTAATGTCAGACAAATGACTCGCATGGTTGTCAGCAATACAGCGCATGCGAAGGGTAGCACATTTAAGCTCAATTTTAGATAGACGTCTACTACAACTGTCATGAAGAGGGCCCATCAATTGGTGAAATCTAGATGTGAACCCACGTGGGGTGAGATGAAGCCGTAGGCAGTTCTGCAGGAAGTTAAAATGACGTGTCGTACGCGTCTTTTTGTAGATATCAAGAGCCAAGTCGGTAGCTGTGATTTTAATATCCGTTGGTAGAAGAGAAAAGCAGATGATGATGTATGATCTCAACTGTTGGAATAACTGGGGTGAGTGGGTTGAAGACATGGCGGCAAATGGTAGAGAAAATAGGGATAAAAGACCGATGTGAAGGCCTAGTCGTGAAATGGGGTCACCGGGTGTACAGCCAAGGCGTGTACACAAAGGAAATGGGCCTTAAAGTGGAGAGAATAGCCAGTGGGAAGGGCAGTAGCGGGGCAGCGTGGCAGACGGTGGACTTGTAAACACTAATACTAAGCATACAACGCACACTGAATGGACTGTAAAAATCGACAAAAGCTTGATTGACTATGAGGACGGAACGTAAAACATATAGTAGCAGTTTGTGTGAATGAAGTTAACAAGAATAAGGGGAACTGCGGTAAAACTTGAAAAACAATGAATGAATCACTGAAAAACGAGAAGTAGACTGAGAGCTTTACTAAAGCACGACTACAAAAAAACAAAGGACGTTGCGGCCAAAGCCTTCGTCAGCACAGAACAAACAAACAAAAATAGATTAACAATTACACGATCGACACTACATGAAAGTATACATTTAAACTTATCTGTGTCCTAGCATGAAACCGCTACCTATGAATGGAATAAAACGGATGTCGTAGTTTGAGGGGTCAACTGGCTAAAGGTCAGTACAGCCAGAAATTCGGTAATTGGCTAAGTCAACCGGTGAGAGAACCCGCACTGGGGGGATGGGGGTGCGCCAAGGAGAGCGAATGGAAAAATATGGATATGTAGAGCACTATAGCTAACTGTTGGGCGATGTAGCGGATACAGTTCGCAATTCCGCACGCCAAGTTTGAAACGCTGCTGTGGGCAATATGGATGCAGACCGACAAGCGTTTGCTATCATAAAGTAGCACAAGTGACGGTTGTTCAGAACGCAATGAGAAGCGACCCCACGCAAACCAACCAGTAAGTCATAGAAGGCAGAGATAATGCTGGTGTTGACTACCACGTCTCTCGAAGGACATAGTTGGGGCAGAAAAAAGATCATTTGCGCAAAGTGCTCATTCTAGAAGAACCATATATGGCATAAATATAATAACAATTTGCACAACGTGCTCACAATAGAAGACGCTGTTGAGACATAAATAAAAGCAGTTGCGCAATGTGCTCACGATAGAAGAATCAGTTGAGGCATAAATAAGAGCAGTTGTTCAACGAGGTCACTATAGAAGAATCAGTTGAGGCATAAATAAGATCATTTGCGCAACGTGCTCACTGTAGAAGAAGCAGTTCAGGCTTTAATAAGGTCATTTTCGCAACGTGATCGGTATAAAGAAGCAGTTGAGGCATAAATCAATACAGTTGCGCAACGTGCTCAGTATAGAAGAAATAGTTGAGGCATAATTAAGAGCAGTTTAGTATCGTCCTCACTATACAAGAACAAGTCGATTCAATAGCAAGAGCAGTTGCGCAACGTGCTCACTATATAAGAAGCAGTTGGGGCATAAATAAGATCATTTAGGCAACGTGCTCGACATAGAAGAAAAAGTTGATTCATAAATAGGAACAGTTGGCCAAAGTGCTCACTGTAGAAGAAGCAGTTGAGGCACTAATAAGATCATCTGCGCAACGTGCCCATTCTAGAAGAAGCATTTGGGGCATACATATGATCATTTGCGCAAAGTGCTCAACCTAGAAGAAGCAATTGGTGCATAAATATGATCATTGTCGCAACGTGCTCACTCTAGAAGGAACAGTTGAGGCATAAAAAAGATCATTTGGGCAGCGTGCTCATTAATGAAGAAGCAGCTGATTCATTAATAAGATCATCTGCGCAACGTGCTCATTCTAGAAGAAGCAGTTGGGGCATAAATATGATCATTTGCGCACCGTGCACACTCTAGAAGAAGCAGTTGGGGCATAAATATAATCATTTGCGCAACGTGCTCACTATAGAAGAAGCAGCTTGTGGCATAAATAAGATCATATGCGCAACGTGCTCAATCTAGAAGAAGCAGTTGCATAAATATGATAATTTACGCAACGTGCTCACTATAGAAGAATCAGTTAAGCATAAAAAAGAGCAGTTGCACAACGTGCTTAATATAGAGAAAACAGTTGAGGCATAAATAAAAGCAATTGCGCAACGTGCTCAGTATAGATGAATCAGTTGACTCATTAACAAGATCATTTGCACAGCGTGCTCACCATAGAAGAATAAACTGAGGCATAAATAAGAGCAGTTTCGCAAGGTACTCACTATAAAAGAAGTTGGTGAGGCATAATTATGAGTTTTTGCGCAACGTGCTCACTACAAAAGTAGCAGTTCAGGCATTTATTAGGTCATTTGCGCAACGTGCTCAATATAGAAGAAGCAGTTAAGGCATAAAGAATATTATTTGCGAAAGTGCTCACTGTAGAAAAATCTGTTGAGGCATAAATAAGACCATTTGCGCAACGTGTTCATTCTAGAAGAAGCAGTACGCAACGTGCTCACTATAGAAGAAGCAGTTAACATAAATAAGAGCAGTTGCGCAACGTGTTCACTATAGAAGAAGCTGTTGAGGCATAAATAAGACCATTTGCGCAACGTGATCACTATAGAAGAATCAGTTGAACCATAAATAACAGCAGTTGCGCAACGTGTTCATTCTAGAAGAAGCAGTTGGGGCATAACTATGATCATTTGCGCAACTTGCTCACTATAGAAGAAGCAGTTAGCATAAATAAAAGCAGTTGCGAAACGTGTTCACTACAGAAGAAGCAGCTTGTGGCATAAATAATATCATTTTGCGCAACATGCTCAATCTTGAAGAAGCAGTTGGTGCATAAGTATGATAATTTACGCAACGTGCTCACTATAGAAGAAGCAGTTAAGCATAAATAAGAGCAGTTGCGTAACGTGTTCACTATAGAAGAGGCTGTTGAGGCATAAATAAGATCATTTACGAAACGTGCTCACTATAGAAGAATCAGATGAGGCATAAATAAGAGCAGTTGAGCAACGTGCACATTCTAGAAGATGCAGTTGGGGCATAAATACGATTATTTGCGCACCGTGCACACTCTAGAAGAAGCAGCTGGGGCATACATATGATCATTTGGGCAATGTGCTCACTATAGAAGAACAGTTGAGGCATAAAAAAGATAATTTGAGCAACGTGCTCACTCTAGAAGAATCAGTTAGGGCATACATATGAGATTTTACGCAACGTGCTCACTATAGAAAAAGCAGTTGAGGCATAAATCACAGCAGTTGCACAACGTGCTTAATATAAAGAAATCAGTTGAGGCATAAATAAGAGCAGTTGCACAACGTGCTTAATATAGAGAAATCAGTTGAAGATCTGCAATAAGAGCAGTTGCGCAACGTGCCCAGTATAGATGAATCAGTTGACTCATTAACAAGATCATTTGCGAACGTACTCACTATAGAAGAATCAGCTGAGGTATAAATATGTGCAGTTGCGCAAGGTGCTCCCTATAGAAGAATCAGTTGAAGCATAAATAATAGCAACACAGAAGAAGCAGTTGAGGCATAAATAACAGCAATTGCGCAAAGTACTCATTCTACAAGAAGCACTTGCACCATAACTAAGATCAGATGCGCAAAGTGCTCACTATAGAAGAAGCAGTTGAATCATAACTAAGATCACTTGAGCAACGTGCTCACTAAAGAAGAAGCAGTTGAGGCATAAATAAGATCATTTGCTCACCGTGCACACTCTAGAAGAAGCAGTTGGGGTTTAAATATGATCATTTGCGCAACGTTCTCAGTATGGAAGAACAGTTGAGGCATAAATAAGAGTAGTTGAGCAACGTGCTCACTATAGAAGAAACAGTTTGTGGCATAAATAAGATAATTTGCGCAACGTGCTCACTCTAGAATAAGCAGATAGGGCATACATATGAGTTACTACACAACGTGCTCACTATAGAAGAAACAGTTGATGCATAAATCAGAGCAGTTGCGCAAAGTGCTCACTATAGAGAAATCATTTGAGGTATAAATAAGAGCAGTTGCGCAACGTGCTCACTATAGATGAATCGGTTGACTCATTAATAAGATCATTTGCGCAACGTGCTCACTATAGACGATTCAGCTTAGGCATAAATAAGATCATTTTCTCACCGTGCTCACACTAGAAGAAGCACATGTGGCATAAATACGACCATTTGCGCAACGTCCTCACTATAGAAAAGCAGTTATGGCATAAATAAGAGCAGTTACTCAACGTGCTCACTATAAAAGAAGTAGGTGAGGCATAAATATGAGTTTTTGCGCAACGTGCTCATTGTAGAAGATGCAGTTGAAGCATTAATAAGGTCATTTGCGCAATGTGCTCAATATAGAAGAAGCAGTTGAGGCATAAATCAGAACACTTGCTCAACGTGCTCACTATGGAGAAATACGTTGAGGCATAAATAAAAGCAGCTGCGCAAAGTGCTCACTGTAGAAGAAGCAGTTAAGGATAACTATGAGCAGTTGCGCACCGAGATCACTATAACAGAAAACTTTGAGGTATAAAGAAGAGCAGTTACGTTACCTGCTCACTATAAAAGAAGAATTTGAGGTATAAATAAGAGCAGTTGCGCAGCGTGCTCACTATAGAAGAATCAGTTTAGGGATAAATAAGATTATTTGCGCAACATACTCAACATAGAAGCATCAGTTGAGGCATACATAAGAGCAGTTGTGCAAAGTGCTCATTCTAGAAGAAGCAGTTGGCGCATCAATATGATCAATTGCGCATCGTGCTCACTCTAGAAGAAGCAGTTGTGCCATAAATATGATACATTTTCGCGATTTCCTCATAAAGAAGAAGCAGTTAAGCATAAATAAGAACAGTTGCGTAACGTGTTCACTATAGAAGAATCAGATGAGGCATAAATAAGAGCAGTTGAGCAACGTGCTCATTCTAGAAGAAGCAGTTGGGGTATAAATACGTTTTTTTTTGCGCACCGTGCACACTCTAGAAGAAGCAACTGGGGCATACATATGATCATTTGGGCAATGTGCTCACTATAGAAGAACAGTTGAGGCATAAATAAGATCATTTGAGCAACGTGCTCACTCTATAATAAGCAGATAGGGCATACATATGAGTTACTACACAACGTGCTCACTATAGAAGAAACAGTTGATGCATAAATCAGAGCAGTTGCGCAACGTGCTCACTATAGAGAAATCATTTGAAGCATAAATAAGAGCAGTTGCGCAACGTGCTCACTATAGATGAATCAGCTGAGGCATAAATAAGATCATTTTCTCACCGTGCTCACTCTAGAAGAAGCACATGTGGCATAAATACGACCATTTGGGCAACGTCCTCACTATAGAAAAGCAGTTAAGGCATAAATAAGAGCAGTTACTCAACGTGCTCACTATAAAAGAAGTAGGTGAGGCATAAATATGAGTTTTTGCGCAACGTGCTCACTGTAGAAGATGCAGTTGAGGCATTAATAAGGTCATTTGCGCAACGTCCTCAATATAGAAGAAGCAGTTGAGGCATAAATCAGAGCAGTTGCGCAAAGTGCTCATTATAGAAGAAGCTGTTTGGGCATAAATATGATCATTTTCGCACAGTGCTCACTCTATAAGAAGCATTTGGGTCATAAATATGATCATTTGAGCAACGTCCTCACTATAGAAGAAGTGCTCAACGTAGAAGAAGCAGTTGAGGCATACATCAGAACACTTTCTTAACCTGCTCACTATGGAGAAATACGTTGAGACATAAATAAAAGCAGTTGCGCAAAGTGCTCACTATAGAAGCAGTTAAGGATAACTATGAGCAGTTGCGCAACGTGCTCACTATAAAAGAAGAATTTGGGGTATAAATAAGAGCAGTTACGCTACCTACTCACCGTAAAAGAAGAATTTGAGGTATAAATAAGAGCAGTTGCGCAACGTGCTCACTATAGAAGAATCAGTTGAGGGATAAATAAGATCAATTGCGCAACATATTCAACATAGAAGAATCAGTTGAGGCATACATAAGAGCAGTTGTACGAAGTGCTCATTCTAGAAGAAGCAGTTGGCGCATCAATATGATCATTTGCGCATCGTGCTCACTCTAGAAGAAGAAGTTGGGGCATAAACATGATCATTTGCGCGACTTCCTCACTATAGAAGAATCAGTTGTGACATAATTAAGAGTAGTTGCGCAACGTGCTCATTATAGAAGAAGTAGTTGAGGCACAAATAAGAGCAGTTGCGTAACGTGCTCACTATAGAACAAGCAGTTGAGGCATAAATAAGATTATTGGCGGAACGTGCTCACTATAGAAGAATATGAATAAAATTTGGTGGAACTGCGATAGAGCTGTGATAGTGTACACAATATAAAATGACATAAAGTGTCACCTATATGTGTCTTTATTCTGTTATGTAAAGTTGCACTACTTTTTGTCACTATAGAAGAATCAATTGAGGTATAAATAATAGCAAAATCGCAACATGCTCAACACAGAAGAAGCAGTTGAGGAATAAATAAGAGCAGTTGCGCAAAGAACTCAGTCTACAAGAAGCACTTGCACTATAACTAAGATCAGATGCGCAAAGTGCTCACTATAGAAGAAGCAGTTGAATCATAACTAAGATCATTTTCGCAACGTGCTCACTAAAGAAGAAGCAGTTGAGGCATAAATAAGATCATTTGCGCAAAGTGCTCACTCCAAAAGAAGCAGTTCGGGACATTAATATGATCATGTGTTCACCGTGCACAATCTAGAAGAAGCAGTTGTGGCTTAAATATGATCATTTGCGCAACGTTCTGAATATGGAAGAACAGTTGAGGCATAAATAAGAGCAGTTGCGCAACGTGCTCACTATAAAAGAAACAATTTGTGGCATAAATAAGATAATTTGCGCAACGTGCTCACTCTAGAATAAGCAGATAGGGCATACATATGAGTTACTACACAACGTGCTCACTATAGAAGAAACAGTTGATGGATAAATCAGAGCAGTTGCGCAACGTGCTCACTATAGAGAAATCATTTGAAGCATAAATAAGAGCAGTTGCGCAATGTTCTCACTATAGATGAATCAGCTGAGGCATAAATAAGATCATTTTCTCACCGTGCTCACTCTAGAAGAAGCACATGTAGCATAAATACGACCATTTGCGCAACGTCCTCACTATAGAAAAGCAGTTAAGGCATAAATAAGAGCAGTTACTCAACGTGCTCACTATAAAAGAAGTAGGTGAGGCATAAATATGAGTTTTTGCGCAACTTGCTCACTGTAGAAGATGCAGTTGAGGCATTAATAAGGTCATTTGCGCATCGTCCTCAATATAGAAGAAGCAGTTGAGGCATAAATCAGAGCAGTTGCGCAAAGTGCTCATTATAGAAGAAGCTGTTTGGGCATAAATATGATCATTTTCGCACAGTGCCCACTCTATAAGAAGCATTTGGGTCATAAATATGATCATTTGAGCAACGTCCTCACTATAGAAGAAGTAGTTGCATAAATAAGAGCAGTTGCGCAACGTGCTCACTATAGAAGAAGCAGATGAAGCATAAATGAGATCATTTGAGCAATGTGCTAACTATAGAAGAATCTGTTGAGTCATAAATAATAGCAATTGCGTAACGCTCTCAACACAGAAAAAGCAGTTGAGGCATAAATAACAGCAGCTGCGCAAAGTACTCATTCTACAAGAAGTACATGCGCCATAACTAAGATCAGATGCGCAACGTGCTCACTATGGAAGAACAGTTGAGGCATAAATAAGAGCAGTTGCGCAACATGCTCACTCTACAAAAGCCGATAGGGCATACATATGAGTTTATACGCAACGTGCTCACTATAGAAGAAACAGTTGTGGCATAAATCAGAGAAGTTTCGCAACGTGCTCACAATAGAGAAATCAGTTGAGGCATAAATAAGAAAAATTACGCTTGGTCCTCACTATAAAAGAAGTCAATCAATCAATCATGTGCTATGGCGAAAAGCGTGGGCATTCATGATTCGCCATTTCACTCGATCACCACTGTCGTAGATAAAAGAAGTAGGTGATGCATAAATAAGAATTTCTGCACAACGTGCTCACTATTGAAGAAGCAGTTGAGGCATTAATAAGGTCATTTGCGCAACGTGCTCAATATAGAAGAAGCAGTTGAGGCCTAAACCAGAACACTTGCTTAACCTGCTCACTATGGAGAAATACGTTGAGACATAAATAAAAGCAGTTGCGCAAAGTGCTCACTATAGAAGCAGTTAAGGATAACTATGAGCAGTTGCGCAACGTGCTCACTATAAAAGAAGAATTTGGGGTATAAATAAGAGCAGTTGAGCAACGTGCACATTCTAGAAGATGCAGTTGGGGCATAAATACGATTATTTTCGCACCGTGCACACTCTAGAAGAAGCAGCTGGGGCATACATATGATCATTTAGGCAATGTGCTCACTATAGAAGAACAGTTGAGGCATAAATAAGATAATTTGAGCAACGTGCTCACTCTAGAAGAATCAGTTAGGGCATACATATGAGATTTTACGCAACGTGCTCACTATAGAAGAAGCAGTTGAGGCATAAATCACAGCAGTTGCACAACGTGCTTAATATAAAGAAATCAGTTGAGGCATAAATAAGAGCAGTTGCGCAACGTGCCCAGTATAGATGAATCAGTTGACTCATTAACAAGATCATTTGCGCAACGTACTCACTATAGAAGAATCAGCTGAGGCATAAATATGAGCAGTTGCGCAAGGTGCTCACTATAAAATAAGTAGGTGAGGCATAAATATGAGTTTTTGCGCAACGGGCTCACTATAGAAGAAGCAGTTCAGGCATTTATTAGGTCATTTGTGCAAGGCGCTCAATATAGAAGAAGCAGTTGAGGCATAAAGAATATGATTTGCGCAAAGTGCCAACTGTAGAAGAATCTAATGAGGCATAAATAAGAGCAGTTGCGCAACCATTTCACAATAGAAGAAGTTATTGATTCACAAAATAAGATCATTTGCGCAACGTGCTCACTATAGAAGAATCAGTTGAGGCATAAATAATAGCAACACAGAAGAAGCAGTTGAGGCATAAATAACAGCAGTTGCGCAAAGTACTCATTCTACAAGAAGTACATGCGCCATAACTAAGATCAGGTGCGCAACGTGCTCACTATGGAAGAACAGTTGAGGCATAAATAAGAGCAGTTGCGCAACGTGCTCACTATAGAGAAATCAGCAGTTGCGCTTGGTCCTCACTATAAAAGAAGTCAATCAATGAATCATGTGCCATGGCGGAAAGCGTGGGCATTCATGACTCGCCATTTCTCTCGATCACCAGTGTCGTAGATAAAAGAAGTAGGTGAGGCATAAATACGAATTTCTGCACGACGTGCTTATTATTGAAGAAGCAGTTGAGGCATTAATAAGGTCATTTGCGCAACGTGCTCAATATAGAAGAAGCAGTTGAGGCATTAATAAGGTCATTTGCGCAACGTGCTCAATATAGAAGAAGCAGTTGAGGCATAAATCAGAACAATTGCTCAACGTGCTCACTATGGAGAAATACGTTGAGGCATAAATAAAAGCATCTGCGCAAAGTGCTCACTGTAGAAGAAGCAGTTAAGGATAACTATGAGCAGTTGCGCAACGTGCTCACTATAAAAGAAGACTTTGAGGTATAAATAAGAACCCACGGCTCCATACCTTCAACCCCACTGGATGAAATGAATGGTCATCATCATTCTTGATGGACAAACAACAACATGTATTTGTTTTACAAACTATGGAAAATGCTGAATACCCATTACTGATCATGATATCAGTAGTATTTCAACCTTCTCTTAAAAGGCGAGGCTCCCGCTTGCAATGACAATGATGCCCCTATTTGTACAGTGTAGACACTCACTGCCCACAGAGTTCAAGTTCCGTATTTAGGAGAATCCACAGCTTGAGTCTAACCTTGACTGCTTGAGTCAGAGGCGAGCTTTGTATTTCTAATATGCTACACTTCCGAGGACTCTTGCGTGTCAGCCCGCTGTTCATGTGTTCGAGCCTGCTCATTGAGAATATATGGGGCTTCCATGAAAACCCAGGCTAAAATAGACAGATAGCAGAGAATGCCAGGGAAAGCCCAGACGGCTGACGTAATATTGACCACATTACCTTTTAAGTACCTATTGGGCTATACAATTTTGGGCTAGAACAATGCGCCCAATACTTTCCACAACATGTAAAAAGAGTCCTTTACCTTGTTTACTTACATTTTAAATTGAGAAATATTGGAACGTGGCACGTATGTGAATGTCCCGTGTCCTGTGATGTCAGTTTGTAACCGAACTCAACTTTAAAATTATTATAAATATTAGAAAACGTTAAAGGGGAAGAGGAATTGGAATGGTAAGATCCCATTGCAGACGCTTTGAAATACAGTCATGCTTGTTAAATTTCATTTGATGAGTACCTTATTATTGATAACTGTGCATCCTTATTATCTAAACACGCAGGGCACATTACAAGTCCTAAGATCAGAACGGCTGTTGTAATGCCATAATACGAGACACAAGGATATGTAAGGATGTTTACACTAGTTGGGTCTGCATGCAGGAGCAGCACGCGCGATACACTTGACCCAGCCCGGGACGTTCAAAGGGACTTATATATACACACACTATGAACACACTACGTTTGTGTATACACAGAGAACCGCTGTAGCACAATTGTTTGACCTTAAACCTACCGGCCCGGCGGTAGTGTATGTGGACATTGGTTTTAGACATTGGCGGTTGTTCCATGTAGACCAAACCAGTAACTGGTACCAGGAAATATTCTGGGGAGAAAGGATGGACAGCGTTATATTGACAAAATCACACATCGACTGCCTTTAAACTATAAAAATATGGTATCAGTACCATATACCCATAGCCTTATGGCCTAGTATAGCGTCTTTCAATTGTTTTGTTTTCCAATGTATATACAACGTGCTGAAGCAGAAAAGCGCAGTCCTCCTTTCCGTACTAGTCACTGGGCAGTCACATGGCAAAATAAAATGCAATTAACATACTAACCACATAAAACATCATGCTAATCTACCGACAATAATACAGGACGGAAGTGCTAAGAGCAAACGAGCTAGGGTAAGTCAGAGATAAATATCCACATACATTAAGATTTAGAAGACCACAATTAGATTAACGGAATCTACAACGAAGACTCAAGGCAGAATCTGCCGAAGATACAGTATTGCCAAACTTCCATTAGAATATGGCACTAGATGATAATGATGTTGATAAGGAGAAAGAGGAGGATCAAAAAACATGTCTTGTTCCTCTGCTTCCATGTATCCCCACTCGGGGCATTGACTCTCCACCAAACCATGCTGCTTTTCTGCTACCTCCCCCGATGTGCTCCAATATTATTAACCTATGTAATTATCTTGTCCATCTGTTTAGTGTTTTCCGCGATTTCGTTTGCCTTGTGGGTTCCAGACAAGAGAGTATCTAGTTATATTATCCTCATGTTTTCTCAGAGTGTCCTATCTATCAACAGAGTCCTTTCCTCATCTCTTGGTTCAGTGGATTTTGTTTAGTTTTCTCCACGTTGAAGAGCTCTCTTTTCTCTCTCCAAATCCATAAACCATCGGGATTCTAAGACCAGTACTGGCACTTCACATCTACGGACAGACATAATATTATACATCACATCATGATTCAACACGGCACCAGGGCTGGCTGAGACTATGCCTATGTTAGGGAACGTTTCTCTCCTTACGTTTTAGACATTTGATTGTTACTAGACTTAAACCGAATGCCCAAGACGAGTAAGTGTAATATAATATTTGTAGCTTATCTCGCTTTGCATTCCAACACAGCTGTTATGCTCAACATCCATTAAAATCTTATTTTTACTAACTAAAGATAATATATGTCTTTTATTTGTGGTTGTATTGTGACTGCAGTACAGTAAAAATACGGTTTTAATCGATAATCCGTCCGAAAACCATCGACGAATTCCGAAACCGACGAAAAAAGAGGTAGTTATTTCCGTTTGAATCAATGTAAATCAAATTAATTCGTTCTAGAAACTCAAAAATACATACCAAACACACATTTTAGAGAATAAATATAGTGTTTAATATTATTTTTCGGCCCCAGACTTGTCTGGACCGGCACCTTCGCCGTGCCTAGTGACACTGTATATCCAAATCAATAATAACTGTTCAACATCTTCAACTGTTTGCGATGTTTGTTTCGTTAGCACATTCACGCTACATTTGCCTTCTTACTATTGCTTCCGGTTTTTGGACACGATGGAATTTATCATGGATGGCAACTTCCCGTACATGCGGACGAATTAGGCAATCTTAATGCCGCTTTCGTATTTTATTATTAGCATGTGATGCTCACGCAACGAAAAACACCACCAAACTGAACAGATGAACGCGTGGGTCCCTTTGATTTCGCAAAATTAGCAGCAAGGTCATATGGGCATGCTGACGAAATCCGAGCAACCGACGAAAATCGAGACACATTTTTCGCGGCAAAAATTCGACGAAAACGGAAAACAACGACAACCGAAGGCAACGAATACCGTGGTTTTACTGTATTTGGATAAATGAGGCTTACAATAGCTTCATATGTCTTAACCGATCCGATCCTCAATCTTATCCAGGATACTGAAGAAAGGAAAACGATGCAGCCAGAGATTTTTATTGCTGCCTAGCCTTTCCGTTCAACCACCCAAATGAATGGAGGACATGTGAGTTCATTGTTTAAGGATGTCTTGTTGTTTGTGAACTATCTGGAAGACTTTTAAACCTCCAGCATTGCAAGTCAAGGTGCCTCTCTGATAGTATTCACTTGTTCAACCCGGTTCATTGCTCTTCCATATTTCACAGTAGCCAAGCTCGCAAGCCTTGCACATTGATAATTTCCTCTTACACCCACATGGGCTAGCACAAACACAAATATGATTTTTCTCAGGCTTGACCTGCTCAGAGACACCTCCCGTGGACTTCGAGCCCAGCCCATCTGGATTTTCCTGAGCGTCGGGTGCCTTTACTCACACGGAACTCCTGGTTCCCATTTTAGGCTAGGTCGACCTGGGAGTCCAGATAATTTTAACAAGTTCGAATCTGTTCCTATGTTGATTGAACCCAGGACCTCTGGGCTGGCAGGCGAGTGCTTGGTCACTACGCTACGCTTCTCCCTACTTAACAAAAAGTCTTGAAAGTCGAGAGGATCGACTTTAATTCCTCGGGTTTTATTCCATATGGCTCGGTTTCTTTCCGCTGGGCGACCTCCATAAGCACGAACTCCATAACTCCAGCGACGATCCCCAGGAGTCTCCGAGAACATGCACCCGTCAACCGAAAGACGTAGCCCGGAATTGAACCCACAACCTTAAGAGCGAGAGGCGATGGCTTGACGACTTAGCCACGGAGACTCTCTGCTCCCTACTAAACTTAGCTAAACTAAAAATTGAATATGCATTTTTTTAAGATCAATAGCTCCAAGTCAAAAAAAATATTATGTTTAAACATTACTAATTACAAATTGTAAAAATAATGCTCTTGTTCTGGTCCTCTCTATATTGCCAGTTGTCCTTAAGTTCTCCATTGTCTTTACTTCCCATAACGTGCCCAAACAATTTTGATTGTATACGTCTAATTTCTCTAATCAGTGTACGATTTCCACGTGTTTCTTGTATGACTTGTCATTGGCTTTTCTGTGTGTCCACAACATTTTTGGCATTTTCCTCAGAAACAACATTGCCATAGTCATAAGATGTTTTTCAGCTTGTCAGCTCATTGTCCACGCTTCACATCCATACAAAAGTACAGGTTCTATGTAGCATCTCATCACTCTTTTTCTCGTTGCAATTGACATCATGTTATTGGTCAGTGTGTTGTACATCTTGCACATGGCTAGCTTCGCCATGGCGATTTTTGTTCTATGTAGCATCTCATCACATATATAGCATATCTAGCCTACTGGCGTGTGTTCAAAACCCAACCTAGGAAGATGTTTTGTTTTCACTTCCGGACCCCTGGGCCCGCCTTTGGCAGGCAAGCGGGCTAGCAACTTTCTACTTTGGCCGCATGATTTGATAAATCCATGTTGTTGCTGTCATAAACTCTTATTGTTCTTTTCTAGATGCATGTTTTCCTTGTTCTAGACCCCTACCACTGGCATGGCTACCACAGGCTAAGGTTCCATTTTCCAATGAAATTCGCGATTATATTCTGCCGAAACTCACGGATGCAGCATTCGTGCAGGAGTTGTGTGTTGATTTGGGCAACCTATTCAAGGTAAGCACGTGACGTACTGTCACCGTCCTGGATACCTAGGGGAATGAAACCCGGGCTCATAAGGCAACAAACTCCGTTCAGATACAATCGAACATCATTTATTTATATTATGTTACATTAAGCTGGCGAAGAAAGGTTTTCGCAGCCAGCACCCTCGAATGGCATATCACTGGAGTTTACAATAAACCAATAATACATGATCAATACAACAACTCTATCAGCTATCTAACGTATGCATAAGACCCCTAAATACACTTGGGGTTTAAGCTATCAAGTCCCCCTTAAGGTAAACCCTGTTGCTTCTTCGATGTCCAGTCCGTGTCTGCCCTCCAACGTGTCTCGATCGGACACGGGCTGTAACTCTCCTTGAGTTTCTCGTGGAACAGGTCCTGGCACGCGGTCAGCGTGTCCACGGAGCTGTAGGCGAACTGACCTATGCTTCTCGAAGGCTCTGGATTGTTCGAGCATTCGAATGTGTCTCCCTTGTATTGGGGTTATGTCCCTTCTCTAATTCCCTTCTATCTTTATGTTTCTACCGACTCCATGTGAGACTCTGACAGGGGTCTCCCTCCCCCCGCTTCTATGGGTTAGTATATGGTAATTAGTTTGCACTAATTCTGTCATAGGATCACATGAAGTTGGTATTTGGTAGTTTCGTGGATGGGAACCTGGCCATATATATATTTGCACTATTAACTCATGTATTTCCCCGTACAACAATCCAGGGTGATTGCTGGAGAGTCCCTATCTCTTCCATATCCTTAAACATGCTTATCCGACCGAAGTTCCCTGACGCTTTTAGTTGTATTTGCAACCGCGCCCTTCTCAAGTATCCATTTGATACCCAGATATTAAACTCTGTGTTAGAGAGGTTTAACAAGGCAAATTGTCTTGGCTTATTTAAGAACACTTGCAATTCTTGTCCTGAATGTGTATTTTGATACACTTTTACTTCCGTATGTTTTATAGTGCTGAATATATATATATGTACTCTTGTCTTCTCCCAGGTAACTACTCTTGTTTCTGTTTGCCTGTTAGTGTGTTTACTGCTTTGTTACTTGCTCTAATAAAAATGTGTGTGATTTATTTGTTAGTGTTTAGTATTATGAGTATGTTCTATCTAATGTCTGACGTGTGTGCTACCTGTGGGTATGTGGTGTGTAGTACATCTCTAAGTGTCACGAGTTGGAATATCCTTTGTCATGAATCTGTGTAACGCATGTATAGGGTATTCAAACAGTGATTCCTAGAGTGAACCTATTTTATCTAACAACTAGCTGACATTGCCCGGCTTCGCCCAGACCCTGGTGGGGAGCATCTCATTTAATTCATATAAGTAGTCATATAAGTTCTCGTTCCCGTTACCGTCTATCTGTCTGTCTGACTGTCTGTCTGTCTGTCTGTCTGACCCAGCCCGTCTTCGCCCAGACCCTGATGGGGAGCATGTCATTTAATTCATATAAGTAGTCATATAAGTTCCCGTTCCCGACTGTCTGTCTGTCTGTCTATCTATCTATCTGTCTGTCTGTCTGACCCAGTCCAGCCCATGGTGGAGAGCATCTCATTTAAATCATATAAGTAGTCATATAAGATCCCGTTCCCGACTATCTGTCTGACTGTCTGTCTGTCTTGGGTAAATGGAGGAGGGAGGAGGAAGAGGGAGGTGGAGGAGGGAGGAGGAGGGCGGAGACAGGAGGAGTAGGGAGGAATAGGAGGGAGGAGGAGGGATTAGGAGGAGGAGGGGGAGGAGGAGGGAGGAGGAGGAGGGAGGAGAAGGAGGGAGGATGAGGGAGGAGGAGGGAGCAGGAGGAGGAGAGGGAGGAGGAGAAAGAGGGAGGAGGAGGGAGGAGGAGGAGGGAGGAGGAGGGGGAGGAGGAGGAGGGAAGAGGAGGTAGAGGGAGGATGAGGGAAGAGGGAGGAGGAGGAAGGAGGAGGAAGAGGGAGGAGGAGGGAGGAGGAGGAGTGAGGAGGTAGAGGGAGGAGGAGGAGGGAGGAAAAGGGAGGAGGAGGGAGGAGAAGGAAGAAGGAGGAGGAGGGAGGAGGCAGAGGGAGAAGGAGGAAGGAGGAGGAGGGAGGAAGAGGGAGCAGGAAGAGGGAGGAGGGAGAGGGAGGAGGAAGAGGGAGGAGGAGGAGGAAGAGGGAGGAGGAAGAGGAGGAAGAGGAGGGAGAGGGAGCAGGGGAAGAGGAAGAGGGTAGGAGGAGGAGGGGAGAGGAGGAGGAGGAGAAGGGAGGAGGAGGGAGGAGGTAGTAGGATGGAGAAGTAAGAGGGAGGAGGTAGGAGGAGGAGGAGGGACGAGGAGGCAGGAGGAGGAAGAGGGTAGGAGGAGGAAGAGGGGAGAGGAGGAGAAGAATGGAGAAGGAGGGAGGAGGAGAAGGAGGAGTGAGGAGGAGAAGGAGGAGGCAGAGGGAGAAGAAGGAAGGAGGAGGAGGAAGGAGGGAGAGGAAGGAGGGAGAATGAGGAGGGGAGGAAGGAAAGGGAGGTGGAGGAGGAGGAGGTAGAGGGAGGAGGAGGAGGGAGGAAAAGGGAGGAGGAGGGAGGAGAAGGAAGAAGGAGGAGGAAGATGGAGGAGGAGGATGGAAGAAGGAGGAGGAAGAGGGAGGAGGAGGAGGTAGAGGGAGGAGGAGGGAAGAGGGAGGAGGAGGAAGGAGGAGGAAGAGGGAGGAGGAGGAGTGAGGAGGTAGAGGGAGGAGGAGGAGGGAGGAAAAGGGAGGAGGAGGGAGGAGAAGGAAGAAGGAGGAGGAGGGAGGAGGTAGAGGGAGGAAGAGGAGGAGGGAGGAGGAGGAGTGAGGAGGTAGAGGGAGGAGGAGGAGGGAGGAAAAGGGAGGAGGAGGGAGGAGAAGGAAGAAGGAGGAGGAAGAGGGAGGAGGAGGATGGAAGAAGGAGGAGGAAGAGGGAGGAGGAGGAGGGAGGAGGAGGGAGGAGGAGGAAGAGGGAAGAGGAGGGATGTGGAGGACGGAGGAGGAGGGAGGAGGTAGAGGGAGGAGTAGGAGAAAGGAAAAGGGAGGAGGAGAGAGGAGGAGAAGTGAGGAGGTAGGAGGAGGAGGAGAGGGAGGAAGAGGAAGAGGGAGGAGGAGGAAAGGGAGGAGGAGGATGGAAGAAGGAGGAGGTAGAGGGAGGAGGGGGAGGGGAAGAGGAAGAGGGTAGGAGGAGGAGGGGAGAGGAGGAGGAGGGATGTGGAGGAAGGAGGAGGAGGGAGGAGGTAGAGGGAGGATGAGGAGGGAGGAAAAGGGAGGAGGAGGGAGGAGAAGGAAGAAGGAGGAGGAGGGAGGAGGTAGAGGGAGGAGGAAGAAGAGTGAGGAGGAGGAGTGAGGAGGAAGAGGGAGGAGGAGGATGGAGGAGGAAGAGGAGGGAGAGGGAGGAGGGGAAGAGGAAGAGGGTAGGAGGAGGAGGGGAGAGGAGGAGGGAGGAGAAGGGAGGAGGAGGGAGGAGGTAGTAGGATGATTGATTGCCATCCCACCAGGTTAATATGTTATCGCGGACCTCAGAGAGAAGTGTCTATGTAGAAGACCATTTCCTGGACGTACGTATTTTGGGAGGGGGAGGAGGGAGGAGGGAGGAGGAGGAAGAAGAAAAAAAAAATACGTCAGTTGGCTGCTCTGGAATGAAAGGAAGACGTGTAGAAAATTTCATCTCAATCGGATGGGCCGTTCGCGAACGTATAAAGGACATACATACATACATACAGAGATACATAAATACGCACATCCTAATTTATATATAAGATAAACATGTATACACAATTTTAGACAAGTGTTACATTTTGCACTCAAAACGCAGACAAATTAAAATAAATACTTTTTGCGTACAATTTGTCCGCTCAGTATATCGCTCTCTCATTTAATTCATTCACTCTCTGATTCGCACCCCTTTTATTCAATACTAGCTGACCCAGCCCGGCTTCGCCCAGGTCCTGGCGGGGATCTGTCTGTCTGTCTGTCTGTCTGTCTGTCTATCTGTCTGACCCGGCCCGGCTTCGCCAAGCCTCTGGTGGGGAGCATCTCATTTAATTCATATAAGAGTCATATAAGCTCCTGTTCCCGTCTGTCTGTCTGTATGTCTGTCTGTCTGTCTGTCTGTCTGTCCCAGCCCGGCTTCGCCCAGCCTCTGGTGGGGAGCATCTCATTTAATTCATATAAGTAGTCATACAAGCTCCCGTTCCCGACTATCTGTCTGTCTGTCTATCTATCTGACCCGGCGCGGCTTCGCCCAGCCCCTGGCGGGGAGCGTCTCATTAAATTCATATAACCAAAAAAAAATTAACTTAAGAATATCCTTCCACACACCATATGCTCTCTTTCACACCGCACACGCGGCCAACTAAAAACGTTAATTGTATAAAAAAAACAATGCCCTTTTAGTATTTTAACAGGCGTGCTGGGTGTATGGTATTTGTGTAGGGCTGTTTAACACTGCGTTTATGTGTCAAATCGGTGTGCAATGCGTTTCAACAAATTACAAAATATACTTACACATTATGCATAAAGTATGAACAAAAACAAAATTAGCTTAAGAATGTCCTTCCACACACCATCCATTATTTTTAATGAAAACTGTTTTTAATCACCTACATCCGGGAAGGTTAACCCGGTCAACAAATGCCCCCAGAAGCCGGATGTGTCGCCCTAACGGTGCAAGAACGCAGCTCTGTGTAAACAGGCACAACGCAGTCACGTCCGGAAGAAAAAATACCCCCGGATGAACGCAGAAGAAGAATCACCTACATGACTGTAGATAACTTCTTTGAATATAAAAAGATGGGTTAGAAAATTTTCACTGTTTAAATAGATGCATTATTTTTATGAAAACTTTGAAAATGCCTTAAAGATTTTATTATTATTTATTATAACGCACATGCCTGTAAATAACTGTAGAAAAAGAGTTTATAAACCTTTGATAACAATGTAACAATCTTTATATAAAACGAGAACGGTCAGCCGTGGCTCGCGTGATACACGGAGTCCACGCAGGGAGGCAACCCGACCAACGAGGACTCACTGCGGTTTGGAGACAGACGGCCTCGGACTGTGGTACAGGACAGACGTGGATGGAATGTGTGCTCGTATAGCTGTGTGAGTGAACGCTATTAGAGAGAACGTCTGATTAAGTATATACGACTGTGCGCCTGGGTTGTAAGTTGTGTATTGATACCATTGCATATATATATATATATATGCTGACCCTGCCCGGCTTCGCCCAGACCCTGGTGGGGAGCATCTCATTTAATTCATATAAGTAGTCATATAAGATCCCGTTACCGACTATCTGTCTGACTGTCTGTCTGTCTTGGGTAAATGGAGGAGGGAGGAGGAAGAGGGAGATGGAGGAGGGAGGAGGAGGGCGGAGACAGGAGGAGTAGGGAGGAATAGGAGGGAGGAGGAGGGATTAGGAGGAGGAGGGGGAGGAGGAGGGAGGAGGAGGAGGGAGGAGAAGGAGGGAGGAGGAGGGAGGAGGAGGGAGCAGGAGGAGGAGAGGGACGAGGAGAAAGAGGGAGGAGGAGGAATGTGAAGGGAGGAGGAGGTAGAGGGAGGAGGAGGGAGGAGGAGGAGGGAGAAGGAGGGGGAGGAGTAGGAGGGAAGAGGAGGTAGAGGGAGGAGGAGGAGGAGGGAGGAGGAGGGAGGAGGAGAGAGGAGGAGGGAGGAGGCAGAGGGAGAAGAAGGAAGGAGGAGGAGGAAGGAGGGAGAGGAAGGAGGGGAGGAAGGAAAGGGAGGTGGAAGAGGAGGAGGAGGGAGGAAGAGGGAGGAGGAGGGAGGAGAAGGAAGAAGGAGGAGGAGGGAGGAGGTAGAGGGAGGAGGAAGAAGAGTGAGGAGGAGGAGTGAGGAGGAAGAGGGAGGAGGAGGAGGAAGAGGGAGGAGGAGGATGGAGGAGGAAGAGGAGGGAGAGGGAGGAGGAGGGAGAGGGAGTAGGAGAGAGGAAGAGGGTAGGAGGTAGGAGGGGAGAGGAGGAGGAGGAGAAGGGAGGAGGAGGGAGGAGGTAGTAGGATGATTGATTGCCATCCCACCAGGTTAATATGTTATCGCGGACCTCAGAGAGAAGTGTCTATGTAGAAGACCATTTCCTGGACGTACGTATTTTGGGAGGGGGAGGAGGGAGGAGGGAGGAGGAGGAAGAAGAGAAAAAAAAATACGACAGTTGTCTGCTCTGGAATGAAAGGAAGGCGTGTAGAAAATTTCATCTCAATCGGATGGGCCGTTCGCGAGCGTATAAAGGACATACATACATACAGAGATACATAAATACGCACATCCTAATTTATATATAAGATAATAATTTGTTAAAATATACACATTAAGGTGAGGTAAATGTTTGTCGCCCTTAGAAAAAAAAAAACTGGCGATATGCTATATTCAAAGCATCAAGTACTATTTGTATTGGTGATAAGAAAATGGTTTATAAATTAAATTGCAACAATTATATTGGTAGAAAGTTTTAACTATGAATGAGAATGTTTGTGACATATTATAATAGAAAATGTATAATTTGCATGTTCACATATTTAATGTATATAATAAAGCACATTAAATTAATTAACTCCAACGACGATCCGTGTGTTGTCTTTCTTTCGTCCGTGTGTTGTTCCAATACTGTTACAGTTCGTAGGTAACATTTTGGTGTCACATTGTTGTGTTGTCTCTCATATGTCGGAATCGGTTAAGTATATCGCTGTTTGTATGTGCGCTGTTCTGTTACGTTAGTTTGCGAGTCAATTGAAATCACGCGTATGCACAGTTATTAATATTCGCATGGTAACTTTCAGTTCTGTGATTGATGAAATAATTTCACAAATGTTAATCTCCACAGTTCGGAATGTTTTTGATGTACTGCTAATTGCCGCTGTGGCTCAATATAGTTAGCGGTTCTCACAGTTTCATATCTGTGATAGTTATAAGTAGAGCGTTAACTCAGTTGTCGACACTTCCAAATTAAAGTTCTACAGTAAGTGTAGAGGTACACTCTTTTATGCAACAGACTAAAATATCACAGCTTATCATATGGCTACTACTTAATGTACATAGTGTTCATCTGCTGGTACATTGGGTAATTGTGATAATATGTCGGCAATTACATTATCCGTGCCTTTTTTAATTACCAGCAGTGGCGCCTTACACGTCAAGACAACAACCTGGTAACCTAAGAGGAACTTAGATAAACGACTAACACACAAACCCATACTTAATGTTTCCAATTTAGCTGTGGAAGACTTGGTTTCCGCCGTTTTCAGATTACGGCTGCCACTCAGGATTGGGTGTCTCACGTCTTCGTTTTCCTGCATCAGACATCCTTCAATGGCGATCGCACTTGCATCTGTAGTTAATATAAATGGTAAATCTATGTTTGGTAATCTTACTATGGGTGTATTAGAAAAAATGGATTTCAATTTGCACATTGCATCCTCTAAACGGATACTCTTACAATTGCACATATTACATAATTGTATAGGTATCGATGTAAAAATAAGTCTCAATAATGTAAGAGGCATATAGGCATATATCAAAGTTATATGAAAAATTTTGCACCAACAGGAGTTAATGAACTGTAGCATGATTTTTGCTCTTTCAATTTGGCGCAAAGTTGATTGATATATGAATGAGATGGTAAATATGATGAACAATTTGTTTGTTATTCGGATAGTGGTGAAAGATTCATTTTGGAAGGTAGGTAATGTTGTTTGAAGTTGCGTTAATAGCAAAAGTAGGAAGAGTGTCAGTGGTTTGTCTACGTTCATTCTACTGCTTGGTGAATGTGATTGTTTACTTGTGTTGGTTGAGGTGTGTGTTTCGAAGAAATTGCTGTATTTATATGGTAAATTGGTGGATGGTGAGTTAAAAATGGTAGTCTTTGTACTGATGGATTTAGATCCGCATCGTTTGCTGGATTTGTTCATGCAATAAAGTAGTTTGTTTGTATGCAATCGTTTCTGACTTTGCTTTTGTGTGAAGTTAATTGTTTGTATTAGTTTATTTGCATACTGTTTGCTTGCATGAATGTTGCATGATGATGTTACTTCTGTATCTGTATAACTTTCTGCAGCTTTATGTGTTGTTTCTGTATTAGTTTTATGTGTCCTTTGTCTTGTCACTATATTAGCGTATTGTGTCTGTTGTTGCACATTTACAGGCTCAATATTTTGTGGTTCGGTGACGTCCTCAGTTTGAGGTGTTAATTTGATGGTGTCATTGAAAGATTCAACCGACTCTGTGTTCTGCACCTCTGTGAATTCGTTTCGAATTCCGTCATCGGTTGTCTCCCTTGTGCTTTTGGCAGTTTGAGACATGTAAGTGTGTGTTTTAATTCTGGAACCACTGTTTGCTTTTTGGATACCGTTTTTCTGTTCCCATTCTCTGATTTCTTCTTCAGAGCAGGATCTTATGTTAGGAAGATTTCCAAGAATAATTTCAGCACAAGGATCTTCTAATACTGCGCATAGCACTTGTCCTTACAGAAAAGGTGTCTGAATTTCGGCAAGTGCTAGGGGGTATCTTTCAATGGTGCCTGCGAATGTGCGGCATGTTATGTATTTGTGTGTGTAGTCTTTGTCATTAACTAATGTTCTTTTAATTCCACAAAGAGTCGCCCCGCTATCGCGTATTAGTGTACATTGTTTGTTATTGACAAAACCTGTCGCAAATTTTAACTTGCCTGTTGATGTTAAGGCTGTGTTGGCCATTTCGTTAGACAATGGGATTGTGTGGCCGCATAACAAAGTGGTATCAAGCTGAAATTTTCTGCAGGTGTTACATGTGTTATCAGTGATGGTGTTAATGATCTCTACTGCATTACCTAACTCATTTGCACTTTCATTCTGGATGTCGCATTCGTTCTGTTGTTCAGTTTCTTCATCCGACGATGTATCTATTAATGCGGCATTGGCCTGCTTCATCATCTTTCTCCCATCACAGCGTGCTGAAAAATGCCCATAACTCGCGCAAAAATAACATTTAACTGCTCTCTGATATGCGTCCCTTTTGTTCTTTTGTTTTTCAACTATCATTTGGAGATGATGTGGATAATTCGGTGATTTGTCACACATCGCGTACTGTTCGTGTGTCAGATGACAATACTGACACAGGACTTATTTTGTGAACTTAGAGCGTTGTTTGAACCTATTTCCATCTGGTTTTGAATATTTGGTGTTTGTAACCGCTGCTGTTTCATTTTGGCTCATATTTAACTGAAAAATATCGCGATTAGCTGTGAAATATGCGCTCCCCTTATTTTCTATTTCTTGGATAGTTTTACAATCCATTTGCCTTAAAAATTTAGAAAAGGGGGTTGGTATTGTGCTAATAATTTTATCAATTATAATTAGCTCCTTCAGTTTATCATGGCTGTAATTTGTTTTTGCTGAGGTTATCCATTTTGTACAAATATCTTGGACTGTAGACTTGTAGTCTATGAAAGTTTGGTTAGGTGATGGGGCTAATTTTGAGAACTGTAGTTGATAGCCTGCTGTGTCTAGTGAAAAATGTTGGAGTATTCTTTGTTTTAAATAGTCGTAATCTTTCCTCATGTCTTGTGGAACTGTTTCTATCACTTTTAAGGGCTCTAATGCTAAATTTCTAATCAGAATAAATGACCAGTCGACTTTTGCGACGTTATGGTAAGTCATCAAACACTCGAAGTTCTCTAAGTATGCGCTTATTGAATCTCCTGAACAAAAGGGCTTGACTAAGCCTTTATATTTGTTGTATTTTTGCTCCTCTTCCTTACTTCTACTTTTGTTTACTGAAATTTCTAAGTTGGAGTCAATTTCCATTTGTTTCAGTTTTATCTGTGTTTCTGCGTTTAATTGGGCTTGCTTGGTCGCAGCTTCGAGCTCCATCTGCATCTTCTTCTCTTGAGCCTGCAGTTGCATTTTCTTTTCTTCAGCTTCCATTTGCATCTTTCTCTCTTCTCTTTCCGCTTGCATCTTTTTCTCTTCTCTTTCCGCTTGCATCTTTTTCTCTTCTCTTTCCGCTTGCATCTTTTTCTCTTCTCTTTCCGCTTGCATCTTTTTCTCTTCCCTTTCCGTTGCTCTTTCTTCTCGTGCAATATTTTCTGAATGCGTCTTTTGTGCCCATTCTGAAAGTTTCTCGGCAGTATACCCTAATCTAATTCCTAATTCAATGCACTGTTCTAATGTTGACATCTTGTATTATAGTTAGTGTTCACTTTATTGAAATTAAATCCCTTTGATATTAGTCTGGGTGTACAAAACTTGGTTATCCCCCTTAATGTTTACATTCAAATTTGCACGAGCAGGTTTGCTTGGTTATGAGATTAGTATATATAAAAGAAAAACCAATACAATGAAAAATGTTACATCAATGAAAAATGCATGAGTATCGCTTAGAGATATAATGAGCATGAAATGGGACTCATCTTATTTTTCCTGGTGTCTTGACTGTAGTCTTGTTTGGTTCTGCTGTTTTCTCGCCATTGCTGGAGGAGAGATTACATACACACGATATTTCGCGGAACAATCTGATGTTGGAATAAAAAAAAATTAGTAACGGTCACTGTAATTGTCCAGTCATGTCAATGTCAAATATTATGAACATCATAATCATTTCAATTACTTTTGTATAGGGACTACAATAGCTCATTCACAGATAATACAATGATAACTGCAAAGTTATAGACTTTGTTGTGTACGAAAGTTGATATATTTTACTTGGCAAAACCAAGAGCTGTCTGGAAAGTAAAGCTTGTGCTTGCCAAAACCGGCTATCCCCCAAATAGCCTGTCACCGTCCTGGATACCTAGGGGAATGAAACCCGGGCTCATACAGGCAACAAACTCCGTTCAGATACAATCGAACATCATTTATTTATATTATGTTACATTAAGCTGGCGAAGAAAGGTTTTCGCAGCCAGCACTCTCGAATGGCATATCACTGGAGTTTACAATAAACCAATAATACATGATCAATACAACAACTCTATCAGCTATCTAACGTATGCATAAGTAAATACACTTGGGGTTTAAGCTATCAAGTCCCCCTTAAGGTAAACCCTGTTGCTTCTTCGATGTCCAGTCCATGTCTGCCCTCCAACGTGTCTCGATCGGACACGGGCTGTAACTCTCCTTGAGTTTCTCGTGGAACAGGTCCTGACACGCGGTCAGCGTGTCCACGGAGCTGTAGGCGAACTGACCTATGCTTCTCGAAGGCTCTGGATTGTTCGAGCATTCGAATGTGTCTCCCTTGTATTGGGGTTATGCCCCTTCTCTAATTCCCTTCTATCTTTATGTTTCTACCGACTCCATGTGAGACTCTGACACGGACCAATCAAATAACAAAGTGATCTTCCTTAGTGAAACCTAATTTAAAGAGGGGGAATCCTACATCTATTTGGGAAGCAACGTGAACACACATGGGAAAGTGTGTTTGTGGGGGTGGGAAGGGGGAGGCAGATTTAGATATTAAAATATAAAATCAAAGACTAGAGGAAGTTTAATAGCACAAGAGAATATGTGGAAGTCAAATGAAGTTAAACTTGGCACCAACCTTAGCATTTTTAACTCCAGTGATAAATTTGTATTACTGTTGGAGTCAGAAACACCGAGAACAACTAACAGAATTACTATTACACTGCAAATATTCACTATTCCATCACCTCTGTTTTATTTAGGCTAATGGTGAGCCCAAAGTCTTTGCAGGCGGCTGCAAAACGATCTATGAGCTTTTGGAGATCTTCTGCTGTATGAATAGTCAGTGCTGCATCATCTGCAAAAAGTAGTTCTCTTACACATCTTGATCTTATTTTGGTCTTTGCTTTGAGTCTTGATGGGTTAAAAAGTTTGCCATCAGATCTTGTGTGGAGGTATATGCCTTCAGTGGCAGTCCCAAATGCCTGCCTTAAGAGAACAGCGAAGAAGATACCAAAGAGTGTAGGAGCAAGCACGCAGCCCTGCTTTACTCCGCTGCTGATGCTGAATGACTGGGGTGTTGAGCCGTCAAATAAAATGGTCCCCTGCATGTTTCCGTGGAATGATTTCACGAGACTAAGAAGGGTGGGTGGACATCCAACCTTTTCAAGGACCTTAAAAAGGCCGCTTCTGCTCGCGAGGTCAAATGCCTTTGTGAGGTCGATGAAGGCAATATATGCAGAATAGTTGGAATAAAATGGTATGACATAATCACAAATGGAGAGTGCTAAACAAATTTCAGTAAATCAAGAGGTAAGGAAAAGACTATGTCACTGGATAGGACACACACTGAGAGAACCCGAGAAAAATATAACTAGACTCTCTTTTCTGGAACCCAAATAACAAATGAAATAGCGAGAGACGTAAAAACACATAAAGATGAGAATTACAGCAGGGATGGATAATATTGGTAGGATATATAGGGTTGTCGGTCTCTGTGGCTAAGGCAGCAAAAGGCAGTACGGAAGGGCTTGGTTTGCTTGAAGGCCTATGTCCACATGATGGATTTTAAAAAAAAAATTCGCATATCCTTTTTAATAATAAGACAGAATATATGGTAATGCCAAGAGAAGGAATGGCTAAAATCTCTGGCCACATACATATAAATAATATGGCCATTAAAAGAACGGAAACATACAAATACCTGCGTACAATCTTCAACTGCTCCAACATCATAAGGGAAGAAATACAAACTAGAATCAATTCTGGAAATAAGATATACTATGCACTACAACATCTACTAAAATCAAAGGTGCTATCTCGTAACAAAAAGATCACAATATACAAAACACTGATCAGACCAGTTGTGCTGTATGGTTCTGAAACCTGGAGTACAACGAAAGGAGACGAAGCCTTGCTACAAACCTTTGAGAACAAAGTTTTAAGACGCATCTTTGGACCCATTAGGGATACACAAAGTGGAGAGAGGAAACGAAGAAGTAACAAAGACATGTATGATCTGTTTAAGTCCCGCTAATCACTGGTATCATGAAGGCTAATAGACTACAATGGCTGGGGCATATAGAAAGAATGGAAGATAATAGGGAAACAAAACTCGCTTACACTCAGGAAATAAATGACCGTAGATCCCGAGGTAGACCAAGAAGACGGTGGAGAGATATTATATATACAGACCTACATGCACTTGGAATCAACGACTGGCAAGAGAAAGTCAACCAGCGAGACGAATGGAGACGGATTGTATCTGCAGAAAAGAACCTCAATGGCTCGGAACGCTGAAGAAGAAGAGGATATCATTTTACAAGACATCGCTGTCAACAGCAGCATCTTTCAGCTATCTGTTGATTTCTTGGCAAGATTACGCTCAGTAGTTTGCTATTGCTTTCTGAGCGACCGGCTCAGTTATCCGCAAGTCACCAGCGGGGGACGAACCGCTCCCAGTTCTCGCCCGCTACGAGACTGCGTGATAAACGGGATCATGGAGAAAGTGGTGTAACCACCTCGGCCAGAGAGACCGGCTACATGATGGATACAAAGTAGAATAAAGAAGAAATGTTGCAACAATGTTGCATAATGCCCCTTGCAAAAGAAAATATTAAATATATGCAGATGACTAGTGTTTCCATGTTGTTTAATCAGAGATCCCTCTCCCTGCACTCGCATGGGTCTAACATGCGCTGTTCTACTCGGATTGATCGCAAATGAAGAACTTCAGTACAATGCATGGACTCCATACCACAGTCGATATTCATAATGCGTGTGTACTAAACGCACGCAGTATTTACATGTATATATGCATATTATTTCTCTTTTCTGCGGTATGTTTTCTTCTACTGGAAGTTAGCATCGTAAACGCCCTATTCTGCCTATCTTTTCGATTTCCAACAGTTTATGTATTATTAATATGTGCAACACATGGGCCTATAGTTTTAAACAAAAGTTAGTACATATACTTTACAGGACGCCGGATTCACCCCCATCATTTGTTGGCAGTGTGTGTTTTACTGGCCCTATTCTGCCTATCTTTTCGATCTCCAGCAGCTTATGTATTGTTAATGTGTGCAACATATGGGACTCTAGTTTAAAACAATAGTAAGTACAAATACTTTACAGGACGCCGCATTCATCCCCAGCATTTTATAGCAGATTATAATTTACTAGGCAGATTTCCATTGCTTTCTGAACCATACCACTGCAGCTGAGTTTGGGATGCGTTATGTGGGATTGCGAATGGCATTCGTAACCCTTTGCCACAGCCTCTAATAATTGAACGGTTATTACGAAGGCATGAAGCCTGATCCATTACCTCCGAATCAGAAGGATTTTCAACATACTGTTTATTAATTTGTAAAATCCCACACAATCGACACAATAGATCTCGGGAAGATTCCTTTTAAAATAACAAGTAACAATTGATGGTAAATAGATGGTTACTAAAAGTTGTTACTACAAGCTTCAACGCACTAGTCATGGGGCAGAGGGTGCGCCAAAGGGAATCATTATGCCTGGTGTAGCCCACCTGCTCTCCAACCGCCCAAATTTCTTGGCTGCTCACTCCAGCAGCCTTTCAGTCTGTTGGCATATTAGTTCACCTTAGACTCGGGGGAAGGGGGAGGGGGGCATGTCAACCGTAACTGGGATTGATATGATGTGTGTCAGTGTATAGATCGCACAGTTGGAGTTCTAGAGGCTGCACTCTGGGCTCCATTTGCTCCTAGATCATCTGCAAGTTTAGTTGAGATTCGTCGACTGACCATATTTCGACTGTGTACTGTGGGAAGTTGCCTGTTATGATGTGGTTCTACAAAAGCCACAGATGTTGGCCAGTCGGCGTTCAGCGATGTATACAAAGTGGTCCAGACACTCATCACACCAAGTTTCACCGCTCCAAATGTCTGTGTCCATCGACACCGCACAACCGTCTGCAGCTTTGCTTTCATCTGATGTCATATAAGATCGCACGGGTGTTCACTAAACATGTATATGCATACATATTTAATACAATAGCCATTACATTGTCTGTCTTTAATTTTTAAAGAACGTCCTCTTATATTTACCAGTTAAGGTTTACAAGAATCTCTTATGTATGGGATATCAACACATTTGTGAACATCAGGTGCGCTGCTGTCTGTGGTAAGCGATCACGCTTGCCACATATTTCAAACCTCCGGCAGCATGCATCAGTTTGTACTCAGAAATTTATTCATGCTACAATTCGATAAAAAGATGTCTAGACTCTTCTCTCGCTGTCTTACTCTTTTTCGCTTTCATAAATCGTTCCAGCTGGTTTAATATATTTTAGTTTCCCTTGTTTTATAATGTGACCAAATTGTGTGGACTGCCACTTCATGGTGTTTGGGATAAATTATCCTAGTGTATTCATTGCTTTTAGTGAAATTTAGATAGCTGTTTGTTTTTGACTGTCCAACACATTTTCAGTATTTTAAAGTATAACTAAAATTGTGTTCTAGAGATACACTCATTGCAGCATTGACGTATTTGGTTGAACGTCTTTAAATTCACATATACACTTTCCCAGACCAAATTCAGTGTATTAACAACTGATAGAAACTGGATCTGAAAAGCGAATAACTGAATTGGATAAATTAACATCATAATGTGCCATGCCGAAAGGTACAAACGATAATGTTCCACAACAAACATTTGTCCTTTGCCTCATGGATAAGATTAACCATTGCTCGTCTTCCATGTCACTCTATCGCCGTTCTATCGTGGGCCGTGTTGCTGTATTGTTCAAACCATGCTAGCTACATATCACGTTGCACTCCCTTCACTGTAGTTAGAACACGTTTGTATAGATAAGAAACATTATAAAGATCGAACCGAATGTATTAATCTGATTATTAGGCTGTGAACAGAGGTTCGAAGTGACTCGTGGTTTGCCTTTCTACATTGTTTCTTCTAGATATATCAATTTTTGTTTGTTTGATGAAATATAGCCTCTTGTATGTTTTTGCTCCAAGAAATATATTATATTTTATATTTGTATGATGTTCAATATAACATATTTTATGTGCTTGCTCCATGACATTTAACCTATTTTTATTTAATTGGTTCTTTAAAACGGCCTTTGTATGCATTTCTTCATAGAAATCAGATCGATTCTCCCAGACTCACTTCGATGATTCTAAAGGTTTATAGAGTTTGAAGGCTAGAAGACTGATTTATTTACACCTGGTTATTTCCCATATGGCTCGGTCTCTTTCAGCAAGGCGGCTTGACGAAAGCATCGAAGAGCGCACGAACTCTGCAGCTCATGCGACGGCCCTCAAGTCATGAGTCTCCGAGAGCATTACACTCGTGATCCGAACTATGGAGTCCGGATTCATACCAACACCATCGGAGTGCAAGGCAGGCAGCTTTCTACCCGCCTCCGAGCTCCACACAACGTCCATTTAGATGCTATAATAGACTTGATCAAGCTTATGAACCATATGGAAATATTGAACATATACCAGTTCTCTATGCTCTGTTTATCTCCTTAGCCTTAAATAGCACTATTGTTGTTGCATGTGACTTGTGAATTTATACTTGCTTATTTATTTCTGTTTCACTTCTACTATCATCAATTATAGCATGTCCAAGTTGGGAGCAATTTATTTGTCCCTGTATATTGCTTTTATTCTAACCTTTACTGTTTGTATGTCATTTTTTTTTCATTGCTGAATAGCACAGGTTTAGTTTTTTTTAATGTTTAAGACACATTTCCGCTTCACATATTTGGTTGGTTCAAAAGAGCAAGTTACTAGCATACTTGAGGTTTTTTAAAACTATTCTTCCGCTAATGTTCTACTCCTTTGGCTTTCAGTTTTAGTCTGTCGACTATGAATTACCAAAGATCTGCAGAAAAAACACTAGCAGACTAGGATTAAACCCATTCAGTCGGTAGCAAGTAAAGAGCACGTTATTTTACGAATACAAATGTTATAGACAGTTCTTAGACTATACTGAATACTGAAAAGAATAAATGCACCCATACGAATTGAAACGAGAAAAAGAGTGTTGAAATGCTACATAGAACCTGTACTTTTATATGGATATGAAGCTTGGACAATGAGCAGTCAGGCTGAAAAACATCTTATGGCTGTAGAAATGTGGTTTCTGAGGAAAATGCCAAGAATACCATGGACAGAGAGAAAGACCAATGAACAAGTCCTTCAAGAAACAAATGAAGATCGTAAACTGATTAGAGACATTAGACGTAGACAGTCACAATTTTTTGGGGCATGTTATGAGAAGAAATGATTTGGAGAACTTGGTGACAACTGGTAAGATCGAAGGGAACAGACCAAGGGGAAGACCTAGAAGCAAGTACCTGAATGGCTTGGCCTTGTGGCATGGTCGAGACAGAAACACGGAGCTGATCCACGACTCTGGTGATCGAGTGAGATGGCAGAACATGACCGCCCACGCTTACCGGCATGGCACATGATGGATGGATGGATACGACAAGAAACTGAATATTGAAGAAGTCTGGCTACTAAAGAAGAGAAAATAAAAATAATTGAAATATTTTGGCACTAGAAACGTCATGAAAGTTTGCTGAGCACAGTTATGAAAGGGTTTTATGCCCGGCAAGAGAGGAAGAGGAAGGCCAAAGAGAAGATGTTTGCAGATAATCTCCAGATGGGTGTATCAGACGTGGCACATCTTGCTTATGACCGATATGTTTTCCGGCAGGTTGTCATGGGAGTGAAGTTCTGCAAGGAACATGCTAATGAATGAATGAATGAATGAATGAATGAATGAATGAATGAATGAATGAATGAATGAATGAATGAATGAATGACACAAACAGAACACGTCTATGTATGACAGGTTGCTAGGCCACAACACATCCTTCGTTGCTAGGAGGGCGGCGCAAAAGTTCAGTTGTGAAAAGTGCCAGATAGGGAAATGTGGAGTGGGAGGTGTGCAAACAATTACATATTAATATAGAGAGGGATGTCGCAAAGTCATACAGAGCCATCTACAACACTATTGATTTCCGCTGGATGGATGTATCCCAAATAACTGACTTACTGGCTTTCATGTGTAAGCCTAATTAAGCCATTTGAGAAGCATGGCCTCAATACTGTGACCCATATATTGTCAGCTCCATTGTCATCAGAAGAATAAAAATGTGTTTTAATGTTATTAAATGTTCTAATTCTATATTTTGCTGTAGATCACTTTGTGTTGTTCATGAGGAAGATTTATATAATCGAAACGTCGATTCGTTGTATCATAGTATACTTATTTTTCATGCAACTGGCTAGTGTACCCGCCACGAACTGTGCAGGTTAGGGTTTTCTTTTTGCCTACGACAGAAAAAACTCCACACCTTACCAAGGATTCAAACGCGGTCTCCCGAAGAAGAACCCGGCGTTCTTAGCCATTAGGCCAGCCACGCCTCTTTTTTTTTTAATGGATATCATCATTGACATTTTTCCCTATGATTTACATTTGTCGTTGTGGAGTTCGTTGTAAAGTGTGTACCCTGTGTCTGTGTTTAGTATATCTCAATTACTCGCAGTCACCCATGACTGTTTTTATTTCCTAGTGTTATATCCTGCAGCAGCCGATATTTCTTATCTTGTAAATTGTTGCTACGTGATTGTGACATGTTAGATTGATGACAGAGGACCTAGTTAGTAGTGTTCTCTGGAAATATATCTTGAATGTAAATAAACAAGATAAAGGATATGATTTTGCACGTTTTTGTCTAGAGGTCTCTCAAATGAGATAGATAGCCCTTTTGGAGAACCATTTTTCCTTTCGCTCTGAACCCCCACTGTGAGACTACCAAGTATCTACACAGAAATTTATAAAAGAAGAAAAAAGTTCCCTCAAGGCCAAAAGGAGATCTGAACTGTTCGCCCCTGTACAACTGAGGATCTACTTCACTCATCATAGTGTTGTCAGTGTGCTATTTGTCCGTCACATTAGATCTTCCCTTATTTATTTTGTGTCAAAAGTGACCTATATCAGTTGTCCAATTATATCTTAGGACTTTAGGTTTCAATAGTAGCATACAAACTCAACAATAACTGTACATAACATCTGTTAAACAAGACATCTACATGACAGGTTCTGGACAAAAGTGGGACATACATTTACATAGAATTGTTTACACCACAATTGTACAAGACATACATCATGAGAGATACTTGACAACATCTATACAGGACTTTTCACAATATCTGTACAACCACAGTAACTTAAGACATATATCAGAGACAATACTTGACAGCAACTGTACAAGACATTCTCCTGAGACATGTACTTAAAACACTGGTTCATTCATAATTTTATTGAGCTGCCGGTGGGTCGAGTGAAGATCAATGGTTCATCCTGGTGTCATGTCAACACTTCAATACGTACACACATAATGTACAAATATGCTGAACATGCATGCAGATAAACATGATACAACAACTCCTCAGTACTCCACCACCCTATCACTAAATTCTCCTCCTCCTCTCTAATTACTAACTACACCACTCAGTTACTGTATCTCTCCTCAATTCTTGTCTCTTGGGAATTTTATAAAATCCTATCATGGGAAACTCAAGGGAGGAACTACTGTTCTGGATCAGTTTGCATCCTGTTATCATCAGCAATTGATGTTGGAAAAGCTCCAGATAGCAGACTTCCTATAATAAGTTCCATGGCAGATTCATTCCTCTTGAGAACAGAATTTGGGATGGTGATACGGTACTGTCTCTCACTGTTGACCAGACTGCTGGTGAAAGCTAACACTGGGGTACTTCGGGTGGTTGAGGATAGCACTCTCCTGACATTGGGAGATGTATACTCGGTACATGTAGAACATGACTTGTCGAAGAGACCCAGAGATCTGAACACAATACACTATATTGCAGCACTTCACGTGGCCAGTCTAACCTCACCTACTCTTCAAGTCACATTCTATAATAACTGTGTGAGCACTATGCTAGGTATTATCGAAGTCAAGTCTCAGATGAACAATCATTGCAAGTTACTTCACCAGGTATCATGAATGTCGTTATTAAGAGACTTGATTTTAATTTCTCAGATGACATTGATTTACTTAATGATCACTGTACTGATCCCTATAAAAATCTCTATAATCACATTAATGAATTATTCAGAACTGTTTGTCTCCCCATTTTCATTCAGCGGTTAGAGAGCTGAGATAAAAGCCTCCAAGAAATTCCTACATGTTGGATTCTAGGAAAATAAGTGTTCCATTGGGGCACAGGTTTACTTTCTATGAGCCTGACCTAACCAAACTGTAGACAGGGGTCTTTCTGTTGTCTTGGGCCATGGTATGTCATGAAAATAAAGGCTGGCAACTCGCCTATGTTCTCCTGTCATTGTCCCATGGTTTACTTATAGGGAGTTGGTTCTGGATTCTGGGACTTCTGGTTAGTTGTCCCAGATGATATATGAAAGCCTCTTCACCATCCTTTTTGTTCTCTGTTGATATACAAAATGGCACAACATCTCTTTACATTTGTTAAAAGATAATGTTATCATACATCAACATACACAGATTGGAGATGGGGAGGTTCAGGGTGGATGTTAACCAAACACACCTCTCCTGGTTGATAATGAAGTGTATTTCACTCTGATGTACTGTGGGTGATATGTGTTCATTATTCACCTTTATCTGTGGTAATCACAAGCCTATATGTTGAGACAGGGGTAGCCTACACAATTACAAGCATTTTAAGGCAAGCAGCATGAGCAAGCCTTGTGACATAGCAACATGAGACAGGCATTGTGAATCAGACTTGGCTCACAAGTACATCATACTATCACCATCATCATGTGTTCTTTCCCCACTGAGTAATGTTCATATCTACTACACTAGGTAAAGAAGCCAAATTGCATGAGCAATTGTTCACATATGCACCAAAGCACATATGGGAAAAACATGTTTAGTCCTTGTAAATTTGCATGAGACATACATTATATTCAGCCGACTAAGACACATGTTCACACACCTATTGTCCGCTTAGGAACTAGTTTATATGAACCAACCAACAGTAGAGGTACCAGTGTAATACTTCAGAGAGAAATTGTATTAATCCTCTTGAGCGTAATTTAGCCACCAGGCATCACAGGAACTTTGCAATTCTGGCGGGCTATACACATCCTGCTTACATATGGATATTGAAGCATCTTTCTTTCTACTAGATGTGAGAGGCTACTTATCAGATCACCAACTCACTCACTCCAACATTCTCAGCATTTACAAAGGAACTTGTACATGTCTACATCACACATTCCAATCCAGACTGCCAAATGTTAACTTGCAAGAGCAGTGTACAGTTGGGTTACGAATGAGTTATGCTAGGCATTAAGGAATGCACAAATGATTTTGCGAATTTGCATTGAGTGTAATTTACAATCATCAAGCATACGCAACCAGTCACAACAGAGGAATGATATGCACTTGGAGTATTACAGCGTGAAAGATCTGACAGGTTGAAGATGCAGTGTTCAGAATACTAGCACACAGAAGTTCTGTTTTCACTTTCACATTTTCTTCATAAAATACTCTTATATTCTCCTCTTTCGTTCACTAGGCATAACCACAACAGTTAAGTATGTTTTAATGTGGTACCTGTTATCCAGAGAACAATATTTTACGGAATCTTTAGGGCATTTTTGCGTCTCCACATCACAGATAGCGACTGCTCCTGGTGGAATACCCGCTCAAACTAATTGATATTCAAATGTGGCCCAGTGAATAGCGTGGGCTGTCATGTATTAGCCAATGAAAAAGCGAGCGCATACCGCTGCCCTACCCCACCGCGTTCTGGAACCTACGATTCTAAGAATAACTCCTCTATCTGGATGGACTCCGTTCAAAACTAAAAGTATTATTATAGAAGTGGGGGACTGGGAATGTGGACATATGATCCATTATGCCACAGTGATCACAATAAAAGTTCCAAATAAATATGACGTACTGTCAACCTAAGCCTTTATCTTAAAAGCATTATATAAGCTAATCCGACTTCCTGCCTACTTAATTTTTTTTCCTATTCTAAAAGCTATCCTGAACCAGATTCATCTGATCTCTTATCTACCTAAGTCCTTCTCTTAATTGCACTCTGTAAGAAGCAGTCTGCACCTTAAACCACATTTTGATTTTAACTTATATTGTTTTTCTAATAAATGTCCGTATATTATCATGCTGTACTATTAACCTCAAGATAATGCTTCTGTTCTTATGTTTATTCCTGCTACTCTCGATATGTGTTGATTATACAAGTTTTATCTCTTTTCTTTATTTAACAGATTGCAAATGTGATACAAGTATTGGATGAAAGGACGACTCCATTCGAATTGGTTCATATGCCTGTAAAGACAATTTAATTCAATCACAAAACGACTAGTCGAACACAATCACTTCATGAGGAATTCATAGAACATTTAAGAAAATCTAGGCCGACCTTTTCATGCTGCTGAACTGGGAATAAATATGCTTCAACTGCGATTAGTGTATGTCCTATCAATAAGATGTGCATTTCTTGGAATGTTCACATGCATCGTTCAATGCCTCGCATACACGCAATAGAGATTGGCCCAGCAAACAACATAGACCAATCCCTCTTATGTGTTTCTATTTACAGTAGTTTCTTCACGTTTTAACCATGCCAACAATTGTTGTCTCAAGTTATATTCTATTTTTCCAGTTGAACTTATCTGTGTGTCAGTGTGCCGTGTGTATTCCACGGCAATGTCTTCCTTGCTATGATGTTAGCTGGGTTCTCTCTGTGTTTGACTTATCCAGTATTAAGCCTAGTGAAACTCGTCTAGTTCTCTCCCTCAGTTTCACTATGGTGATTGTGACACAATATACAATTTCACTTATTCTACGGCCATTAGTAAAGACATGGACCCCCTTTAAAGCCATAACTCGTATTTGATTTATAGAGCTAGCCCAATTTTTAGACCTTTCTGCAACCCCTGGGAGGTGTAGTCAATATCACACTTCTCAGTAATTTCTTGGCACCCATTTTACACTGGGTCCACCTTGAAGCCGGAATCAATAAAAACAAGTGCCCTCATTCTACAGGAATGGTTGCAATTGATAAGCAATTTTTTTTGTTGTTCTGCATGTCTCTGTTCCATATAAAGATGTATGCACACTTATTGTCAATGTTACAACATATCTGTGTACATGGTTGTGGGTACAGACATGATATCTATATCAAGTCTGAACGATGTCCATTATTTAATTATTGTGTATGTATTTGTCAAATGAAATTGGTTTAACAGCGAGAAAATCTATTTCATTTCATAAGGTTTGATCGTATACAGCTCAATCTCTTTTAGCAAAGACGCCTTCTGAAAACGTCTCACTGAGCTAACTCACTAACTCCTTCGCTGCAGAAACGACACCGCCCCTTCCCGCAGGAAATTCCGAGAATATACCACACATTTATAATATCCGGAGGGGGTTGAACCACTTCGCCACGCAGGCCCCCGAATCGTAGCAGACATTGATGTATCTCTTTGCCACGAAACATGATAATACAAAACAAAACCACTTGAGTAGCATATAGTTCAGAATAGTTTTGGAGGGAAAAAATTGCCATACAGTAGAGCAACTGATGTCGATATACCCTTAGTGTGATTCATGCAGAATAGTGAGAATAAAATGGTATGACATAATCACCAATGGAGACAGCTTAACAAATTCCAGTGAATCAAGAGACAAGGAAAATACTATGTCACTGGATTGAACATACACTGAGAACACCTGAGATAAATATAGCTAGAGGAATGTTTATAGCACTAGCAAATTTGTTGAAGTCAAAAGAATTTAAACTTGGCAGCAAACTTAGAACTTTGAACTCCAGTGTTAAATATGTGCTACTGTTGGAGTCAGAAACACAGAGAACAACTAAAAGTATTGTTAATAAACTACATTCACTAGCTGGTGGCTATGCATAGTGGGAATACAATGGATGACATAATCACAAATGGAGAGTGCTAAACAAATTCCAGTGAATCAAAAGGTAAGGAAAGTATTACGTCACTGGATAGGACACACACTGGGAACACCCGAGAAAAATATAACCAGACTCTCTTTTCTGGAACACAAAAGGCAAATGAAATAACGATAGACCTAAAAACACCCGGAGAAAAGTATTACAGACAGAGATGAATATTACTGGGAGGATATGTAGGCAGCAACAGACAGTACGGCAATGCATATCCTGTGCAGTGAACACGACCCTGCACAACTTGTACAAACTAACCTGGTCTCTCGGGGTTATTGTACATCTGGCGAGGAGTCTGACATGCAGTATCTTCATTACTGATGCCTACATTGTTTAACTCCTCCAATAATCCGTAAATTGTCGCTACGGTGTCTTGATCCTCTAGTTCAGAGGTTCCCAAACCACGGCCCGCGGGCCACATGTGGCCCGCCAGCCGTCAGAAAGTGGCACGCGAGGCCTCGTTATTTAATATAATATATTTTAATAATTTCCAAAATGCACTCAGAGCGTCCCGTCAGCGTGCAATAATTTACTCTGCTCATAGTTGTTATGCTCAGATATTATCGAATGCACCTGTTCGCAACGAAACGTTATGAAGTTCCCATATCCCAGCCTTGTCGACCAATCAGAGTGTGCAAGGCACCATGTTGTCGTCTGTTACAACTGTTTAGCAGGGTCGGTAGTATTGTGTTGAAATTAGATTTTTTTTTCCAAATAAAAATGTACTGTTAAAGCCGATAAACATGTGTGTGAAAAATCTAAAATAAAAGAATAGTATAAAGCAAAAATGTGAAGACGTTGATAGTCGTGAATTCAACGACGATTGGACGGATAAATTTATATTTATGCCTAGCCATATTGGTAAACCAGTTTGCTTAATTTCCGAATTTTGTAAATTGTAAATTTTTATTCATTGGCAATGGATGAATCCATTGACATTTATGACACAGCTCAGGTCGTAGTTTTTGTTTCAGCAATAAACGATAATGTTGAAGTCAAACATCGGGGAGCGGCTGGTCAAGTGGCTAGACGCCGGACTCTCCTTCGGGAGACCCAGGTTCGACCCTTCGGCAAGGTGTGGGATTTTTTTCTGTCGGGGGCAAAAAGAAAATATTACCCTGTACAGTTCGAGGCGACTGCAATAGCCAAGCGGCCTAACTTCCCCAGGCTCAAAGACCCCTCTGCTATATACCGCAAGGTACTATATTGGCAGTAAATGACAGTTTTAAATGACAGTTGAAGTCATCGAATAACTTCTAGGACTTAAATCGATGCATTCAACTACCAAAAGGACTGATCTGTTTGAAACTCTGAAGTTTTGTGCAGAGAAAAACAACATAGAATGGACCAAATTGCACTGTGTATGCACCGACGGTGCTCAGGCTTTGACGGAGTAAAAAGTCTGGATGTCTAGCATTAGTGGAACAGTTTCTTGGCCGCACTATATTAAAATATCATTGTATCATTTACCACGTAAATTACCATCAATTACCATCTTCTGTAGGAAGACTTTAAATCTGAAACACGCCATCGATGTTGTTATGAAATGTGTGAACACAATTCGAAGTAAGCCGCTGAACAGGCGAGAGTTCAGACAGTTTCTATCAGACCTGAATGAGGAATACTGTGAGCTACTGTTACACTGTGATGTCAGATGGCTATCTAAAGGGAAAGTCCTGTCACGTTTCTGGCCTTGAAAAATAGTGTCTATCTGTTTCTGTCTGAAATAAATGAATTGCCTACAGAACGGGAATGTCTGCTGAACCGTGACTGGCTTAATGATCTGGCAGTTTTGGGTGGACATCACGTCTCATTTAAATTCTTTAAATGCGAATATCTAGGGGAAAAAACAAACTATTCACAAATTTGTGCGATGTCATTTCTTCATTTAAAATGAGACTACGACTGTTTATTGGACAGCTGACTGAAGGGACTTTAGAGGCGTTTCCAACTCTGAAGACGCTTGTGGTGGAAAAGAAATGTGACTTGTTACAGTAAAAAGTAAAACATATAAGTCTTTTGGATATCTTTCAGCCGAGATTTCTAGAGTTCACAATAGAGGAGGATAATGTTGCCCTCTTCATACATCTGTTCTTATTTCCTGATGCCAAGCTCCGTCAATTACAGCGAAACCTTTAGCACGAAGTAATTGATTTGAAATGCAATTCTGCACTGAGATGTAAATTTCTGGAGCTGCCTGCTTCACCTTCAGCTGATCATATGATTTCATTCTGGCGACTATTACCTGTCGAACAATTTGAACACTTGCGTTCATTCGCCCAGAGATACATTTGTCGTTTTGGTTCGACTTACAGATGCGAGCAGTCATTTTCCGCAATGACCGTTATAATAAACAAGCAACGTCCAAGACTCACCGACAGTAACCTAGCTGAGCTTATGCCTTTGGGCACGACAGATCTTTGCCAAGACATTTATAAATTGGCATCTGAACTGAGGTAACTGGTTATAAAAAACAGTTACACCTGTAAATTTTACATTAATAGCAATTTTCTAATTGATTAAAACTGTATTGTTAAATGAACTTTTGATTTTAAACCAAAAAAATGATTGTAGTGTTGTAATGACATTGACTGCCTTTAAAGTTTTAGATGTTTGTTGACGAAAGTTAAGAAAGTTAAGGTAAGAATGATATTGCAAGACTTTTATAATTTTATAACGTTGTGGCCCGCTTAACTACCGAAAATAGTAGATATGGCCCTCTGCTTGAAAAGCTTGGGAACCACTGCTCTAGTTCAATACTCTTGCATTACATGCGTGCTTAGACAACTGCAGTTTTTAATTTTGAACATGCGGGTGTACGGGGGAATGAACAGGCTGATAGGCTAGTAGGGAATGCACCGCTTGGTGGTATCTTGCCTATGGACAAGGAGGAGGTGGTCGTGCGCTAGTGGGACCAGGTGGAGAAGGCGGAGGAACAGATTGAGAACCCATATGTGGAAAGAATGAGATTGCGGGGCGTCGGCAGAGGTTCTGGAAGAATCTCAAAACTGAGAGGGAAGACCAGGAGAACATTTAATCAGATAGCGGTGGGAACGATTAGTAGTATGACTCTTCGCTGGCTGTTGAACGAGGGGACGGAGCACGTATGGGAATGTCTTGAGTGCAGTGATGTCGGTTCTTAACTCAACTCAATTCAACAAGGAAGATTAATAAAATAGCTGTACACAAATAATAAGGAACGTTTTCGCGTAGTGAATTTGACAGAAACAATAGATTGAACGATTTATTCCATGGCGTATTTCCCCGACATACTATGTCCAACAAGAAACATAAAATTTGAATAGAGAAGAAAAAAACCATAGATTGTATTTATTGCCTGGCATATTACGCTCCATCTCGTCAGGTACATACTGTAGAAGTCACACAACATAGAATAAAATAACTAGATAATCTTGCAAGCTGACGATGAACAACTGTATTTTCTGTGGAGGACTATTATGTTGGCATTCTGATGGCGGCATTATGCAAAGTGTGCCTATGCGGGCTGTTGGTTTGTCGAAACTCCTTTCTATTCCACTTTTCACATATGACAGTTAGGAGTATTTTGTGTGATAATCACTGGCACAGGAACGCAACATAATGAGGACGACCCGTTGCCGTGAAGTTGGAACCGCGACCAACTAACTAACTAACTAACTAACTAGTAGTAGTAGGCCTCTTTCAGTCCTGAAGGACTATAGAGTTGTGCCGCTTGGGAGGTGCCTGGCAGCACCGCTGGTGACTGTATAGTCCAATGCGAGAGTGACAATCCCTGTCACAGTTTCCACATCTGTAAGACGAGGCAAGTCCCACAGTAATTGACTGCGCTTTGAGCCTGTGCCGCCTATCCTCAGTTTGTTGGATCAGATTGCGCTCAAAGAGCACCAGTCCGTTTCGTACATCTCTTCTCCAGGAGCATCTGTCTGTTGCAACTCTCTCCCACGTGTCTGGATCTATTCCAATGGGTTTCATATCTTGTTTACACACATCCCTATATCGCTTTTGGGGTCTTCCGGTTGGCCTCTTTCCTGTGGCTAGTTCTCCGTAAAGATCTTTGGAAATACGTTCATCCTCCATTCGAGATACGTGGCCCAGCCACCGGAGGCGTCTCTGCTTGAGGAGGGTGTGCACTGTGGTAATATCTGCTCGTTCAAGCACCTGATTGTTTGTTATGTGGTCTTTCCATGTTATGCCCAGGGTACGTCTCAGACATCTCATGTGGAAGGAATTCAACTTCCTTTCCTGTCTTGAGTACAAGGTCCAGGATTCAGACCCATAGAGTAGTGTGCTAACAACACAAGCTTTGTATACTTGAGCTTTTGTACGCTCTGTTAGTCTATTATTCTCCCAAACTCTTTTAGCTAGCCAGGAAAATGTTGTGGCTGCCTTTCCAATGCGTCTGTCGATTTCTGTCTCTAATGAAAGATTATCTAATATTGTCGACCCCAAATACACAAATTCGTGGACGACCTTCAATTCGTAATTAGCAATTTTGATTGACGGGGGCGCACCAGCGTCTTGTTCCATCACCTCTGTTTTATTTAGGCTAATGGTGAGCCCAAAGTCTTTGCAGGCGGCTGCAAAACGATCTATGAGCTTTTGGAGATCTTCTGCTGTATGAATAGTCAGTGCTGCATCATCTGCAAAAAGTAGTTCTCTTACACATCTTGATCTTATTTTGGTCTTTGCCTTGAGTCTTGATGGGTTAAAAAGTTTGCCATCAGATCTTGTGGGGAGGTATATGCCTTCAGTGGCAGTCCCAAATGCCTGCCTTAAGAGAACAGCGAAGAAGATACCAAAGAGTGTAGGAGCAAGCACGCAGCCCTGCTTTACTCCGCTGCTGATGCTGAATGACTGGGATGTTGAGCCGTCAAATAAAATGGTCCCCTGCATGTTTCCGTGGAATGATTTCACGAGACTAAGAAGGGTGGGTGGACATCCAACCTTTTCAAGGACCTTAAAAAGGCCGCTTCTGCTCACGAGGTCAAATGCCTTTGTGAGGTCGATGAAGGCAATATATAATGGCTTCCTCTGTTCTCTGCACTTCTCTTGGAGCTGCCGGAGTGAGAAAATCATATCGATGGTGGACCTGTTGGGTCTAAATCCACACTGCGATTCGGGGTAGATTCTTTCAGCAAGAATGTGTAATCTTTTAAGGATTACTCTGGCAAAAATCTTGTTGCAGTCGCTTCTGTCGCCTTTGTTTTTATAAAGGGTAACGATGTTTGCGTCTTTCATATCTTGTGGTATTGATTTTTCTCTCTAGCAGAGCTGAAATATTGCATACAGTTTTGGGATGATTGTTTCTTTGCTACATTTTAAGATTTCAGGTGGACTACTATCTTTTCCAGGTGCCTTGCCGGATTTGAGAGAGTCTAGTGCTTCGCTGATTTCTGTGAGGCAAGGTTCGTTATCCAGGGCATGCATGGCAGACTGTTGATCGATGGCTTCCAGAGCTTCTTTGCTGACAGTGTTATCCACTGAGTATAGCTCTGAGAAGTGTTCTACCCAGCGATCCATTTGTTTCGCTCGATCTTTTATGATTACCCCCTCAGTTGATCGTAAAGGGGCCATCTTATTTTTTGATGGACCGTCAGCTTGCTTGATGCCCTCGTACATTCCTCTTATATTTCCAGTGTCTGCACAAGTTTTAATTTGAGCAGAGAGCTGTATCCAGTACCTGTTTGCACATCTTCTTGCCATCAATTGTACTCTTTTTCTGGCCGTTCGCAATGCCTGCAGTGTTTTCTCTGAAGGTGATGTTTTATACATTGAGAATGCATGTCTCTTTATCTCCAGGACTGGGAGCATCTCTTCTGAGTGTGCTTCAAACCAGTCGGTTGACTTAGTTTGCTTCTTGCCAAATGTTGATAGTGCTGTATTGTAGATGGTGTCACGAAAATGACTCCATCTTTCGGTGGAATTTCCGTTTGTGGGGCCAGGCAGAGTATCCGCTAGAGCCTACATGAATTTGTTGACCTTCTCTTTATTTTGGGTGCCGCTGGTGTCAATGCGTGGTCTTCCTTCTGTTCGGCTTCTGTAAATTATCTTGGGCTTTATCTTCACCTTGCTGGAGACGAGTGAATGGTCGGTGTCGCAGTCAGCACTATGATAGCTGCGAGTCAGCTGTACTTTTTGGAGGTTGCTGCGTTTAGTGAGCACCAGGTCGAGTTGGTGCCAGTTCTTTGATCTGGGGTGCCTCCATGACACCTTGTGTTGAGGTTTCGTGTCAAAGAAGGTGTTGGTCACGCACAGATTATGGTAGCTGCAGAATTCCAAGAGACGTTGTCCATTGTCATTGATCTTCCCAACGCCAAACTGTCCTAGACATGAAGGCCAAGATTTGTGGTCGGAGCCAACCCTGGCATTGAAATCCCCCAGGATAAAAAGATGTTGTTTCTCTGTTGTTTCACTGACTTCTTTGCTAAGGTCGTCATAGAACTTGTCTTTAGATTCTGATGCTGCAGTTAGTGTTGGGGAGTAAACGCTTATAATACCAACTGGGCCTGCCTCTGTCTGGAGTTGGAGCTTAAGTATTCTTTCAGTGCCATCACTTGGTGGTATGATGGAATTAAGCAGCTTGTTTCTGATAGCGAAGCCAACTCCATGCTCCCTGGTCTTCCCGCACTGCTTGCCATGCCCGTAGAAATTGAAGTCCCTCTCCTTGATGCTTCCAGATTCTTGGAGTCTAGTCTCTTGCAGGGCGACAATGTCTATCCCCAGTCTTAGTAGTTCATTGTTTATCACTGCAGTTTTGCGGGCATCCACATTCTAAATTAGATCGTCTGAGATGCCAGGGGTCATGGTTCTTACGTTCCATGTTCCCAGCCTTAGGGCCGGTTGTTTTGTTTTTTTCTTGCTGTTAGGTGTATAGATTGCGGTCCATGTGTCAGGATTTTCCCCTAAGCTCCACACACCCTCAGGAGCAGATGAACCGTGGCGAGACAACACCTTATTGACTGGGGGATGCCCAGCTTAGGCGGGCGGTAGCTGTCTAGTGAGATACGATGATCTCTCCCACCGTCGGAAGTAGCCCCTGGTGCCTTGCTCTACGCCAATCGAGCATTAAGACTTATAACCGGCAAATGCTGCTTCCCGTGTTGTGTCACCGCTTTACACGGTGCTGAAGTGACCTCTTCAGGGCACAAGCCTGGGCAATGGAAATCGGAGAACCAGCTGTTGCCCAGTAGCAGGTTTCCCCTCTCCACGTCGCCGATGTTGACCAAGGGAAAGGCAGTAGCCAATGCAACTTCGCATCGATGCCGTCGCAGGAGTTGCCAGAACTATGTTGTTTACAACATGGAACTGCCTTAGGGACTCCATCTCCGGATTTGTCCTCAGGGTTTGCTCCCGAAGCCTTTCCCATATGGGTATACCCGCAAGGCAGCGGAGATTTGAGATTTAGAGTTCCTTCTCTTAGAAGAGGTACCAACCAAGGCTGACGAGCCTCCTCTGCCCGGGAATCAATAATGAGGGAAGTCTACCATTCTTCCTTCCTGCCAGTGACCATACTGATCGGATGACCGTAGCCATTGTCTCTACTGAGAGATCCTCTGCCCACCGTCACCGACGTGAAACCATAACTAACAACTATCTGTCAGCTGCCCCCAAGTCCAATCCACCACCTGCTCCCATGGCTTCACGTTACCCTGTTGGGTGGGGGGAGGGTGGGCTAAACGGGTACTCCACCTTGCCCAAGGGTGTCCCGTAGGCTAGCGGAGGAAAGGAGGCACCTTACTTCTCCTTTGATAGGGTGTACCCCTTCCCCGCTACCCGGTAACTAACTAACTAACTAACTAACTAACTAACTAACTAACTAACTAACTAACTAACTAACTAACTAACTAATTAAACTAAACTAAATTAAACTAAACTAAACTAAACTAACTAACTAACTAACTAACTAACTAATTAACTAACTAACTAACTAACTAACTACCTAACTAAATGACTAAATGGCTGACTGACTGACTGACTGACTGATTGACTGACTGACTGACTAACTGACTATGACTGACTGACTGACTGACTGACTGACTATGACTGAGTGAGTGAGTGAGTGACTGACTGACTGACTGACTAATTAACTAACTAACTAACTAACTATCTAATGTCCCCAACAATACACAGATGTGAGTTGCCCTTATAGTTATTAAAGTCACTCCGATCTCCCTTGTTCTTGTACACTGTTATGATGCTTGAATCTTTGAAATCTTGTTCGACTTGCCTTTCTCACTAGCATGTCTCTATTAGCTGGTGGATCTGTAGAGTGAGTGCGTTTTGTCCACTCCTGATAACCTCTAGTGGAATCCAACCCGTACCCCATCCTTATTTCAGCTCACTCAGAGTATTTCGCATTGTTATTTCCTTGTTTCTGTCAATCAAGGGCTGCAGTGTTTGGCTGTTTGATGCAAGCCAATCCTGCATATTAGGATCCACATTGCCCTGCCGCTGTTTTGTAAAGACTTTCCTTTAGTATACCCCACTTTTCATTTGCTGTACAATTTTCTGTTGTATCAGTTAGAGCGTCTCCAAGCGCTGTTGAAATTGAAAACACTTATCCGAATCATTGGTGCCAATAATATTAGTCCTGGGGATAGACATATATTTAGCCGTGTAGTTTATCTTTGCCCAGAAGGAAAGCAATGGCAAACTACCTTCTGCAAAACTTGCCAAGAAACCATAGCAACCATGAAAGAAAACATAATCAAAAAGAGATCTGGTGGCGAGACCCCCAGGCCAGGCAGATAAGATAACACTGGGGAAGAGTGTGACACAGGGACCAGTACTAGTAATCGTGATGACGGAGTTAATCCTGACTGTATTACCAAGGAAATCCCCTGTGTCAGACTAAGAAATAGAGTGAGAATAGCAACGTGGAATGTGAGAAGTCTGTGTGAGGGAAAGCTTAAAGTAGTGTGTGATGAGATTGAGAGGTTTAACATTCAAATTTTAGAAATTAGTGAACATCGCTCGAGCGGCAGGGGACATTTTACAACTGAAAATGGAAGTATTTTCATTTATTCTGGTAGAGACGTCGGAGGCCAGAGTGGAGTGGCATTTTGTTTAGATAAGACAACTGCAAAAGCTTTAATGGGTTATAATAAAGTTAGTGATATAATCCTCACCATTAGACTTAAAAGCCGTCCAAAGAACACAACTCTCATACAGATATATGCACCTACTTCAACAGCAGAGGAGGACGAAATTGAAGATTTTTACAACTAACTACAAGACACATTAAATAAGATTGGTCATAATGATATAGCAATGATAATGGGAGATTTTAATGCAAAAGTAGGTGCAGGAAGAGCTGAAAATGAGAGACACGTTTTAGGAAAATTTGGATTAGGAAATAAGAAATTATGCAGGTGACAAATTAATTGAATTTTGCACAGAAAATGAGTTAACGATAGCCAACACGCTTTTTAAACAACATCCAAGAAGACTCTTAACATGGAAGTCTCCAGACAGTATTACCAAAAATCAGATAGATTATATTTTAATACAAAGAAGATGGAGATCAAGCATAACATCTGCAAAAACCCTACGTAGTGCAGACTGTGATACAGATCATCAGTTATTAGAAGCAGATCTGAAATTAAAACTCAAAAAGCTTATCCGAGGACCAAGGCCACTTCGTTTTGATCTCACAAAAATACCGGATGCATACACTGTAGAAGTTAGGAATCGCTTTGAGGTCTTGATGTCTGTACAAGAAGAAATGACACCTGATGAACTGGCAGTACAAGCTAGAGATATCTTGATAACTGCAGCCAAAGATTTAATTCCGACTAAGAAAGCAACTTAAGCCATGGATTACATCAGACACGTTAGAATTAATAAAACAACGAAGAGAGCTGAAACAGAAAGGAGATGAATCCGATAACAGCAGGATGAAGTACACATCTTTAACTCGAGAAATAAGAAATAACACAAGAAAGGACAAAAATCAACATATACAAGATTGCTGTACCAGAATAGAGCAGTATCATATGACTGGAAGAGATTATGAAATGTTCAAAGAAATGAAGTTATTGACAAGAAATGTTCAACCTCAATTGAATGTTATCTGTGACAAGATGGGAAATACCTTAATAGAATCTAGACAAATTCTAGAAAGATGGCAGGAGTACTGCAGTGGAATGTATGATGTGAGTGACAGTGAAGATAAGAATGAGATACATGAGCCAGTGACAGCAGAGACAGAACCTGAACCCTCATTAGATGAAATTGCTTGGGATATAAAGAACCTGAAGAATGGTAAATCACCTGGATGTGATGAGATACCAGCTGAACTAATAAAAGCGGGAGGAGAAGAAAGCATTCACATATATCATGCATTATGTACAAAGATTTGGAAACATGGTATTTGGCCAAAAGATTGGAAGAGAACTATCTTCATTCCAATACCAAAAAAGGGCAACCTGAAATTATGCACCAACTATAGAACTGTTGCCCGGATCAGTCATGCAAGTAAAATTCTACTAAAAGTCATAATGGGAAGACTTCGTAAGAAAATGGAAGAAGAGATTAACGTGGTTCAAGCTGGATTTAGACAAGGAAGAGGAACAAGAGATCACATATTCAACATGCGTTTAATAATAGAGAAGTGCAGAGAATTTAATGTAAACCTATTCTCATGTTTTGTGGATTATTCAAAGGCATTTGACTGTGTACAACATCAGAAACTTTGGGAAATCATGAGGAATATGGGCTTTCCATCACATGTAGTACAACTCATAAAAATGCTCTATCTAGACCAACAAGCAGCAGTTAGAATAGATGGCGAGGCATCAGATTGGTTTGACATCAAGCAAGGAGTCCGTCAGGGCTGCGTGCTGTCACCCTATTTGTTTAACCTGTACGCCGAAAACATAATGAGAAATGTAAGAGATGATATAAACAGGGGGCTATATGATGCCCTAAATATCGGCGGTAATGACATAACAGAGATTCGATATGCTGATGATACAGTATTACTCTCCACAACACAGGATGGCATAGAAAATCTAATAGCCTCAACCCAACTGAATAGTGAAAATCACAACTTATATCTTAACATAGCAAAAACAAAAATAATGCATACAGATAAAACTACTATGGAGAAAGAAATATACATTAATGGGGAAAAATTGGAGGTGGTGGAAAATTTTGAATATCTTGGGTCATTGATTACCAACAACGGCGACACAATGAAAGAAATTAAACGGCGACTATCAATTGCTCTTCAAAGACTAAAACAGCTGAATATATTATGGAGTGGGACAGACAGAACTACAAAAATTAGATTTTTAAGAGCATGCATCTTTCCAATTGCAACATACGCCTGTGAGACATGGACACTTACTAAACAAGCTGAACAGCGCAGAAACGCCTTTGAGTATAAATGTTATAGACGAGTTCTAAGAATATCTTGGGTAAAGAAAAGAACAAATGCATCCATACTTCAAGAGTTGAATATTGAAGAAGGTTGGCTATTAAAGACGATAAAACAAAGAAAATTGAAAACTTTCGGTCACTTGAAACGTCACGAAAGTTTGGAGATAACAATAATGGAAGGGTATATGCCTGGGAAGAGAGGAAGAGGAAGGCCAAAGAGAAGATGGGTGCAGGATGTGGCGGATGATCTCCAGATGGGTGTATCAGACGCAGGACATCTTGCATGTGATCGAGAGGTTTTCCGGAAGGTTGTTATGGGAGCGAGGTTCTGCAAAGGACATTCTACTGAATGAATGAGTTTATCTTTAGTCTCAATCTAACCCTTACAACAATCAAACACCAATCAGTATCACAATCAACACCATGGTAACCTCTAGTTACTGATGTTTGATTCACATTTTGTCTCCGTGTGATGATGAAGTCTAGCTGATGCCAATGGTCGGATCTTGGGTGTTTTCACATGACTGTATGCCACTCAGTGTATTGTTAGAAAGGAAAAGATTTTATAATACATAGGTCGTTTCTGGTGCAATGCTCCTGCAGCCATTGCCAATGTTCATTCATGCTACCCATGTTGTATTTTCCAAGACACACTATCCATGAACTCGAGTCCTTGCCCACACGAGCATTGGAATCACCGAACATACAAATTTAGTCAGATTTTGGTACTGCCTTGATCACAGAGTTCTTTCCTCAATGATGGAATCATTTACGCCGTCAGCGGGGGTGACCGCCTGTGCATATGTAGTGACAATAGTGGCAAAACCACATAAGATTGCCAAGCGCAGAGATAATAGTCTTTCATTAACTCCAGCTGGAATTCCAATAATTACCAGCAATGAATTCTCCACAGCAAAGCCCACTCCATGTTTTCTTTTTACGACCTACCCTCTACCCTCCCAAAGACGGTGTAAACGTTTTCCCTAAGTGGAGCTTCCTCAGAGATGCGAGTCTCTTGCAGGCCAGTAATTTCCATGTTAAGATAATTGAGTTCGGCATTAATAACAGCCGCTTTTCTCACATCGTAATATTCATCAGATCAGTGCAACATTCCGGACACATGATTCTAATGTTCCAGGTTTCAAGCCATAGCTTGAGGTTTCTATTTTTCTTTTTAATGCGTAGTGCATTTACAGCCTGCGATTCAGATTTTGTCCTAGCCCCTATCACCCATTGAAGTAGACAGGCTATGGCGGATCAGTACCCAACCTGGCTCGCGGATGCCGAGCTTGATGATCAATGAAATCTGTAGGTGTCTCCCACCATCGGAGGCAATCCGTGGCACCCCTGCATTTACCAAATAACACTGACTAATATATAACTCATAGCTGCTACCTCACGTTTTGATTCCTAGACCGGTTGAGACCAGACCAGTAATGGAGTTACACCTCTCCATAGCACAAAGCCTTGGATAAAATTTAGAGACCATGATTTGCCCATGCAGCATAATCCGTCTCTCGGCCTGCCTAATTTACTCCTGAGGAACAAGCTCCAGAAGCAGTCAGATCAGCATAGGAAAGCTATAACTGTCCGCCTGTCGGAGTTTCGATCCAGCTGCCGACCAAAGCTAGGACCTGGTCTGCCCTGCCACGACATTTTGACATTAGGTTGCACCAGGATAAGTCTTGTACCCTCGCAATTGCGCTCCTCCGCCCGAAGCCGTTGGTACAATATAGGATGTCGGGTTTGGTAGGCGACGCCCAATATTCGGCGCCAACAGAAAGCAGATGTATATGTATATCATGTGCCCTGCCAGATCAACATTAATTAGGTAATGCTACTAACATTCTATAATAGCTGAACATAGACAAAACTACATCAACATCAGTATCGATATTTTGGAAGTTAAACAACTTTAGCTACAAGAAATATCACATTTGTTTCGAACAAAAATGCTAACGAAAGAAGCGCCTCGTGAAACGAATATCAAGGATCTATCAAATCAGCGCATGAGAAATTAAAAACACCATAGGTATCAAAATTCACGTGCCAAGCCACCGCAATGCAAACCGTATAAATCATTGAATCTGGTGGTTTGACATTTAACATAATTAAATCCACTAGTAACTTGCAGTATATTAGAACTACTAGCAACTCTATAAGACATGGAATCTGCTAGTGCAGTTACCCGGCATTCAACTCATCATCTATGATGACTAACACTGCATTAATCAGAAAATCATTGTCTTATTGATTTGTAGAGGGGGAAGTGCACTTTGAATTGAGTTTACACCTATGAATGGAAAAAATACCCCATGTTTTGTTCCACCCGTTCACTTCTTGTATGATAGATAAATTATCCGATTCAACATGATATATATGATTATTCAACGAGAACCAAGTCGCTGTTGCCTTTGTTGGGTTGACCATTGCCCCAGCTTCATCACACCAAGTACTTATGCGATTGAGTTCGGTTTGTAGTTCCACAGCAACCTCCTCTCTATCCTTACCCTGACGATACACTAAAACATCATCGGCATATGACAATGTCCTGCCAGGTCCAGTGATCTGCTCACTGGTGATTCTCACTGTGTAGGCGTTGAACAGTACTGGAGATAATGGTGATCCCTGTGGTAGGCCAGGATATATTGTTGTCAGTTCCGAAGTCCAACTGCCACATCTAAAAACTACTTTCCGTTGGAAGAGGGCTGCAGCGATCCAACTAAGGAGGAATGGACTTACGTTTAGTTCGAGAAGCTGAAACATTAAAAAATCCAGTGGTACTCTGTTGTATGCGTCCTCAAGATCAATCGCTACAGCAACGGTTTCAGTGCCTGAGTGGAAACCTTCATAGACATCCTGGGCAAAGACTGCTGCATTGGTCCAGGTTTCTCTTTTTGGACGGTACCCACCCAGGGTAGGTGGGAAAACACCTTGCCTCTCTAGTTGGCTTGATATTTTCCTGGCAATTACCTTCTCCAGCAGCTTGCCTATTGTATTCTGCATGGTTATAATTCGATATCCCTGAATTTTTTTGTGGTCTTTGTCAGGCTTCGGCAAGGGAATCAGATAGCTGTGTAACCATTCCTACTTGATGCTAGCACTCCCTATACTGTTGTTGTACATGTCTGCTAGTTTCTCTAGCTCATTGTCGGTACACCTATTTATGTCGTCGTATCTTATGCCATCAGGACCTGGAGCACTGTTTTTTGATCGTCGAAGCACAGCCTTGATTTCTTTCACTGTCACTGTGTCTTCATCCGAAGTGTTCTGGGCCTTGCATCTGTCTGAGGTGACCTCCTTGGCCAGATTTCGGCCTCCCATGTCTGTCTGGTTGCTCTGCTCAAGGTAGCGTTCAAAGAGGGCTTTGCCCTTGTCCTCATCAGTCCTCTGCCAGATGAGGTCAGCACCTTGGAAGTCAGAAATGCTCTTATTCTTGACTACACCACTCATGCTTTTATGTAGTCGCCAGAACAATTTCAGTGACTTGTCTGTCTGTGCTTACTCTTTGACACACCTCTGCCCATTTTTCGCTTTTAAACCAGTTTTTTGAAGTAGCTTACTTTTGTGTGCATATCTCTTTCTAAGTGCAAGCAGGGACTAGGATGACCAGCTTTGTTCTTCTTGGCATTTTGCCATCTCCTTACAGCACTGCGCTTATCCACCCAAGCCTTCTCCACCTCGAAACTCCACCACGGTGGCTGCTCCCAGCTTTTTTTCCTGCCCTGAAACGTTCTGCGCTTGTCACGTCTTATTTTACTAACCACATCTTGCCCTGTACTGTCATACTGGAACGTCTTTACCTTTAGCTTGTGCTGCCTGGTTCTGCCTTTCTCCACCAGTATGCTGCAAGGGTGGTGGTCGCTGCCATGGTGTCCTAGGACACCCCATCTACACACTGTAGTGAGTGAAGGTGAAACTAGCGCCAGATCAATAGCACTGTCCTCACCGCCCGGACGGCTTGTGAAACACATTATTCTAGCATTGTGCTAATAATGCTTATTAGATAAAATATTTGTAGATACATACATTTGAATGAATTTTAGAAAATACACAAAACCGGAATCTGCCAGAAACTTGAATACAATTTCCATTTACTTTCATATACACACACAAAAATATGTTAACGCTATAAGCATAATAACACGAGGAATCTGTAAATATAAATAATCTTTTAATAATACACAAACAAGAAATTCACAAAAATAGAACTATTTAAAAAAAAATCCAGAACAAGGCAATAAGGATACATTTTATGACGCGGTGCAAAACACAGTTTATATCAACACATTTTAACATCCCATGCAATGATTAAGACTCCACTGGAAAAGCCAGTCAGAAAGCACACATTCTTAACTAACAAATAGAATGAAGGGCGTAATATCAGTTAGAAAGGACAAGTTAGTTAATGAGTTGCATATCCGTTACAGGACGTTGCAGTCAACACCGGCATTTATTGCTGTTGTGATGCCTTGGCAAGTTACGTTGAGTAGTTTGCCATTGTTTCTGAAAGACTGGGACCAATACCATTTCGTAAAAAAAAAACAAGGCAAGGCTTCTGCTGCCAAATTGCACGCAGCTGTGTTTTAAACACGGGTATGTGAGGTTACGAACTACGTCCGTAAACCCTACGCCAGGGAGCCGTCAGAAAGGACAAGAGATAGATTAAATCAATCAGTTGGTTTGGCGTTGTGATATTGTGTGTGCCAAATGTTGATTACAACTGCTGACTAGTCAGTCTGTATTTATAGTCTCCTGTTATCGATTGAATGGTAGGAATAAAAGTCGCTTTAAAAAAGTCGCTTTAAAGTCGACAAGGTCGACTTCTCTGCGCCAGGTTTTTATCCCATATGACTCACTCCGTTTCCGAAGAGCGGAAAGTGTCGCACAAAGCAAGAACTCCGTGGTTCCAGTTACGACCCCCAGGCGTCTCCGAAATAATGCACTCGTGAACCGAAGGACGTGGCCCGGAATGGAACCCACAACCTTCGGAACCCGATTCAGACGGCTTAACTACTTCGCCACGGAGACACCCTGAATGATGAGTATACAGTCTAAAATACACTATGTTGCATTTGCTTTGCAGGATGTTTCGCTCAATCCCAAGATAATTTTCTATGCAATTTTACTTTCATTATATAGTTGGCCATTGCTTTCTCATTGATTGATTGATTGATTGATTTAGGAACCGACATCACAGCATTCGGGGCATTCCCATAAGCGCTTCGTCCCCATCCTTAGCCGCCAGCGAAGAGTTCCAACAGTAATAGTTCCAGTAGCAATCTGATTATATGTCCGTCTCGCCTTTCCTCTGAGCGTCGAGCGTCGACCAGATCCCCTCGTCACACCTCGCTGCTTTCTGAACGAGAAGTAAACGTTAAAGTCCAAACTGGCGGATGTCTGGAACTAACCCACTACCCCGCCGTCATCGCATATGACGTTTAAGCTCAGCGGCGATATACCCCATCGACCAAGTCGACCTCCTGTGTATAACTTTGTGTAGTTTTTATTAGCGACATTAATAATAAGTAGAAACTGCTGTGTGGTCGACATTCACTCAAATTGCTTATTTTCTACATATAATACAATTAATGTGATCAGTATATTCACCCACATCGAATATTCAATATCCCTTTGTCTTAACGGAGAGAGTAATGGAAGAACTTCATCATCATCATCATCATCACCACTATGGAACATGCCAATAAGCGTGAACAGTCATGGTTCGCCATCTCAAACGATCGCTAGTGAATCAGCTCTGTGTTCTTGTCTCTATTATGCCACGTGGCCAAACCATACATATATATATATATATTTCCCAGTCTTTTCCTTGCTCTTTTCCCATCACTCTTGTCAGCTGTCACTAACTTTTTCAGTTTTTTTTTTTTTTTTTTTTGGTTTTTTTTTTTTATGTTGCTCCTCACAATGCGGCCAAAACATCTCCAACGTGTACGTCTAACTTCTCGAATCAATTTACAATTCCCATGTGTTTCTTGTAGGACTTATCCATTGGAATTTTTGTCCGCGAGGAAACAACAGTAATACAATAACCCACCAACATTGTCGTTAGAAGTGTTTTAGAAGGGTTGTTATGGGGGATTGACAACCTCTTCCGTGAGAAAACTGCATCTGTAAATGGCAGTCGAGCATGAATAGGCCTTGAATGGCATTTACAGCTAAGGTTATCTGCCGAATCAGATGAGATGGACTATGCTGGAGTTAAAAACGTGGGATAAAACGAACGTCTTCACATATACGAGCTTGGCTTTAAATTATTGAGTGATTATACTCCATTAGGGAATCGCAGGCAGTAGAAGACGAGAGAACTGTATGAATAATGTACAGAAAAATCGTGTGAAAACTGATATCATGAAGTAACCATAAATGATTGTGTGAATTTAGCAGTTATGCCATAATTAATAGCATTTCAGGTGTTTTGGGGCTTTATAATTCTCACATTTCTTGGTCCAAATCCTGTACAGAATTTTATTCTATCCATCATATACTTGATAGTTTCTTGTTCTTGCCTGAATGCCATGTATTTAGTTAACTCAAAACCTTCTTGTAGAATAGAGCAGAAAAAATTAACAACAAAATACTGAGATACAATGGTCACTATAAAGAAATATACACGTCCTAAAAGCAAGTCAGCTTCTACCAAAGACTCGTATTCTGACTCCCCCATAATAAAGAAGATAAGAGTAAACAAACTAGTACCAACTGACCGATATGAACGCAAAGCTTTAACAAAAAATAGGTTTCCAGTGACAGCGAGAGCAAGAAACAAGATACCGATAATGAGCAGTAAACCATAACAATCTGCTTGAGCTTTGATGAAAGTCCTGTGTGTTATCACCACTAACGGGTTGAACCTGAAAATCAATACAGATGAGATTACAATATTAATTATTATTAACACATTGTGTTTCACACTATCAATAATAAGAACTAAAGAAATATATAAATGTTCATTAGACTACTCACATGTGTAACTTACTGTAGACTTATGAACAATATATTTGACTGTTGATTTGTCTGGCGTGCAATAATGATAGTCCGACGTGATTACATACTTATGTAATGTAGGTAAAAATAATTGCAAGTAATGGTCACTTTAACACACCTGAAGGCACATAAGGCAAGCCATTTCCAAGTACCTAGTTTAGGCAGGGTCATCCTGGGAGCCTAAGATCAGTTTTAACATTCAAATCTATCATCATAGGGGGTCGATCCCCTGACCTTCGGGACGGCAGGTGAATTTCTAGCCACTAAGCTACCGCTGTTCCCCGTTTTTGTAAGTATCCACTTGTGATACACGTAAACACCAGTGCTGGGACACTTGTGGTACTTGATTTTATCATGTATAATATGAACATATGTACTTTACTCTAGAGTGAGTGAGAGAGTGAGTGAGTGTGAATGAGAGAGAAAGAGAGAGAGAGAGAGAGAGAGTGCGAGAGTGAAAGTGTCTGTGTGTGTGCACGCGCGCGTGCGTGCGCGCCTGTCTCTATGTGTGGGTGCATCACTATTTTTTTTTACGTTACACAATGTATATGTAAAATTGTTCCTCCTTTATTTACATTTTTGTGAGATAATCGTCAGTGTATGTATATGTAAAGTGTGGTAGTTTGTTCATTTAAGCTTCAGTGATTATGTGAGGCATCATGTATGTGTCTAGATGTGAGGATGTGCATATGTGGGTGCGTGGGGATGTGTGTTGTGAGGATAGGTGTGGGGGTGTGGGAAGATGTATGTGTGGGTTGGGAGATGGGTATGTGGGTGGGGTAACGTGTGTATAGGTGGGATGTGTGTGTGGCTGGCGAGATGTGTGAATGTTGGGAATGCGTGTGTAAGTGGGGGATTTGTGGGTGGGTGAGGAATGTGTATATGTGGGAAAGGGATGTGAGGGTGGGTGGGAAAATGTGAGGGTGCGTGGGAATGTGTGTGCGGATGAGGGACGTGTGGATGAAAGGATGTGTGTGCGGGTGGGGATGTGTAGATGGGGGTATGTGTTTGGGTGGGTGGGGATGTGTGGGTGTTGGTTTGCAGTGAAATGTATGGGTGAGGGTGTGTGTAGGTGGTGTGGGGGATGGGTGTGGGAGATGTGTGTATGGGTGGTGGAATGTGCGTGTTTGTGGGGGATATGTGTGGGTGAGAGGGGGATATGTGGTTGAGTGATGTGTTTGGCTTGGTGGTTGGGGGTTTGTGGGTGGGTGGTAGAGGATATGTAAGTGGGTGAATGTGTGTGCGTTATGGGATTGGTGGGGGGATTGTGTGGGTGGGGATGTGTGGGTGGGTGGGTGGGGGAATATATGTTTGCCGGGGGTTGTGTGTGTGTGAGGGTCGGGGTAGGTGTGGGTGGGTGGGGGATGTGTGTGTGGGGAATGTTTGGTGGGTGGGGTTGTGTCTCATAGCATGGTAATATGCATTGTTTATGTTTAGAACATTCATATGACAATGTTTTGTTTTCCTATGTGAATGCACCATGCACTATTGATGATGAACGAAAGATGAGTAATTGGAAGGACCGAATGTAAGAGGGACCTGCGTGCCCAATTTGTTACCCTTAGAAAATAAGGTTTGCTTGTTTTTGTTTGTTTGTTTAACCTGCAAGAAGAAAAAAATACATTGACTGCAATCGATCGCAACTGAAAATATATGTGCTCCTTCAGCGAGGCAGTGTTGCCACTTGAAAACAGCACGTTCGAATCTCTGTGTGCATGTAGCTGTCAGTATTTATACTGTCAATTTTTTTTTTTATATTTACTTATTTCCATTGATTCTATGGAAACCAGCCAATACCCGTGAATAGTGTTCTCTGCTACTACTACTGCTGGTGATTAGGCTATCAATATCATTACTTTTGATCTCCTTCGATCCCTAACACTAATCCATTATTGTTATTCTATATAACAGATAAACACGGTGTACAGCAACTCTGAGGAATATAATTTACAGAAAACAAGGCGTTTCTGCGACACGCCTTCATCAACAAACAACAAGTAGCGAGCTCCGGTCCCCTACATGGCGGAAAGGCATTGAACCGTTTGGTTGCTGGGGTGTTTATGCTTCTGGCTACCTTTTGCATTCGCATTTTCCTCATGTTGGACTGATAGTGCATTGTTCCGTCGCCGTGCTACTGAGTGAGTGTGTGGCGTGTCACTATGAGCTATGAATTTTGAGTGGAATGCTTTTACATCTGTCCGTGGCTGTTTGTAGCGTGAACTGCATGTTCGAAACGATAGCGGCCGGCTGTCGCTGAATTGACTGGTTTGCCTATTCGGTTCGGTTCACGAGTACATTTTTAAGGAGACTCCTGGGAGTCGTCGCTGGAGCTACGGAGTTCGTGATTTGTGCGGCGCTTTTGGCGGGTCCCCCTCCGGAAAGAAACTGAGCCATATGGGATGAAACCCGTGTCAATGAAGTCTTTCTGGTGACTTCCGATTGAATCGACTATGAACTGTATTTTCAGTGGCGGACTTATGTGTTGGCATTCTGGCGGTGGCATTATTCACCGTGTACGTGTGGGGGATGTTGGTTGTCGAGACTCCTATTTGTTCCACTTTTCAAATTGGGCAGGGAGTAGCATTTTGTGTGATATTCACTGGCACAGGAAAGGACCATAATGGGGACGACCCGTTGCTGTGAAGTTGGAACATCGATTAACTAACAACAAGTAGATGAAAGGGAAAAAATCCACAAATCACGAAGACTAAAGTAAGGTGACTACACAACGGCATAATAACAAATAAGTTAGCTGCATTTGTTTTACAGGACGTTGCAGCCAAAACCAGCATTTGAGTTTTGCTGTTGTGTTCTTTTGGCAAGTTTACGTTCAGTAAATTCTCATTGCTGTCTGAAGGACCGGCACCCATACCATTTCGTAAAAAGCCAACACAACGCGGTCTGCTGCCAAATCACGCGCAGGTGTGTTTTGAGCGCGGGTATGTGGGATCATGAACTGTATCCGTAAACCCATCGCCACGGAGCTAGCATGGCATAATAAGCAGAATTAGATCAATTATACGGTACTTGTCTCATAGATATCTACGAAAAATAACCACTAAATTAACCAACAGCTAATCAAAAAGTGTATGCTATAAAGCAAAGGAAGTACATGGATATAGCGATCAACAGAATAAAACATACACTGCATAGCGGTGGTAAATTGTTAGAATATAATTGTAATTAATTTTTGTGCATCAGTACAATCCGAGCTGTGACTACTCACGCTGTGACTTTCAACATTTTGAAGATGACGACTCCTCCCAACATTGCCAAGTTTATGTGTAGTTGCTCGTGCATCTGAAATACAGCCTCGAAGTTAAAGAAATGATGCTGTCCATATTTCTGAAAGTCCTTCAGGATCTCCACGAATTCGTAATATCTCAGGAAGAAGCTGATTCCCACAGCACAGGTTAATACAATTGTTAATACCTAGAGGATATAAACAATTATAGAAATATTATTCTAGAAAACCAAGGTTCTATTCTAGCAGAGTGCATCATCAGAATAAACATGTCAAAGTGTAGACACACTTTTCCGATGTTATTTGGTTGGTGTTGTTAAGGATCACATATTGAAATATGGAAACATCTTCACAATTTTGCCTGGTTTATGTTTTGAAGGATCACATACTAAAATATTGAATCATCTTCAAAATGTTTCGTGTTATGTGTTGTTGTCGTGTGTTTCTTTAAAGTGTCGTCCCTGGAGTCAGGGGAATCAACACCCACATTATATTTTAACCCCTTATCATTATCCTTGAGAATCCACAAGATTCCGTCCACCACACTCCCTCAGTGTTTGGACACCTCTTTCTCTCCCTCTATCATCACTGGATCATGCCCCCTCTCATTCTTCCCCAACTCATCATACTCAACAACTCTAGCTTCTAAAAATTAATAACAATTAATTTATTAAAATAAATGTGTCATGTATGTGAGAAGTGTATGCGAAGAATGTTTGTCGTATACTATAATGTGTGTAGAATCGGACCAGCAGTTTAGGAGCCAAGTCAGATCATCCTAGCAAGGTTACACCACAGCACGTTAGCTCAGCACACACACAAAAACCTCACCGAGTGATGTGTCTCTCCTGCCAGTCGCTGACTTTCTCCGGTAGCTACTTGGAAATCCATATACATGATCATCCGAAATAGATACAGTCTATAGTTTAACACTGATCTTGGATCGGTTACACACTGCATACTATAAGTCCCTATAGTTCTTAAATGTACCAATAACTGTACTGTGAAACTAGGTATCACTGTTATTGGTAACACACTTGATTCTATCTATTGTCTCGATTATCACAGACACAATGTCCCTTGTACTATTCCACTGGAATCTACAACTCCATGTGAATGCTACGTTTAGTGTTCCTTTTTAGTCCCTAGTGTTCATTTTGATATGTGGTGTAACAACGAACATCACCCATCCTAGGTGAACCTTATCACACAGGAATCGTTTATATGGTTCTGCTCAACTGTGCCACGTTCTGGTGGACCCTCCTGATTATGGGCCCAGCATAAACACTATTGTATAATCTTTCTTCTCTGAAGTTATTCCTCTTATTAAAACATTGATGGTTCATCTTGTGTTCTTCCTACCCGGAGCAGAAATCCATCAAAACCAGTGTAGAGCTTCCTCGTAACTGGCGGGGAACCTGTTAGAGAAATAACACACCTGGTGAGAGCACTAGTCACTGACCTTACTAGCTGAGTGTAGGCCTACGGCCTCGCTCAGATATTTATCAGCGAACTAAACTCTGTCATGGAGCAGAGGAGCTCATCACCTTGGTCCGATTTAGGATAAGACAAGGAAAACCAATAGACAGAGTGCAGAACCCCCGTTGGCACCCCACTGGAAGATCCTACCATTGGACATTTCCCCTCTCTCCCAACTCATCCTCAATCTCTCCAAATATCACCCCACTACACTATTCTCACTAGCAGAGCTAATTATCATATCACCCTAGCTATTTTTTACAATGCAGCTGCCTACAGTAGACGACACTCTTTTACTACCTAACCAGAACGCAACACACTACGTTAAAGTCATAAACTCTACTATTACCAGTTTATCCTACATTAATTATACCTAAATACAATCTATGGAGTACCTTATGTAACACTGCTTTACTCCTAAATCACATCTACATTTTGCCATGACAAGCACGTGTATATTAAATTTAATTAATCCCGCACATGGTAGATGTTTTCCAAAATTCATACAGAGCTAGCGAAACACTGTTCGTCTAGGTCAACTCTCTTGTTTACAATCGCTGCAACAAGTTAGGTTTTCTGCAGTCAGAGATTGTCCGAGTGACGTCATTCTCCTGTCAACAACAGGTGTGCTCAGGGGTAGACAATCCGTTTCCCTTACATCACAAGAATTTTCATCCCCCCTTTCTACAGCCAAAGCAACCGTCTGTCCCTTCATCTCGCGAGTTTGGCAATTCAACATGCCGACAATTTTCTGCCTTGTGGTGAAACTCTCAAGGACGGCTGTACCGTTTGATCTCACCGCCGCCAGTAACAAACAACTTGCAGCTGTGAATCAGACTGTCGCTGTTATATGTATCATCGGATAGTTAATTCACAGTGATTCCGCGACAGTTGTGAAGGATCACATACTGAAATATGGAAACTTTTTTCACAATTTTGCCTGGTTTGTGCTGTGAAGGATCACATACTGAAATATGGAAACATCTTCACAATTTTTCCTGGTTTGTGTTGTGAAGGATCACATACTGAAATATGGAAACATCTTCACAATTTTGCCTGGTTTGTGTTGTGAAGGATCACATACTGAAATATGGAAACATCTTCACAATTTTGCCTGGTTTGTGTTGTGAAGGATCACATACTGAAATATGGAAACATCTTCACAATTTTGCCTGGTTTGTGTTGTGAAGAATCACATACTGAAATATGGAAACGTCTTCACAATTCCACCTGGCTTGTGTTGTAAGGGATCACATATAGGAATGGGGAAACACGTCCACAATTATGTTTAAAATGTATGGTTAAGAATCACGGTTTCATTTGGTTTATCTTGTACATGTTCGCATATTAAAATGGAAAAGACTTGCACGATGTGGTTTGGTTTATTATGTACAGGATTACGTGTTGACATGTGACAATTTATATTTATTTATCACAATTAGATTAAGTCTGTCTTAAAAAAAGATCATTTTGTCCACACATACCCGGCCATAGGTGTTGCTACCCTCTTTCAAAGACCACACAAGGCGAATTTAAAACTACACCGCACAAAATCCGTAACAACAGTGAGGTTTCAAATGTGTAAGGGTATATTATAATGACACATACTATAAATTATCTTCCGTTGATTAGGTTCCCTCATTTAGAAACACAAACAGTAGATTGCAAAATGTTTTACCAGGCATGTTTCGCTGTTTCTAATCAGGTGTCTAATACAAAATACATCAAGGTCTACTCGTAAAGCAAATATAAGGAATCATTACAGCTAAACTACACAAAGCCCTGTCATATATTTCAATTCGGTGTTAGCATGGCAGTTTTAAATAGACTGTCGTGTCGTATTATATACACCGTTGCCATTTATTTATGCGTATGTATCGCAGCGAGCTCTGCATATTTCATCAATCATTGGTTATGTGTGGCAAACGGTACACTGAATGCTTTCTTCTAGTCAGTCTCGTGATCAGATTCTAATAGATTAGCCTCTAGAAATAAAAAATGTGTCAACTATGAACAAGTCTGTTGTATTTCAGCTATAACGATGAATTATGTTGATTTTTTTACATTGGCACCTTTCCGTCTTGACAGACGATAGTTTGGTACATTGTGCTTCAAAAAGGCTTAATACCTACGACCAATGGCGGTGACGAGTGTAGCCGATAAGGCCAATTCGCGCTGCAAATGTTTGTCCACAGTGGATGAATGTGAAAACATGGTCATTTTGACTCGCTAGACAGTTGCAAAACAAAACGTCTTCAGGAATCCGCTGGGAAAATGATAAGGACCATCTTTTGGTATATATAAGGCCTTATTTTGGTGCATTTCCAAGAAAGGGGAGAGCAAACTGAAGCTCGCGTTACTATCGACAAGTTCAGGATTTTTCTCATAAGGAGTATTGTTTCTGCACGGTAACGCCCGCCCTCAAGCAACTGCGCATAAATTGGATACACTACGTGCTCTGACATATGTGGCCTTGTATGACCAAAATAGACAAGACTTATCGCCATCGGACTTTCACTTGTTTGGACCATTGAAAGTACATTTGCGGGGTCAGAATTTTGCAGATGACAACGATGGTATGAAGGAGATGCAAAAATGGCTTACAGACACTCCTACAAACATGTTCCTATAAGGCATCAGTATGCTAGTATACAGGTGTTGGACCATGTGTGTTGCCAGGCAGGTGGACTATATTGAGAAGCAACACATAATTTATGATTGGCACTATTGTAAACTATAAAATTGTATTCTTAAATTTCATGTAACTTAATGAATTTCACTCGTATATATCTCTGCCTTTACCTTGTTCGTTTCCCATAAGTCCTACCGGTTTCACTAAGTTTCCCGTTAATTTAATCTGGTAACGTGCGTAAAAACTTTGACTGCCTAAGTATACTTGCTCAAATTACGAGTAATTTACAATTTCCATTTGTGTCTTGTAGGACGTGGTCATTGTTTTTGGTTTGTTATGTTTTATTACATACATAATAATAAATGAAAATTTAAAAAAAAAAAAAAAACACACAAAACAAAACAAAAACAAAACCAAATTACTGACAGAAGACAAGCGACAGCAGAGAATAATAGTGTGTCAAATATCTACCTCTAAACAGCTCCATGTATTTGCGAAATACCTCCTGAAGCCGAGTTTCAGAAAACGTTGTATCTCCACAAATGTGTAAAACACTGTACACAACACCATAACTAACTGAAATAGATTTAATGTTACACTATTACCCATACGGTTATAGGATATAAAATAAATGTGTATTATAACAGTCTCATCGTCGTTTTCACGTACCATATCTGAAAAGAAAATTGATGGGATAATAAGTCTCGAATACGCTCTCTTCTTCGTCGCCATTGTTTGTTTTAGCCAATCTCTGGATGATACCCACTAAAATATAACGTTTACTTCCTTCTGCAATCTTCCCATTGATGTATCACCATGTCACACAAACAAAACATTGACAACCGATAAACCATACATAGCAAAAGATATAGTTAACAATGGAGTAATATCACAGAAAGGGCGTAGTTGTGACTATATTGAATCTCTTACTGATGGACGGTGAAAATGTAAACGAAGAAATTAAAAGGAAAACAAACATGGCTACATAGTCTATTTAACTATGTTTGGATAGAACAACAGACGCTACAAGACTGGGAAAGCGCCATAATTATCCCAGTTTGGAAAAACAAAGGCAGTAAAAGAGACTCTATGCAACACAGAGGCATTTACCTTTTGAGTCATACAAGGAAGATATTCTGCCAAATTCTAGAGAAAAGCTACGACCTATAATAGAACCCCATCTTATCGAAAACAACTTGGATTTAGGAAAAAGAAACAAGGAATGCATTGGATATCATTTTTGCTCTTAGACAACTAATAGAAAAATCAATTGAATTTAATGAGATATTCTACTTAGCCTCGACCAATAATTTCATTTGATAGCGTAGATAGAAACAAGTCTTGGGAAATCCTTTAAAGATATGGAGGAAGTACACATATAACAAACTTATGTAGAAGCGTTTACACCAACAGTGAATGCACAGTAAGAATAAAAGGAAACTACTCAGAACACTTCACCATAAGATCCGTAGGACGACAAAGGCTGTATCTTGTCCCCCTTCTTGTTCACAACCTATAGACAGCATATGTAAAGAAAGCAACCAAAGACAGACAGTAACAACACCACATGAAGAACATATCACAGAAGAAGAACCAAGCATTAATAGCAACATCAGAATTAAAATTACAAGACCCCATAAATAGTCTGAACGATGTGTGTATGGAATATAACATTAAAATTAGCACAAGTACAACATAGGTAATGTCTGTAACCAAAGAAGTAAGCACAATAAACATTAATCTAGAAGAACACCCCCAAATCGAGTAAAGAGCTTTAAGTACCTAGGAAGTATAATATTATCATATGGCAAATCAGTAGAGGAGATCGGAAATAGATGCAATAGGAAAACCAACTCACTGGACAAATGGCACTAATACTAAAGAACAAACATGTATCAATAGCCACCAAGAAAACAATATACAATACAATCTTCCTACCAACTCTATGCTACCCATGCCAAATCTGGACAATGGCAGAAAAAAAGAAAAGAAATAATCATGAAGAGAGAAAATCAGAAATGAAGAAATCAGGACTACAGTTGGGGTTATAGCAGCACTAGATTTTAACAGAAAACAGAAAGTTAAATGGTTTGGCAATATAACTAGATTACCAACTAAGTATACCTCAACAAGCAATTATGTACAGACCATTCGGAAGGAGAGGGAGAGGCCGGCCACGTAAACGATGGAAAGAGTGAATTACAGAGACCATCGGAACCTCGATATATGAAGCTCATACACGGGCTCTCTCCCGCTTGTTTATGCACCTCGACACCGCAAGGTACAAGAGGACCCTGATGAGATGAGATGAGACACACATTGTTCTATACAATCTAAAAAATTAAACTAAATTAATTTAGTTGTCTATTTTTTTTTATTATGAACTCATAATATAGACCATTCAAAACGAAAGTTCAACTGTAGAATAGTCGTGTTATGTTGTGCTGAACGACATCACTGCACACAGGGAATTCCATTGGGCACTCAGTCCTCCGATGGATAGACATTCCAATTTATATCTTCTTACATTTCCCAAAAGGAACTGGTATGATATATTTTCTTTTGACCTACCCGGCCGCATTGGCATGCTTGACTAGGATTCACTTCCAGTTTGCAGTCTAGGCCTTGTCAATAACCATCAGCCATGTTCGTACTTAATTGATTATATCAGCCCTATCCATGCATCTCCCCTGTTGAATTGGTGCATTATTTACGCGTTAGTATGCACGTTCATTACCTTTTACGCCGGAAGATCTGGGTGCGTGCATCCGTGAAAACAGACTTCCGATAGCTGTACTGTCCATTCATTTGGAGCGGAAACTGCGAGTTGCGAATTTCTTTAGCATGTTAATGAAGTCTGATATGCGTATCGCATGTGTGGCTTTCGATTCTGTTGCCCATGCTCTAAAACAGCTAAATATATATAAAGAGTTCTGATGTATGTAAACAGCTCTAATATCCATAAAGAGCTCTTATATCTATAAACAGCTCTGGTATATATAAACATCCCTGATATATCTATAAACAGCTCTGATTTCTGTAATCAGACTTAATGTTATTATCTGGAATGCACCGCTTATGTGCTGTGAACGCTCATGATGACCCTGAAGAGCGCTTCATGTACCAATATATGTATATGGTGGTGACGATTGGACGTGGATGCTTATCAGGTGGTTCTCATATCTCATTGTTGACTGATGCAGACAACTGAACTCTGCAGAAACTCTCTTGTAGAATCGTCATCAACATCCAGCAGGTCCTTTACAGAACGTCGTTATCATCACAACATGTCAGACATATACTCGTTCCTTCGCCGATTAACCTGATACAGAAAATTTAATGCCCACGTTGCCTTGAATGTTCTGAATACTATTCTTCCTAATCCTCTGTGACGGTTGATATTGCGAGTGTATCTCAGTTTAATAGACAAGAATGTCTACTGGAAGGCCTCGGTTAACTTTGGGGTTACGTTCTTGGAAAACGCGACTTTAAGTGAAACGACGTATAGCGAAACACTATTCTTATGTATACACAGGTGACGACGGTATGGTGGAGCATAACGACGTAAAGTGAAGTTATGTCACATTGTCACAACGACGTTATAGCGAAACGACGTAAACCGAAGAGACGTATAGCGCGGCCTTCCAGTATATAAACCTGTGTTCTATGATTTTCAGAATTTGTAAAATGTCAATATGTTCTAATTCATTATTTACAGTATTCTAAACAAATATTCATCCAACATTTAAGTGCAAAAGAATTAATTGTAGTCCTAAATACTTCTGGAATGACTCACGACTCAGAACACTTTGTTGCCACGAGGAAGATGCATATTTACAATATGTTTACTTTCATTTGCTTTCTGGTATTGTGCCATGGGCTCTTAATTGTGTTTACCCTGTGAACTGCTAGGGCCAGTCTCCTCATGACTGCTTGTGATTAGTATAGTGTTTAAGTAAATTTCGTGAGCACTGCCGACATCGGGAATTGACAATTTCAAAGTTATCAAGAATAAAATAACCTTAAAATGTTAAGAAAATAGAGGTATACATTTAGAAGTCGTCGTACGGCTCCAACTAAACAGCAACGAGGCGTCCCATAACTGCTCCATTCCTATTGCAGTGGAAAAACCCCACGAAATGCTCACTATTTTCCCATTTGAACTTTTGAATGAAATACCAATTTCGACAAGCAAAATAGCGTGAGCACCGACAACAGTTTCGTTTTAATGCGCAGTTCACTGTCGTGGAAGATATCTATCCGATAAACCGGCAGCCCGCACAAATACCAGTCGCCTGAAATGCCGCAACTAGCGGCCCGCAATGTTATGAATCTACATGTCAACATACAATCATCGGTGACACTATCAAAACACATTTTCGAATGAAATGCACATAACATAGTATCGCACCATCCACTAAGCTCAGTAGCTGGGCGATTAAAGTCGTACTCCAAGTCCAAACATGGGGTAGATTGACTAGTAAACCGTCCCCGGAGACAATATATTTAAAAGGTCTTATGCAACCGTATGCCTATCTCCCATATTGGCCAGGAAGTCAGAAAAAAAAGGATAACATGAACTTAATTTCTTTATTTATCAGAATTGTTTGTTTGTTGCATATCCTTTACAGGACGCTGCAGTCAACATCAGCATTTTTCAGCTGCTGTTGATGTACTAGGCTCAGTGGTTTGCCATTGCTTTCTGAGCGAATCCCAACAGAATTACAAAATCTTAAATTAAAAGAATACCATTTTATGGGCGACACAATTAATATTAAAACAGTAGATGAAAGAATATAAAAGTAAACTTATATAACATAGTGCATTTTAAGATTAAATATTATAAATATTATGACGAAAAACACATTCAATACGCCTGGTTGTAAACTCAGAAGAAGAAGAAGAAGAAGAAGAAGAAGAAGAAGAAGAAGAAGAAGAAGAAGAAGAAGAAGAAGAAGAAGAAGAAGAAGAAGAAGAAGAAGAAGAAGAAGAAGAAGAAGAAGAAGAAGAAGAAGAAGAAGAAGAAGAAGAAGAAGAAGAAGAAGAAGAAGAAGAAGAAGAAGAAGAAGAAGAAGAAGAAGAAGAAGAAGAAGAAGAAGAAGAAGAAGAAGAAGAAGAAGAAGAAGAAGAAGAAGAAGAAGAAGAAGAAGAAGAAGAAGAAGAAGAAGAAGAAGAAGAAGAAGAAGAAGAAGAAGAAGAAGAAGAAGAAGAAGAAGAAGAAGAAGAAGAAGAAGAAGAAGAAGAAGAAGAAGAAGAAGAAGAAGAAGAAGAAGAAGAAGAAGAAGAAGAAGAAGAAGAAGAAGAAGAAGAAGAAGAAGAAGAAGAAGAAGAAGAAGAAGAAGAAGAAGAAGAAGAAGAAGAAGTACTATGTGCAAACAGACGGAACATAGTGGATTGACAGCAATGCAAACATTTTTAAGTAATTAGTCTTATAGTCCCCGCCATGTGGCGTTGGTATCAAATCTGTCCCAGCCTTCCCTATCCCGTCCTGCGAATCATTTCTGATACGACCATCTGTGGTCCTTTATGCAATGATTTTAAACTGCCCAGCATCTTCCCCCTCTCCCTCCCCTTACCCCACCACAGGAACATGCCAGTTTTCATTATTTTAGGCACGTTTGTGAGCCTTTTACACACACAACATATCTGATTGTGCTGCCCACGGACCGTCGTGGGGCCTACCGTCACAACTTCAACTTCCATTCTCATGCTAGGTGTTGTACAGGGTGTATTGTAATGATTGAGCAGTATTTGAAAATATTGCCGATCCAAGTTTTGTATTTACCTATTATGTTGCGTGAACGTTACAGAGGGTGAATACAAAACTTGGACCGGCAATATTTTCAAACACTGGACAGTCATTAAAAAGCACCCGGTAGTAACATATACCTAACACTCATTTTGTATTAAAACAAGGTATCATGTATATAACATACATGAATAGCGGGCTTGTATAGGTACATCCGAAAACGTCTATCAATGCCTCACGTGGCATGCGGTCTATCTTTACCGGTTAGCTTTGAGATCTTGCGAGCATTCCCAGATGACAATCCCCAAAGTGACTAAACGCCTATAAATTGGGAAGAAAATTGTTTGCCTCATGCCATCCACTGCCATCCCTTTCAACTAATCAAGTCCATCATAGTCCTTTTCAGTACTCACCAGCACTTGAACTTTTACGGGAAAGCTTTGGTCAAAGATTATGCTCAGGTCCATTAGTGTATTCTCTTCTGATTACACTGTCGTTGTGTTATCTGGATCCTCTTCCTTGACAACTCCGTCACCTTTATTCCGTTGTCTTTATACAGATTTACAGATTCTATTAATGAGACTATAATCGCTGCTTGTTGTAAAACCGCCAGCAGAGTATATCCCCCTTTAGAAACATATAAGCAAGTAATTAAGCAAAGGGCGTCTTTACACGCTTTATGACGCATTGTGCGCGCAGTGGGGTCCTATACTTTTATAATCAACGATTGACGGGTGATGTGACTGGTATCACACAGTCAACTTTTTCTTCCCAAGACAGTTCCTGCTACCCATTTAAGGCTGGCGTGGCTTGAGAGTCAAGATATAAATTTGAATCCGCTATAGAAACATATTGTTTGATTAAATTTGGAAAAGTGCTAGAGTCGTGTGTACTCACCTCACTAATTTGTAGCCATACATTTTGACGTAACTCTTTGTTTAAGATCATTGCAGAATTAATGAAAGCAGTGGGATATATTGCCCCAAAATTGGCAAACTCAAACGCCAAAATAAAGTTTGTGAAATGGTCGGATGCAGCATTATACAGCGTGAACTCCACAAATATGCATCTGTGTGAAGAAAAATAACATATGGTTAGATATACACGTTCTGGACATAAGTTAACAGTATTATAATTTGGAAAAGCGTGTATGAGAAAAGTGTCAAAGGTCCTAGTTAAAAATGTTTTGAGATAAACTTAGACATAACATTATGATTGTGATGATATTATACTCACGATTTACATGTATGAGTCACCATTAGCAGATCTAAGGCAAAACATATAGCATCTTTATAATATAAACATCCTCGAATGTTAGGACACTGGCTTGTGTTTGGTAACTGACACTAGGAGACAGTTCCGATGGTGATCAGGCTTCATTCAGACTGACTGATCTGATGGATGAGTCTACGACTATCGTTACTAATTCTTAATGATAATCCTTGACAAGTGTTTTAAAATAATTGGTTTCATCTCCAACAAGATGACTAGCTGTAACAGAATACATCTAATGTAACAGTGGTGAAAGGTCAAGGAGGATGACCGCTTGTTTATTGGCTCGAATACCAATCTTTGAAACAACCTGCAGTACACATAGGGCCCAGGAAAACCCCAAAGATTGTCATCATGACTTCCTCAGCAGATGCATCTTTAATTTTTTTCCGCAACAGAAGACAACGAGTGTTTCCTTTGAAATCTGTCTACCCATGCAGACACTCTCTCCTGACGCAAAGAACTGTCTCCGCACTGAGCCATCATTTTCCGTAGATTTCACAGTTTCACATCCTTTGACCTCGTTGTTCTTCCACGGTAGAATTCGATCGCGTGGAAGCAATTTTGAAATCGCTACTGCGCATGTGCAAACTTCTCGATCCTCACGATCACAATATAGGGTTTTGCTTAAGAGCCAGTTAGTTTACTGAAATAATATTTCCCGTTAACCATACGCTTCCGTGCGTTTATAATTCTTGTTACATAAAGACTTTCCGTCATATTCTGAGACTGGATAGAATAAAGGGTGAACAAAGTTAGTTTGTCATAACAATTAACACAATTGCACAATGGAACGCAGGCTACAAGAAGAGAGACGGTTATCGGGTAGGACATAGTTATGTAAGAATTAAGCTCACACAGAAGGAGCTGTCGTAAGTTATCCTTTCTTACTTTAGTGTCGTCCCTGGAGTGAGGGGAATAAACACCTACATTTTTATTAACCCAATATTATTGTCCTAGAGAAACCACCAGACTCCGTCCACAAAACTCCGTCAGTCTGCAGACACCTCTTTCTCACTCTCACTCACCCCTAGATCATGCCCCCTCTCACTCTTCCCCAACACAACATACTCAACAACTCTAGCTTTAACAAATAAATACACAATAATTTATTAAAGCAAAGAGTATGGGTGTGAGAGTTGTGTGTGTGTGTGTGTGTGTACTGTGTAGAATGTGTGTCGAATATTCTAGTGTGTATGTAGATTCAGAGCAGCAGATCAGGAGCCAAGTCAGATGATCATCACAGCAAGGGTACACCACAGCATGATAGCTTAGTATGTGAACACCTCACCGATTGATGCGCCTCTTCTTCACGATGTTGACTTTCTCCGGGATCCACTGGGTCGACTAGATGCATGATCCACCAAAAAATAGTTATTGTATAACCTTAATCATGGATCTGTCAATCACTGTAAAGACTACAGTCCCTATAACTCAAATAAGTACGGATCACTGTACCGTGAAAACTAGGTTTCAATGTCACAGGTCTCACATTTGTTCTAATCCATATTCATAGATTGTCACACACAAACTGTTCTAAAGTACTTCTTCGCTGTACTAAATTATTCCACGAGAACTTCATGTTCAATGTTCTTCTCTAGACTAACTTATTCCACGAGAACTTCATGTCAAAATGTCTTTCTATAGACTCTATTGTTCAGTGGTATGTGGTGAAGAAACGAGTATCACCCACCCTGGGTGAATCCCTTCCGATTCCAATTCCAATTCAAAAACAAAAATTCCAAATTCTTCCTCGCTTCATCAGCTGTGGTTATTGTTGAGGATCGTGGTTTTTGTGGGTTTATTCACCCTAATTCTTGTCTTGTGAGTCCTAACTCGGACTGGTTATGTAGCGTTTGTGTCTGTGACGTCAGCTAGGGGATAGGTCAGCGGCTGTCCTTTGTGCATGTTTCCTCTTGTGGTTTTCTTTGTTGGTGTAGGCTCCTGGCTCGTCTGGCTTGACTGACTGCAGTCCTTATAAGGACTTTTCGTGATCCCACTCCAGCTGGGGGATCGGTCGGCGGCTGTCCTTTGTGCATGTTTCTTTTTGTTTTCGTTGTTGGTGCAGGCTTCAGGCTTGACTGGTTGCAGTCCTTAAAAGGACTTTTTATTTGGTATTTTGTATCCTTTTTTGTGTATTTTCTGTAGGAGCTTGTCGACGTTTCCATTTTCCTCCTTGTGCCTGTTTTCACTGTTGCGTTTGCGAAACAGCTGCCTAAAGTTTTCTTCCTCCGTGGTCAGCCATGGGACGATTTTACCGTCATCTATATAGTACTCGAAGTCGAACTCGTAAGACTGGGTATACCATCGGTTTCCCCCGGAGTTTCTTAGGCTTCTTCTTTTCTTTTTCTTACCAGCGCCTTCTGAATTCCTCGCGCTTGAGTTCCACCTTGTCGACTGGGTATTCTGTGCCTTCTTCAGAGATCCGACGGTATACTAGTTCCCTCTTGGGCGTTGTGGTTGGGTTGCTTGCTTCAGCTTGCGGATAATGCTCGGTCTCTTGGTTTTCTTCTTGCGGTTTCTCTGTGAGTTCTTGTGTGGCTTCTGTTAATTTGTTTTGAAAGAGTTCCATTTCAGCTCCATGCAATTCTCTTTCAGTCTTGATCATTTGTAGGATTTCTTCGTTCTCCTTCTTCATCTCAGCCATGCGCTGAATCTCTTGTTTGATGTCGAGCTGGATTTCTTTCATGTCGGCCAGCAGCTTCTCATTATCGCTGGTCGGAGTCGTCGTCAGCAGTGCCTTGACTTGCTTCTTCAACTCGTCTATCTGCTTTTGAAGTTGATCTCTTTCAGCTTGTGCTATACCCGTGGCTGTCTCGCCTCTCTGCATTGCTTCCTTGAATGGTGTCTTTGTGATGATGGCGATCTTTAAGACGTCTCTAGTTAGTTAGTTAGTTAGTTAGTCGACAGATCATCCTCGTTGCACATCGGACCATTCAGTCCATAAGTGCTCGGATCCCCTCCTCAGCAAATCCCGCAGCGTGTAGCGGCTAACGACGCCAGTTCTGTGTTGGTTTATCAATCTTCTTTGGCTTCCTGCGTAGTGTTCTTGTTTGGCCACCCCTCTTTTAATTTGCTGCTCTCGCAGTCTGGCCATTGTTGTAGATTCACAGTCATCACTTGGTTCTTGCAAAAGTCTCACTTCTCGTAGAGCATTCAGAATGTCAGCCTGGTCCATGGCGCGTCCGCCCTCAACAGTAGCCTCACCTGCGAGCTTGTCAGCCCGCTCATTTCCTTGTACTCCCGCATGCCCTGGCACGAAGATGAAACTAATCTTTGCCAGCCGAGACCGCTTCAGAGGCAGCAACCATTCTCTTCGGATCGACCCCTCCTCTATCCTCTTGATCGTGTTCATTGAGTCGCTAAGGAAACAAGCCCTAGTGAATGTCTGTGTCTCGAGCCATGTTATTGCTTTACTTACTGCCATGACTTCCATGGTCAGGCTACTTGTGGTTTCAGTGAAAGCACCAGAGTCCTCCTTCACAATTCTCCCTCCGGCCCGAGCTGTAAAGGCCCATGAGCTTCTCACATGTCGGATGACCGACCCATCTGTGTAGATGACCGCGTCACTGTCTAGCGAATTCTCGAAAATCAACGCTTGTACTTCAGCCTCAACAGCAGCCGGATTTTCTTGTCTGCATTTTCTATCTAGTTGGATGCAAACTGAAAAGGATGTGCAGAAGTCTGTTGGCACTTGCACCCACTCCTCGCCAGGTTCTAAGTCCTCAAGTGAACACACCTGTTGAAGAATGTCCTCGGCTTGACCCATCCACGACCGTCCTCTTTTTAACCTGCTGCCCTTCACCTTCCTAATTTCACTATGCAGTGGATGCTGTGTGTTTGCGTTAATTCTGAGGTAGGCGCGTGCCCTGCAAACTTGCATTCTCACTTCAATGGTTGGAAAATCAAGAAGGTAGCGCATCGCCCTGCATGCTGTATCTCTTGTACATCCAAGAATAATGCGCATAGCTTCATTCTGTATCCTTTCCATCCTTTCTATCTGCTTATGGCTGACAGTCAGGATTGCCATTGCATACTCCAAAACAGACATGACCAGCCCCTCGTACAGAAGACATAGATGGCGCTGCTCACAGTTTGCTGCCGCCATCACCCGCATCGCTGCCAAACCCCGCTTGGCCTTTGTTATCACCTGGTCTATGTGCACATTATAAGCAAGGCTTCGATCAAACCGTATCCCCAGGTAATTCATTGCCTGCGTTCTTTCCACCGTCTCTGAACACAGCATTACAGTTGGTGTTGGATTGTTGACAATATGATTATTCAACGAGAACCAAGTCACTGTTGCCTTTGTTGGGTTGACCATTGCCCCAGCTTCATCACACCAAGTACTTATGCGATTGAGTTCGGTTTGTAGCTCCACAGCAACCTCCTCTCTATCCTTACCCTGACGATACACTAAAACATCATCGGCATATGACAATGTCCTGCCAGGTCCAGTGATCTGCTCACTGGTGATTCTCACTGTGTAGGCGTTGAACAGTACCGGAGATAATGGTGATCCCTGTGGTAGGCCAGGATATATTGTTGTTGGTTCCGAAGTCCAACTGCCACATCTAAAAACTACTTTCCGTTGGAAGAGAGCTGCAGCGATCCAACTAAGGAGGAATGGACTTACGTTTAGTTCAAGAAGCTGAAACATTAAAAAATCCAGTGGTACTCTGTTGTATGCGTCCTCAAGATCAATCGCTGCAGCAACGGTTTCAGTGCCTGAGTGGAAACCTTCATAGACATCATGGGCAAAGACTGCTGCATTGGTCCAGGTTTCTCTTTTTGGACGGTACCCACCCAGGGTAGGTGGGAAAACACCTTGCCTCTCTAGTTGGCTTGATATTTTCCTGGCAATTACCTTCTCCAGCAGCTTGCCTATTGTATTCTGCATGGTTATAATTCGATATCCCTGAATTTTCTTGTGGTCTTTGTCAGGCTTCGGCAAGGGAATCAGATAGCTGTGTAACCATTCCTCCTTGATGCTAGCACTCCCTATACTGTTGTTGTACATGTCTGCTAGTTTCTCTAGCTCATTGTCGGTACACCTATTTATGTCGTCGTATCTTATGCCATCAGGACCTGGAGCACTGTTTTTTGATCGTCGAAGCACAGCCTTGATTTCTTGCACTGTCACTGTGTCTTCATCCGAAGTGTTCTGGGCCTTGCATCTGTCTGAGGTGACCTCCTTGGCCAGATTCCGGCCTCCCATGTCTGTCTGGTTGCTCTGCTCAAGGTAGCGTTCAAAGAGGGCTTTGCCCTTGTCCTCGTCAGTCCTCTGCCAGATGAGGTCAGCACCTTGGAAGTCAGAAATGCTCTTATTCTTGACTACACCACTCATGCTTTTATGTAGTCGCCAGAACAATTTCAGTGACTTGTCTGTGCTTACTCTTTGACACACCTCTGCCCATTTTTCGCTTTTAACCACCGTGACCAGTTTTTTGAAATAGCTTACTTTTGTGTGCATCTCTCTTTCTAAGTGCAAGCAGGGACTAGGATGACCAGCTCTGTTCTTCTTGGCATTTTGCCATCTCCTTACAGCACTACGCTTATCCACCCAAGCCTTCTTCACCTCGAAACTCCACCACGGTGGCTGCTCCCAGCTTTTTTTCCTTTTCTTCCTGCCCTGAAACGTTCTGCGCTTGTCACGTCTTATTTTACTCACCACATCTTGCCCTGTACTGTCATACTGGAACGTCTTTACCTTTAGCTTGTGCTGCCTGGTTCTGCCTTTCTCCACCAATATGCTGCATGGGTGGTGGTCGCTGCCATGGTGTCCTAGGACACCCCATCTACACACTGTAGTGAGTGAAGGTGAAACTAGCGCCAGATCAATAGCACTGTCCTCATCGCCTGGACGGCTTGCTGTCCTGGTGACACAGCCACTGTTGATACAAACCAGGTCGATGGTTTCCAGTGCAGTCTCGAGCTCCTCCCCTTGTGTATTGGAGGAAGTGTTTCCCCATGATCTGCCTTTAGCGTTGAAGTCACCACAGAAAATAACATTTCTCTCGTGGCCTAATATGCCACTTAAGCACTGCCACTTCTGGGCGTCCACACTCGCATTGCGGGCATAAACATTAACCAACACGAATGGTGTACTGGAATGAACTCTCAACGCCTGTATTTGTATATCGTCACTGTTCCAACTGGACATGTCTAGCTCTGACGCCACCATGCTGTCGCGAACGAGAATCGCCGTTCCCAGATGTCGTCTGTTATAGAAACATTTGAAGCCGGCAATTCGGAGTAGCTGATCGCCCAGTCTCGTCTCCTGGAGTGCTACAATGTCGTTCCTGTAAACTAGGGTTTCTAAAATAGAGCCCCGTTGTTTTACACTGGCACAGTTCCAATATAGAATACGGATGTTCCTGAGTCCTAGACGGTGACACTTGAGTCTAAAACGTCTCAAGCCACCGCGCTTACCTGGCTTCTTTTTCCCTGCGCGGCTACCACGCCGCTTAGGTATGTTGACTGCTGATCGTTCGGAAAACACACGTTGTTCCGCCATGTTGAAAAAACGTAAACACTGACTTTTGATTGAGAACCACACACGCTGCTGAAAATTCACTCAAGGATGGCTTCGCTCGATGCACGAACTCCGTAGCACCCGCGCAGATCTTGAGTAGAAACTCCTGGTTTTACATCCTGGCACACCAATTACACGCAAGAAATGAATAAATCCATCCATTACGCGAAAAAGTTAACGAACACAAAACAATACGACCGTCCGTCGCCATCTTGAAACCGCAAGACGTCTCTGTGTCTCTGCAGGTATGGACAGCCCAAGTATCTTGCGCCATGCTTGCCCAGGCAGTTGGCGCACTTTCTTCTATTGTTTGGAGCGCTGAAGTCCGTGTCCAGCTTGGCCAGCGGACACTCCTTGAAGGCGTGGTGATCGGCGCAGTATCGACAGATATCCGTCTTACTTCGACATGTTGCTCTGCTGTGACCGGCCCTCTGGCATCTTGAACATTGATTGACTCTTGGGATGAATCTCTCTGGCGGTTGAGTTTTCTTGCTGAATGATACTGTGATCGGCATTTTGCTGCCCTCCGACGTCACTACTGCCAAGGTTGTAGGTATCTTGGAGTAGGTGAGAAGCCGCTCCGCCTTCAAGAATCGGTTGTGAAGATTCTCTTCACGTAGCTGCTTCATGATTTCTTCATCTGTCATCTCCACAGCAATCCGCTTGACAACCCATCGGACTGTTTTTGAGTCGGTGTTTTTGACTCTGGTGTCTTTCTCCTCCTTCTCTGCTGTTTTGGTTCTTGACTGTGTTGGGCTGTCACTTTTCTCCCTCGTGGTAGCTTCAGTAATCGGTGTAGTATCAGGCTCTTTGATGCAGCTAGCAGGTGGGCTCTCGACGTTCTTATACTTGTTGTCGGCTCCCACGCTGCACATCTTGGCAACAGCGTGTTTCTTGTTGTTGGACTTTCCACGTGACATTTTTCCCGCGTATCAGGCTTCTTGACAAAATAATGCGACTTGACTTGTTAGCGCTCGCAGTGCCTATTGTAAAAGAATCTTTTATAATGTTTCTCTCACTTGAACCTGGTTCGTATGAACCCTCTGGATTCTAGACGTAGCATAAACAGTGCTGATTGTACTTTCTTCTGGGTATTTATTCATCATATAAACATAAAGTGAAGGTTCATTGGATGTTTTTCTTAATGAGAGTTGACCTCCATCAAACCCAGTGTAGAGCTTCCTCATAGACGTATGGGAACCTGTTAGAGTAAGAGACCACATCTGGTGAAGGCCGCCTGATACTAATCCCTACTAACTGAATGTAGGCCTACTGCCTTGCTCAGAGATTTTTATCAGTGAACCAACTCTGTCATAGAGCAGAGTTGCTCATCCATTCAATGTGAATCAGGTTACGACAAGGAAAGACCAATAACAGCGTGCAGAACCCCAGTGGGCACCCCAATGAAAGATCCCACCATTGGACACTTGCCCCACCTCCCAACCCATTCTTAAATCTCTCTAAATATCACCCCACTACACGATTCTCACTAGCAGAGCTAATTCCCACTTCCCTACTCTATTCTAAACTAACAGAGCTAATCATCACTTCACTACTCTAGCTAGTTTTACGAAAGCTACTGCTTATATTAATTAGGTTTAATTATACTATCTATTATACCTTAGGCAACACAGCAGTTCTTCTAAATCACATCTACATTTTGCCATAACAGGCACGTGTAAAATTAAATCTAATTAATCCCGCACACGGTAGATGTTATTAAAATCCACAACTGCAGTGACAAAGCACGTCTGCTCTAGTCAACGTTTTCTTCAACACTAACGTACACAAGTCTTGTTTATGTCACAAAGAGCCGGAAGTTCTAGTGAAGTCTTTGATGTCAACACATCAGATGATTCCAAGGGCAGACTATCCATTTCCCAATTGGTTCTCTCCCCTTTGCGCAACCAATGCAAAAGTTGTCTCGCTTGTTTCAACAACCAAAACAAAACACATCAGATGGTCCCAGGGGCAGATTATCCATTTCAGAATAAGTTCTTATCTCCCTTGGTTTTAATCAATGTCCCCAGTTGTCTCCTCCTGTCCGGACAACCAAAACAAGCCCGCGTGTTACAACCACATGGTTCACCATTCCTGACTGGTGGGGAACTTTCAAAGGACAGTGTATTGATTGATCTCACCGATCCCCCTAGTAAACAACTGCAGCTGTTACTCTGACTGTCCTTGGTATTTTTGACATCTGATTGTAAACTTGGGGTCATTTCACGACAGGAGCGAAAGAATGAAAGGCCGGCATCATCATGTTTTCCTGAAGATGTAGGTTAGCAATGCTACACTGTACACCCTATTTCATGCATGATGTTCACTTACAATCCACACAGTAAGACATGGGGCAACAACATAGATCAACACACATATGTATATACTAGCACACTATTATATCCTTATTATGTAACGCAGTTACATGGATGATGTTTACTTTGGGAAGATGATGGGGGAATATTATGAATGTAATTTATAAATATGTAATATAAATGTCTCACTTAAATATGCCTTCTCAAATTGGTTGGCTGAAACAAGTACAGAACATGTTTGCTATAAACGTAAACTGGTGACTGTATATTCCTTCTGAAAGGAAGAAAATTATTCATCTTATGTATGAGGTGAGGAGATTCATTACTATTCAGTACTTTCTAAGGCTTGATGAAATTGACTCCTCCTCATGAAGGATGGCATGCACCAAAAGAGAATACGTGTAGCAAGAACATATGTACTAAACTCGCAACCCCTGTAATGTGCTAGATTGCTTTGGTGTTTTCTGAAATACCATATGTGACCCATGCTGGTGTTTTATTTGCTTTCTTGTAAAGGATCCGAATATCCACACCAACAAACCTCACGCCTTAAACCAATGTACGTCAACAGATGGCCATCACCTGAATACTCAGTGCCGTCGTTTATGATGATCACATGCTACACCTATAGGCAACCAATCAATCCAGTCATCAGCAGTTCTACCGCTGATGTCCTAACATTTCGATCATTTTGGGGAAAGACCACCTTGTAACGTTCCAGAGAAAGTGACTTTTTGTAACTCTACATTCTCAAAGCTGAGTTTTTGTCATTCCCCGCCAAACAATTTTGCCAAGAAGAACCACAATTATATCAAGAGACCGGTATTCTACTTTTATTCAGGTCTAGCTTGTAGTGGGGCTTTTTCATGGATATTTGTCTGTCGGGGGGGGGGGGGGGGGGGCGCTAACCTGTATAGTTCGCGGCGACTGCATTAGCCATGCTGACTTAATTCATAATGCAAACGAGCTCCTTCTCGTATAGCGCAAGGTACCATGGATAGTGATGACTGTATTTTTCTGCTGTTCTAAGTGCTTATTTTTACCAGAGTTTACCCGTAGTTTATGTATATTCTGTTCATGTAAATATGTCACCTTTCAACCTATATAAGACTGAATTTATAATATGCGTTATTTATATTCCTACAAAATGTGTTTGTACTTCCTTCAAGATCTACATGTCAAGTTACTGTTGTTTGTTCAATGTCTATGAGTAACCAGGGCATGAAGAGTGATGTCCCTCTTTAAATTCCATACATTGTGGGGAGACCGAACGCTTTCTATATTCATAATGTTGTCTGCTCTCTATATATGGATGTGAAAAACCCCTAGACCTGTGCCAAGTTATGAGCCTAGTATTTAATAAATACCTCACATATTTTAGACGTCACATAATTCGGTTGACAATTCGCATTCTGCTGTGTTTGTCCTTAGGAGAGAAATAGAAAGGCTCGGTTAGCCAGCTTCTAAATAGATAGATGGTGTATTCTCCCCGAATCCTGCTGCTACACAAACTTCCAGTTGTTTATGCAAATCTTAGATTAATTTTTTTGTTTGATAAATTCCTGAATTCATCCCACATGTAATGTCTACATATTGCCATTGCAGTAGTGTCTTGCAACTATTCGAAAGACTCAAAGCATAGACAGCAGGTTAACTTAGATAATAACATAAACCAGCAGAAAGCCTCGGCAACATGATACACTGCAAGGAATAATTATGTTTACAAACTCTGGTACATGTCCAGTAGTGTCTCCATTGAGAACAAGCTTTGTACAAGAAAGAGACTTACTTTGTTAATTCATCTATCCAGTCTGAGTTGTAGAGTTTAGTAAGTGTATCCTCCATTGCCCTAAGATCATCTTGCCCAAACGGGATGACATATTCACCACCTGAGTAGACCCCATGCTGGCCTGAACAGATGACAACATACAGTAAATACGATCTCAGACGCATTTATAAAGAATATAATCTTACCAGAATCCCTTTTTATTATTAATAATTGCAATGCAAATAGACATAATTCTCGTTAAAACAGTTATCTTGCAAAGCCACAGATCAAGAAACATTGTTCCCACTTCAATAGCAGTGGAGGAAGCCTGCAGCTCTAATTGTTGTTGCCTCACGTGTTTCGTTAACATGACATTCTACAGATTATTTTAAGCGTTAACAACGTTCGTTATAATTTTCTGTTATCAGTGACTCTACTTGCAGACAGGAATGTCATGGTTTACAAGCAAATGGAGTGTTTCACATTAATGTCATTATGTAGTATTGATTCGATTTCATCATAACCCCTAATATGTTCAACTTCAAGGAGAAGTTATAGTTAGGGTCCATCACCGGCTCGGCGTTATATTCCTGTGATTGAGACAGCCGCAAAAGCAGCTGCCCACCTCTTTATCCCAACAGGTGATTTTTTTTATCCGACGGTGATTGTTGTCCATATGAGGTAACGGACTCTAATGTGTTCTTTATATAACCATCCTATTGCTAATGGTCGGTGGAAATGTAATGACCTATATTAACATGCATCTTACTTTCTCTCATGTTATCAAACATCATCTAATTTTCGTGTAATAACACATAAGGCACAATAATAAACTACTAGCAACTTTGACAAAAGATATAGCAGCATGAAATCTAAAAATAATAAAGCATTACAATAAAAGCATAAATAATGATACTAATTCGATGAATTCCGAAATACAATGAGCCTTGTGTATAAAAGCCCTATTATTTTGTATGTGCAGAAAACAGCTATAGTGGTTTTTTTTTTGGTTGCCTCAATATAAAATTCAATATCTCAGTAACGGGCTGAGATAAAATGATGAGATTTAGTATATAACGTTATCATTATGTCCACCCAACAAAACAGTTTTTGTTCTGGAGATTTTACAGCAGATTTTAAAGTTAGCTTATATACGGTATATTAATTATGACTTAAAGATTACGACCATGATTTTAACAGTTTTACAGCTTCCCCAAGATTCGACCCAAATTATTCAAAATTTTCACGTGACTTTCGTTTTCAAACAAACAGCGCGAAGATTCAGAGGCGTCTCCAAATGTGGGTTCTTTCATGAAACGTGATTATATAAATAAACTAGCTGACAAGGCCCGGTTTCTGGTGGAAATCAATCAATCAATCAATCAATCTATCTGTCTGTCTGTCTGTCTGTCTGTCTGTCTGTCTGTCTGTCTGTCTGTCTGTCTGTCTGTCTGTCTGTCTGAATGTCTGAATGTCTGAATGTCTGTCTGAATGTCTGTCTGTCTGAATGTCTGCCGGTCGGCTGACCCATCCACCTACCCACCGACCCACCGACCTACCGATATCTATCTATCTATGTATCTATCTATCTATCTATCTATCTATCTATCTATCTATCTATTCTATCTATCTATCTATCTATCTATCTATCTATCTATCTATCTATCTGTCTGTCTGTCTGTCTGCCTGTCTGCCTGCCGGCCCACCCACCTACCCACCGACAGACCGACCGACCTACCGATATTTATCTATCTATCTATCTATCTATCTATCTATCTATCTATCTATCTATCTATCTATCTATCTATCTATCTATCTATCTATCTATCTATCTATCTATCTATCTATCTGTCTGTCTGTCTGTCTGTCTGCCTGTCTGCCTGCCGGCCCACCCACCCACCCACCGACCGATCGACCGACGTACCGATATCTATCTATCTATCTATCTATCTATCTATCTATCTATCTATCTATCTATCTATCTATCTATCTATCTATCTATCTATCTAATCTATCTAATCTATATGTCTGTCTGTCTGCCTGCCTGCCGGCGCACCCACCCACATACCGACCGACCGACCGACCGACAGATATCTATCTATCTATCTATCTATCTATCTATCTATCTATCTATCTATCTATCTATCTATCTATCTATCTATCTATCTATCTATCTATCTATCTAATATATCTATCTATCTATCTATCTGTCTGTCTGTCTGTCTGCCTGTCTGCCTGCCTGCCTGCCGGCCCACCCACCCACCGACCAACCGACCGACGTACCGATATCTATCTATCTATCTCTATCTATCTATCTATCTATCTATCTATCTATCTATCTATCTATCTATCTATCTATCTAATCTATCTAATCTATCTAATCTATCTGTCTGTCTGTCTGCCGGCCTGCCTGCCGGCCCACCCACCCACATACCGACCGACCGACCGACAGATATCTATCTATCTATCTATCTATCTATCTGTCTATCTGTCTATCTATCTATCTATCTATCTATCTATCTATCTATCTATCTATCTATCTATCTAATCTATCTAATCTATATGTCTGTCTGTCTGCCTGCCTGCCGGCGCACCCACCCACATACCGACCGACCGACCGACCGACAGATATCTATCTATCTATCTATCTATCTATCTATCTATCTATCTATCTATCTATCTATCTATCTATCTATCTATCTATCTATCTATCTATCTATCTAATATATCTATCTATCTATCTATCTAATCTATCTGTCTGTCTGCCTGCCTGCCTGCCTGCCGACCCACCCACCCACCCACCGACCGACCGACCCACCGACCGACCGATCCACCCACTCAGCCAGCCAGCCAGCCAGCCATCCACCCACCCACCTATCTTTCTGCCTACCTACCTACCTTTCTGTCTGTCTGTCCGGGCCGCATCATTCATTTTATTCGGAGACTGCCGAGGGTCGTCGCTGGAGCTACGGAGTTCGTGCTTTGTGCGACGCTTTCCGCGCTGCGGAAAGAAACTGAGCCATATGGGATAAAAACCCTGTGCAATGCAGCCGATTCTGTCGACTGTAAGCTACTTCTTTGATTGCACCCACTCCCATACGAATCCAGATACGCCTTTGTTTGTCATCTGAATTTGCAGGTCCTCATTACCGTAAACATAACATTTTTAACAAGAAATCACTAGTTGTTAAGCAAAACATCAAAGGAATGATGCCGCTTTTAATGATTTAAGTTGTTTTGGGACCTATCAAAGACATATTCCTTGGGTGGGGGTAAATATAAGACGGCTGGAAAAATTTCATAACGATGCAACAGATAGTTTTCAAAATAATTGATCTTGAATGACGGCATAAATTTCCGGACAGACTATAGCTTCCCAGATTATGTCACTTTCCAACCCATAACTAATGTATCTTATCTTTATGACTACACATAATACATGCATAATATTTCATACGTAATGGCCTCTACAATTCAACCCAGGCTTTGTGCTACGGACATCACAAATACAAAGTATTGGAAAGATCAGGTTGTGTGACGGTGTGCTCCATGCTCAGTCTTCGTAGGCTTAGATGGACAGGACAGATTAGAAGGATAGATGATAGTAGAATATAAAAGGACATCTGTTTTGGTAAATTACAGATTGGTCAAAGATTTCAGGGCCAGCCTCTACGACGATATAAAGATGTGTGTAAGTGTCACTTGTCGTCCCTGGGGGGAAAGTAGAATAAACAAGCACACTTCAAAATTCCCTTTTCCTCAGTTTTGGTCTACTGCCGGAACTTTGTCTACACACCCCCCGTTCAGTCTTTTTATCACTATTTCTCTCTCTTCTTACCACAAGACCATACCTGTCATGGTCTTATATGACATGTGTAAGGAAGAATGTAAGTGCCGGTATGTAAGCGAGAGTCAGTGTAAGCATAGCTGAGGTCAAGGGGCAGTAAGAGACACCACGGCTTGGCTAGTGGACGGTCAGGCAAGAAGCCCGTGAACAGAGCCACGTGATGTGGGAAGGTCAACGAGGAGAGAGAGTCAGTGTGTGTGCGGCGGCGAATAGAGACGGACGTGTGGAGATCGAGAGAGCGATAGAACGATAGAACGATAGTGTATTGTGACGCATAGATGGAGATGAACGTGGTGTAGTGATATTCGAGGGATGTGCGAACTGTGATATGTGCGGGATGATGTGAAGTTGTGATTGTGAATGATCATGCTTGCGAGAGTGTAAAGATCGCCATTGTGAGCTAGCGCGTGTTGGTGTTGAACGAGTGTTTGAGCGTGAAGTGCGACCATGTGGTCAGCCTGTAACATAGTGTAATAAATGATTGTTCAGGAGGTAGCTCCTGCCAGTTTCCGATTGCATTCATGTGTTATTAGTGTATGTTACGTAGATGTTGTAATTTGCCTGTCTAAGTCCAGTGAACTAGACGGAGCCAGTAGTTAGGACTCTGACAATACCCCTCTTCACATTCCTCCAGAACATACCCACACAACACTGTCCTGCAATAAATACTAAAATTATTTAATGAAGAAAATATGTCCGGTGTGTGTATGGTGTATGTGTATAGAAATATGTGGTGTCGTCTATCGTGTACGTGAGACAGGACTATTCAGTCTAGGATCATCATTACAGTTGTTCTCATCATACTACGGCCATTCTACTTCACAACAGCACAGAACTGGAAGGAGCTCACCCGATGATGTTTCTCTATGACTGATTTTAGACTTCTTCTAGTTTATCCTGGAACGTTTGAAAGTCTGTTCACCAATGAGTCATTTTGTTAAGTATTGTCCTTTATTTCTACACAGACGATAAACCATTATTAAATATAGTCCATTGATGAATGAATATAAACACTGTCCAAAACTTATATCGCCAACACATTGCTGTCTGCTACTCACGAAATGTTCATGTAAGCAGGGAAAATGTTCGTGCTTTATAATAGCCTTTCCCTTTATATAATTCTTAGCGCAAACATTATGGTTTCCACTTCCTTGGTTGATTGTAATAATTTAGATTCTCTTTAGATTTAGTCTCTCTTCTAGTGATTCAGTTCTTATATTAAATCTAGCGCAGGAATGGTCTGACCTTCTTAGATAAACAGGGTTCAAAGCTTGATGTCAGTTAGCACTGCACCAGAGTATGGCCATTTTCTTCTTCTCAGAGTTGTAGACAATTGCACTTTCAATTGGAACCTGTCGAAGAGATAACACCAGGTGATATCAAGCCGACTCAGACTCTTTATATGTGAGTGTAGGCCTAAGGCCGTACTCAGACTGTAACATCTATATTTTATAGAACTAAACTCTGACATAAGACAGAGGAGTTCACCACATTACCTTAGACTAGGTAAAAGAAGGAAAAGCCAAAGGAAAAGCACATAAACCCCAGTAGACACCTCTACCAGAATCTCCTAGCATTGTCCTATCCTTTATCTCCCCACCCTTTCTCCATCTTGCTGACTATTTTCTCATGTCATAGTTCTCATCCTACCAAGGGCAATGACACATCACTATACACAGCCTTAGTCCCGCATCAGCCTATTGCTGCTGACACTCTTATACTACGGTCACATACGCGAGTCCTCTATGTTCGAGTTCTAATCTACATCACTACTACCTTATAAAAGTATGCTTGTCCAGAATTGAAATAAAACATGCACATCCTGTACATATGTCCGTTGCCTTTAAGCAACTTTGAACACTAATAATTCCTTTTCTTAATTGGACCAAGAATAGGGAAACACTTCCTCTCGTTGTAATCCTCGTCAGTACACTGAATTTAAAACGTTATTTTCAGACAGCTTAGAATGTTGTCTGTAAGACGTCACTGGGTTTTGCCCCTACCAAGTAGCCCCTGCTCTTTTCTCGTCCTTTGATCCTTGTACAAAAACATGCCGACAATCTCCTTTGATATAGACAATTCTAGTTGAGATCGTTTTTTCGGTTCCTCACGGGAACTACGTTTACCGTATTTCAAAGAGTTCCGATCTTGTTTGATCGGGACCCCGTTCTCACAACAAAATGTTGTAGCGGTATAGCCCGCTGATCTCTGACCTTTGATCATTCGGATCGACGACCTCCCGTATTTCGTGACAGTAAACGGGACATGATTGATACAGGCATTGATATTGCACCTTGGGGGAAAGTAGCCTCTGATCGAGTTGCATGGAGAGAAAAGATCAAAAATGGAATACAATCAATGGAGAAAATGATTGCAGATAAGTCTCACACTGAGCGTGTGAGATGTAAGACAGGTGCGTGACGGTGGATATGACCATGTGTTCACATTAACAGCGCTAATAGGTCTGATTAGTTACATTCTCTACAGTCATGGATTGTAGTTATTATGCCTTTTTGAAGCACAATGTAACAAACTGTCGTCTGTTGAGACGGCAAAATGTTAGTACAATGTAACAAACTGTCGTCTGTCGAGACAATACACACACTGTAACAAACTATGATCTGTCGAGACGGCCAGGTGTCAGTACTGATTATTCAAGTAACAATGTGATAAAAGGCGCCGAAGAGATCCCGCACTGATTATTTAAGTAACAATGTGATAAAAGCCATCGAAGAGATCCCATGCTGATTATTCAAGTAACAATATGATAAAAGCCACCAAGGCGATCCCACACTGATTATTCCAGTAACAATGGGATTACAATTCCACCTGACGTTTTCATGATGCTTTGAAAATCTGAGCAACGTCCAAGCTTTCCATTTACTAGCTTTTGAGCTTGTCCTTGCAGATATGAACGTTCCGTCGGTTCAGTTACACTGCCTACCCTTTCATCGAGACCCCTTACGACAACAACATCGTATTAGACGGACTTTTTTGTTTTCTATATTAGACGATATGTCATGTTTATTTTTGATATGAGCAACTATGCAAAACTAACTCAACAACATTGTCTAAGTAACTTCTTGTCTTGTGAAACCACTGCATACCAAACAAAACCAGTTTGTGAAATCACAGTCTACCTATTAGAATAGCACCATTTAACTCCTTGGAAGTTCTGTACACATAGGGGGAATCATCAATGAGATCTTTGGAAATGTTAGACACGACTTTCCATGTATTATCATAGGTGTTAGTCTCTTTTGATATATAGAATGACGAGTAAGAGCAGGCCTCCTCCATGAACAAATCTCTCATTACATCGGGTAGATCTTTGCATGCATCTTCACATAGATATAAATCATACTGTTTACAAGGAAATAACATGCGAACCTGCACAAACAAAATGTATGTAATTGTAACAGGTTAACACAGTCCTATAGCAGATAATGCCTTTGGGTTGCTATATAATAGATCTTCACATATTATATATCACGTCCACGCCACGTAAGAAAGCAACGTATGTTTCTCATTGTATTTCTTTTCCTGGCCTATTTCTAGAACATTCCAAACAGAGTAACATATTCAGTTTACAAATAACGCACTAGTCACGCTACCCCGGCAGCTCCTTAATACTGAACTTTACCAAGTACACCTCCATAAAGCTTTCGATAGAATAGACAGATACAAATTACTGCCCACCCTCGAAGACTACGGGATACAAGGGCAATTGCTAGAAAACATCATATCCATGTAACACTCGAGCCATGTGCAGAAAGAACACAAGAAGGTGTATCAGATATGCTCAATGTCACTACAGGGGTGATACAGGGATGTGTGCTCTCTCCTCTGCTATTTAATATCTACATAGACAGAATATCCAAAGAAGTAAGCCTTGGCAGAACAATTTCAGAAAATATTGAACACTTTACTTCAAATGAAACAGTTCCACAAGCAATAAATGAACTTCTTTTTGCAGACGATTAATGCCTGTTTTACAGCGACGAGAGCAGACTGCAAAATCAGATTAATAACATGAGTTCAACATGCAGTTGATACAACTTGAGTATACATACAGTCAAAATCGAAGTAATGCAAGTTAGAAGATCTCATGGTCAATTAAGTATACAGATAAATATCACATCTATGAGACAAGTTAAAGACTTCAAATATCTTGGAATTTTGATAACAGAAGATGGCAGACTGGATATAGAAATAGAAAACAAATGTCGTCAAAAAGCATATTCACTTACATATCAGCTATCACCATACTGTAACATCCAAACATATCTATGTCCGCAAAACGACAGATAATAAACAGCATATTTACACCAACCATATGCTACCAATCTCAAACTTGGACATTATCCAAAATACACTTACGCAAAATCAACACCTGTGAGATGAGATGCTTGAGGAGAGCTTCCAACTTAACAATCCGAGACCGAATAAGAAATGTTATTATCAGACAGACAGTGGAATCAAAACCTTGAGCCACATTTATTGAAAAGCAGAAGAACAAATAGTTTGGCCATCTCGTCAGAATGCAACATTATCAACTGCCAGCACTCGCCCTATATCAAATGTCATCTGCAACGAGAGCAATAGGTCGCCCGAGAAGAACATGGATTGACGACATCAAAGACATTGTACAATCACACAGAATAACACTTTCCAGTGCCACCCATTGGGCGTTTTAACGCCAATTATTCCTCCCCACGACGCTTGACGGCAAAATTGTAAGATGATGGTGATGATGACAAAGTACACATCAACATTCGTGTAATAGAGTGATGACTGTCTCAGCATACCAGTGAGAAATTAAGTGGAAGCTCATACCATCGAAATTAGCGCTCTGCGGTCTGCTTCCCAATCGTCTGCAGCTGATTTCAAACTCTCGACACAGTGATACAAGAAATTGTGAAACACTTTCCCTGTCCCGAAGCCACAAGGCCGGCTTAGCAAGAGAAAATGTGTGAATTATAATATGCTTTTCCAGGAGATTCCGCTGACCCCACCATGTTGCTATTTTTGTTGTTGTTTGTTTTTAAGTTGCATACCTCGTACAGGATGTTGCAGTCAACACCAGAATTTTTCAGCTGTTTGTTGATGATCTTGGCAAGATTACACTCAGTAGTTTGCCATTTCTTCTGAACGACCGGCTCACATACCCCGTAAGTAACCAACGCGACGCAATCCATTGCCGAATCTCGCGCAGCTGTGTTCCTCACATGGATTTACGGGATTACGGAGAAAGTCGTAAAACCTTCGCTAGGGAGACTGGCTATACTTGTTGCTACATCTTCACATATATTATTATAATACATTAATCTGTAAGTGGTAACTACAGAAGTCTAATATGTGAAGGCAATATGTATCAAAACACTTCGAGAATGGGACGCAGAGGTGTTTCCAAGGCACCAGGGCCGGGTTATATACTGGCCAAGACCTATTGACGCGTCCTCGTCGAGCGTCCTGGGCAACAGGTCCCTTCGGGGTCCTGGCTAAAGTCAGTAGGATCGCCGATTCCTCCGAAGTCGGAGAGTGTCTGTCTGTACGGCGAAGAACCACCAGTCTGCACACCAATAAGCCAGACATGGGACAACGGATACTCACGCAAAATTCAGGTCCTGTATGACATCACACTGATGTTGGACAACAGGATGCCTTCATCCGACATACAGGACTTCGCGTTGGAGCTCAAGCCAACGAACACAAGCAAGCAAGCAAGCAACTTCGAGAATATGCATCACAATCCGGTGTATTTTTCAAATGCTTTTCTTTAATGAACCAAAGTTTCATCCCTTAACTAATGAGGTTTTTATTTACAGACGATCAGTTATTTTTTTTTTTTTTTTTTAGCTCCGAGGACAGACTACAAAATCATATTGATAAGCTGAATTCAACAAACAGTGTTGTGTTGTTTGTCCATCAAGAATGATGATGACCATTCATTTCATCCAGTGGGGTTGAAGGTGTGGAGACGTGGGTTCTAAGATGGCTGATAAGGCCTATTTTGGCTCGAAATGTTCTTTGACAATGTGGGCAAAGAATGCTTGACGTCTCTGGAGGAGGATTTCCTGCAGTGGTTTTTCTGTCCTGCCTTTTCTTCACAGCTCTTGCAGTCCTGGTTGCCTCACATATGACTGCACCTTTGCGCAATGATGCACGCCATGAATTTCGGTCTCTGGCTGCAGCCTCCCAGGTGTCATGACGAATTCCAAAAGCATTCAGTGAAATTTTCAGAGTGTCTTTAAAACGTTTCCTCTGGCCACCTTGGGAGCGTTTACCACAACGCAGTTCGCTGTAGAAAATTCGTTTAGGGAGCCTGTGATCTGGCATGCGGGTCAAGTGACCAGCCCAGCGAATCTGATTCTTCATCAGTAGAGTGTGGATACTGGGCATGGATGCTCTTTCTAGGACTTCAGTGTCTGGAATCTTGTCTTGCCATTTAATCTTCAGTAGCTTTCTTAGGCAGACTGTGTGGAAGTGGTTTAATTTCCTAGCGTGTCGCTGATAAACAGTCCAGGTTTCAGAAGCATATAGCAGTGTGGATAATACAACTGCTTTGTAGACTTTTAGCTTTGTTTGCAGGCTTATTCCAGTTCTGTCCCATACATTCTTGTACAGTCTGCCAAAGGCTGCACTGGCCTTGGAGATTCTTGCATTCACTTCGTCATCGATTGTGGCAGCTTGTGACACAGTGCTGCCAAGATAGGTGAATTTGTCCACAACACTTAGTCTATGGTCATTCACTTTGATATTCGGCACAGTGTGATTATTCCCTGGAGCTGGCTGGTACATAACTACAGTCTTCTCCAAGTTGATATTGAGCCCAAAGTTGGCACAGGCATGTGAGAAAGCTGAAACATTATGTTGCATGTCCGCCTCTGAGTTGGCGTATAGAGCGCAATCATCAGCAAACAGGAGCTCTCTGACGGTGCCGCTGTCAATTTTGGTTTTAGCTTTCAGCCTTCTGAGATTGAATAACGTTCCATCCATACGGTAGTTGATGTCTATTCCAATGTCGTCGTTCTCGAAGGCATTCATCAACATGGCTGAAAACATGAGGCTGAACAGTGTTGGTGCCAGGACACATCCTTGCTTCACTCCATTGGTTACAGGAAAGGGTTCAGACAGTTCACCATTTTCCTGTACTCTTGCCTGCATGCCGTCATGAAATAGCCGCACTATTTGGACAAACTTTCGTGGACAGCCATATTTTGCCATAATCTTCCACAGTCCTTCTCTGCTGACTGTATCAAAAGCCTTGGTAAGGTCAATGAAAGTGGAGAACATTTCGCAGTTCTGTTCCTGACATTTCTCTTGCAGCTGCCTTGCAGCGAAAATCATGTCAACAGTTCCACGTTCTTTTCTGAAGCCACATTGACTCTCAGGAAGAAGACCTTGATCGAGATGGGCTGTGAGGCGATTGAGAAGAATTCTGGCGAGTATCTTCCCTGCAATTGAAAGCAAGGAGATGCCTCGGTGGTTGTCACAGGATTGGCGGTTTCCTTTACGTTTGTAAAGGTGGACTATTGACGCGTCCTTAAAATCTTGTGGCATGGTCTCGTTCATCCATATGTTTGTGAAGACTTGGTGAAGCTGCTCTGTTAGGACCGGCCCACCTGCCTTGTATATCTCTGCTGGGATGGAGTCAGGACCAGGTGCCTTGCCGCTGGAGAGTTGCTGGATGGCTTTGTTTATTTCCACTATGGTTGGACAACAAACAGTAGATGAAATACGAATGTAAATATAACCAACCCTGAAGTCAAACATGTTAGCAGATCTCCTGGTCCACTAAATATACTGATATATATTACAACTCAGAAACAAGTTTAAAAATATTAAAATCTAGAAAGTATGATCACAGAAGGTGGCAGAGCTGACAGTCATCATCATCAAGTGCCGTGCCGGCTGGCGTAGGCATTCATGGCTCTCCATAGGTCTCGGTCTTTGGTTTTCCGGATCAACTCTGCTGCTGATATTCCTCCATGCCACAGTCTCAGTCCATCCAGCATCATTTCTCTTGGTCTGCCTCTGCCTCTCTTCCCCTCGATCTTTCCAGTTGTTACGATGTTCTCCTATGCCTCTCTTCTCATCACGTGACCGAAGAAAGATGTTTGTCTCTGTCTTATTGTTGTATATAATGTTCTAGTTTCATTAGCCTGTTTCAGGCAGTCGTCGTTGGTTACTCTGGCAGTCCAAGGAATTCGCAACATTCGTCTCAGGAACCACATCTCTGTTGCTTCTAACTTCTTCTTAATTTGTTCATTTATATTCCAAGATTCACTGCCATACAGCAAAACTGGTTCTACATAGCATTTCAGCACTCTCTTTCTTACATTCAGTGATAGTAACTTATTGCATAAGATACTCTTCATTTTCTGAAATGCGGCTTTTGCCTGCACTATTCTGCTCCTAATCTCTGTTGTACATCTTCCATCTGATGTTATAAATACTCCTAGGTATCTAAAATTATCCACTTGGTTAAAGATTTTCCCTTCTATTTCTATGTCACATTTTGGTGTCACCATTTTCTTTGATATCAACATTGTTACTGTTTTCTTGATATTCAAGGAGAGTCTTTTCCTTGCACTCTCTGTTACTACAACGTCTAATAATGAGCTGACAGTACAATAGGAATTACGTGTCAAAAAGCAAGTGCTCTTATATACCATTTATCACTCATACAGAAACATGCACATACACCAGTGTCCACAAACCGACAGATAATAAATAATATATTCACATCTACTATAAATAATTCACATCTACTATAAATTACAATGTAAACTTAGACATTATCCAAATAGCGTGCAAAATCAGCACTTAAGAGATTATAAATTTGAGAAGAGCTGCCATCTTAATTATCCGAGACCGAGTAAGAAATGACGTTATCAGATACAGTGGAATCATTGTGTCATTTATATTGAAAGGCAGAAGATCACATGGTTTAGCCATCACGGCTCAATGCAATACTTTCATCCACCAGCACTGGTCTAACATCAAATAAGATCTGATACGAGAACAAGGGGAAACTCAAGAAGAAAGTGTAATAATGACATCAAAGACATTTTACAAACTCACGGAATAACACAATCCATTGAAACCCAACGGGTGCTGGAACGACAACTATTCCTCATTCACAACTCTTGACAGAAAAGAGAAAGATTATGATAGTGATGATGAACACGTGTATGTCTGTTCATATGGTAAGTGACGTTGAGGAATTCTGCTGACGCCTGTGGGAGTATGTTCCGATTTGAATGCCTTCATTCACGATCAATTATTTTCAAAACTGTTGCATCGTTATGAAATTTTTCCAGCTGTCTTATATTTACCCCCACCCAAGGAATATGTCTTTGATAGGTCCAAACACAACTTAAATCATTGAAAGCGACGACATTCCGTTGATGTTTTGCTGAACAACTAGTGATTTCTCGCTAAAAAAGTTATGTTTACGGTAATGGGGACCTGCAAATTCAGATGACACACAAAGGCGTATCCGGATTCGTATGGGAGTGAGTGCAATGAAGGAAGTAGCCTACAATCGACAGGGTCGGCTGCATTGCACCGGGTTTTTATCCCATAAGGCTCAGTTTCTTTCCGCAGCGCGGAAAGCGTCGCACAGAGCATGAACACCGTAGCTCCAGCGACGACCCTCGGGAGTCACAGAAAAAAATGCACTCTTGAAATGAAGGACACGGACCGGAATCGAACATACAACCTTCGGAGCCCGAGTCAGGTGGCTTGACCACTTCACCACGGAGAATCCCGAGAGGGGTGCAATGTGTAATATTAGTAAAGACAAAGAATTTACAGAGGCACGGGGTAAATAATTTGTAAATTAACAAGAAAGGAGAAGGATTATATTTCTTACCTTATTTTTCATTTCCTTCTTGTTTCTTCAGCTGATGCTGATGCTGTAATGTTTAGGGCCTGCAATTCGTCTAAATAGTTAGAGCAAAATATCCCAGTAAGTGTGTACGTAGATTAAGGTCTGCGATCTGCTCAGACCTTAATCTGTGTCGGACGATTCCAGTAGGTTGATGATTGCTCGCGGTTGCATAAAATTCAATCCATCCTTTGTCCAATAGTCCTCTTCCTCTTTCAACACATGGTCCTCACATTTTTTCCAGTAACTTGTATCAATGTTTAATAGCGCGGACAGACAGACAGACAGACAGACAGACAGACAGACAGACAGACAGACAGACAGAGAGACAGACAGACAGACAGACAGACAGACAGACAGACAGACAGAAAGGTAGGTAGGTAGGTAGGTAGGCAGAAAGGTAGGTAGGTAGGTAGGCAGAAAGGTGAGTGGGTGGGTGGGTCGGTCGGTCGGTCGGTCGGTCAGTGGGTCGGTCGGTGGGTCGGTCGGCCGGCAGGCAGACAGGAGATAGATAGGTAGCTAGCTAGCTAGCTAGCTAGCTAACTAACTAACTAACTAACTAACTAACTAATAGTCCTCTTCCTCTAACTAACTAACTAACTAACTAATAGTCCTCTTCCTCTAACTAACTAACTAACTAACTAATAGTCCTCTTCCTCTAACTAACTAACTAACTAATAGTCCTCTTCCTCTAACTAACTAACTAACTAATAGTCCTCTTCCTCTAACTAACTAACTAACTAATAGTCCTCTTCCTCTAACTAACTAACTAACTAACTAATAGTCCTCTTCCTCTAACTAGCTAACTAACTAGCTAACTAACTAGCTAACTAACTAGCTAACTAACTAGCTAACTAACTAGCTAACTAACTAGCTAACTAACTAGCTAACTAACTAGCTAACTAGCTAGCTAACTAGCTAGCTAACTAGCTAGCTAACTAGCTAGCTAACTAGCTAGCTAACTAGCTAACTAGCTAACTAGCTAACTAGCTAACTCGGTCGGTCGGTCGGTCGGTCGGTCGGTCGGTCGGTCGGTCGGTCGGTCGGTCGGTCGGTCGGTCGGTCGGTCGGTCGGTCGGTCGGTCGGTCGGTCGGTCGGTCGGTCGGTCGGTCGGTCGGTCGGTCGGTCGGTCGGTCGGTCGGTCGGTCGGTCGGTCGGTCGGTCGGTCGGTCGGTCGGTCGGTCGGTCGGTCGGTCGGTCGGTCGGTCGGTCGGTCGGTCGGTCGGTCGGTCGGTCGGTCGGTCGGTCGGTCGGTCGGTCGGTCGGTCGGTCGGTCGGTCGGTCGGTCGGTCGGTCGGTCGGTCGGTCGGTCGGTCGGTCGGTCGGTCGGTCGGTCGGTCGGTCGGTCGGTCGGTCGGTCGGTCGGTCGGTCGGTCGGTCGGTCGGTCGGTCGGTCGGTCGGTCGGTCGGTCGGTCGGTCGGTCGGTCGGTCGGTCGGTCGGTCGGTCGGTCGGTCGGTCGGTCGGTCGGTCGGTCGGTCGGTCGGTCGGTCGGTCGGTCGGTCGGTCGGTCGGTCGGTCGGTCGGTCGGTCGGTCGGTCGGTCGGTCGGTCGGTCGGTCGGTCGGTCGGTCGGTCGGTCGGTCGGTCGGTCGGTCGGTCGGTCGGTCGGTCGGTCGGTCGGTCGGTCGGTCGGTCGGTCGGTCGGTCGGTCGGTCGGTCGGTCGGTCGGTCGGTCGGTCGGTCGGTCGGTCGGTCGGTCGGTCGGTCGGTCGGTCGGTCGGTCGGTCGGTCGGTCGGTCGGTCGGTCGGTCGGTCGGTCGGTCGGTCGGTCGGTCGGTCGGTCGGTCGGTCGGTCGGTCGGTCGGTCGGTCGGTCGGTCGGTCGGTCGGTCGGTCGGTCGGTCGGTCGGTCGGTCGGTCGGTCGGTCGGTCGGTCGGTCGGTCGGTCGGTCGGTCGGTCGGTCGGTCGGTCGGTCGGTCGGTCGGTCGGTCGGTCGGTCGGTCGGTCGGTCGGTCGGTCGGTCGGTCGGTCGGTCGGTCGGTCGGTCGGTCGGTCGGTCGGTCGGTCGGTCGGTCGGTCGGTCGGTCGGTCGGTCGGTCGGTCGGTCGGTCGGTCGGTCGGTCGGTCGGTCGGTCGGTCGGTCGGTCGGTCGGTCGGTCGGTCGGTCGGTCGGTCGGTCGGTCGGTCGGTCGGTCGGTCGGTCGGTCGGTCGGTCGGTCGGTCGGTCGGTCGGTCGGTCGGTCGGTCGGTCGGTCGGTCGGTCGGTCGCTCGGTCGGTCGCTTGGTCGCTCGGTCGCTCGGTCGGTCGCTCGGTCGCTCGGTCGGTCGCTCGGTCGCTCGGTCGCTCGGTCGCTCGCTAGCTAGCTAGCTAGCTAGATAGATAGATAGATAGATAGATAGATAGATAGATAGATAGATAGATAGATAGATAGATAGATAGATAGATAGATAGATAGATAGATAGATAGGTAGGTAGGTAGGTAGGTAGGTAGGTAGGTAGGTAGGTAGGTAGGTAGGTAGGTAGGTAGGTAGGTAGGTAGGTAGGTAGATAGATAGATAGATAGATAGATAGATAGATAGATAGATAGATAGATAGATAGATAGATAGATAGATAGATAGATAGATAGATAGATAGATAGATAGATAGATAGATAGATAGATAGATAGATAGATAGATAGATAGATAGATAGATAGATAGATAGATAGATAGATAGATAGATAGATAGATAGATAGATAGATAGATAGATAGATAGATAGATAGATAGATAGATAGATAGATAGATAGATAGATAGATAGATAGATAGATCCCCGCCAGAAGCCGGGCCTTGTCAGCTAGTTTATTTATATAATCACGTTTCATGAAAGAAACCCCATTTGGAGACACCTCTGAATCTTCGCGCTGTTTGTTTCAAAACGGAAATCACGTGAAAATTTTAAAATATGCTGGGACCTGTCTTGGTGAAGCTGTAATACTGTTAAAATGATAGACGTAATCTCTAAGTCGTAATTTATATACCGCGTATAAACAAACTTTGAAACCTGCTGTAAAATCTCCAGAACAAAAAATATTTTGTTGGGTGGACATAATGATAAGGTTATATACTAAATCTCATCATATTCCCTCAGTTGGTTACTGAGATATTCAATTTTATATTGAGGCAACAAAAAAACACACACTATAGCTCTGTGTGTTTATGCCTTTTGACGCATGTTGAAGTATTGCGTATATAATGCTAGCCCTATTGACGCCTGTCATGTATATATGTATATATATATTTTCCAAGAAGAAAATGGATTGACGACATATATATATATATATAATGTCCATACATGGAATCAATTATGAGAGAGTTGAAAGAGAGGCCGTGATACGTATTTGAATCTAGAAACCTACGATACAAATATAGTACACATCGATACCATGAAGTAGGAGAGAAACAAGATAAGATGAGATGGATTATAAAATATGACCAGGTACTCATACATAACTCAAAACTATCTCAAACTGACGGTCACTGTGGTAGTAGGACAGAGGGTAAAAAGGGGACTTTCTCGACTTTTGAGGAAACAGGAATACCAGTCAAAGAGAAATAAATCACCATAATAAGATATAATAATAGACAGTCAAATAAGTAACATACATGATCGCTGCAAATATCAGCGGATAGAAGAAACAGAAGAAGAGCGAGAGATATGATGCTGGATAAACTGCGACAATGACTTGGAGGTATAGCATCAAGAGAATTGAGCACAAACACTAGCGATCGAGATCTGGGAAGATGCATCCGGAGAGTGCAACATATGTTCCTTCCTGCACACATCACAGAACGGATGACCACACATTGATTACCTGAGTCATCCTTTGATCTAACCTGCCTTAGACGAGCAGTGCCCATGAGATGAATGTCGTGGTCAGTAGAGATGGAAGCTTTATCTTTCAACATCTCAGGGGCCACTATAATTTTGATGTGCTTCCACATGTCTTCTACACCTTTCACCTGCAATTATAAATGCAACAATGCTTATGCAGTCCTATGACTGCAACCCATTACAGATGTGATATTCTACTCTAAACATAACATAATGCGTGTATACATGCGCAACTAATATGTAACACTAACGTTGCTGCCACAAACACCAGTGGTGGATACAAATTCATTAATAACATAATTTGTCTTCTGTTATGCAGATGCCTTCACCAGGGACAAATATGTCAAACTCCTTACATTTAATGCTGACCCATAGTCTTGAAGATAGAGGTTTGAGATAAGTCTTAGTGCAGAAGCTGTTGGTAATGACCTATCTCTTCGCATATTTTCTGCATCAAATGACATGCCTTCTTCGTTTCTCTTTCAAGGGAAGTGCTACTCACTTGGTGCCGTAGATGTGTAGCTCAGAATTCACTGTCCGAATTCGACACATATGTGTACAAGGTTGACTTCTAATAGACCGACTACGCGTAACGGATGCCATCTGGGCACTGGATTTGTGTCTGTTGACAATATAATACCTAACGCCTGGGGAAAACATTACCAATATAACCTGGTCACAGCAAGTCCGTGTGCTGAATCACGACCTGATTACTTCCTAATATACATATCCACATATCCGAAGTTCCTGTACTAGACCATCGCAGTCGGCTGGTGTCTGAGCTTGAAACGGGAAAAGAGAAGTCTGCAACAGTCATCGTGGAGATAATAACGTGGTACCCAAAAGAGAGGTCAGTCAACACAAATCGTGTTCTCATAGACGCAAGTCCTTTTTAGACAGTATACTTACACTGTAACTATCACAGTCTTCTAGAAGATTCACAACAAACCAGCCAGCTACTCAACCAACTATCCAACCAACTAACCAAGCAATCAGCCAAGCTAATGGGCTCTACCCTGAGTTTATGTTCCTTACAACATTTACACGGAGAGGGACCCGGGACTTGATATTTGTGTTGTTCGTCTGTTGTCAGAATATCGATGTGCTCAACCCTATACACGAGGATTCATGTTTTACCACTTTGTTGGCAAAGCTAGCAACTAAATTTCACTACAAAATAAAGCAGCAGGACGTGTGATAGCAATGAAAACCAATTATTTCTGCAAAAACTCCTTGCCTTTTACTGGGATTCGAACCTGGTAACTACTTAGGCAAATACGGACACTATAACCTTACAGCCAAAGGGATTCTCTGTGGCGAAGTGGTCAAGCCATTTGACTCGTGCTCCGAAGGTCATGGGTTCGATTCCGGGCCGCGTCTTTCGGTTTACGATTTAAATTTTTCGGAGACTCTTGTGGGTCGTCGCTAAAAACTACGGAGTTCATGCTTTGTGCGACGCTTTCCGTGCTGCGGAAAGAGACCGAGCCATATGGCATAAAACCCGGTGCAATGAAGTCGACCCTGTCGACTTTTAAGCCATGCCACCTACTATATTACAAGTTACATCACTATTACGTTTCACGGATGATGGATACGAAAGAGATCATTAGCTAATCTGTGACGCTGATAAGTCAACGTGTTTGTGATGGGAAGCCATGTCATCGGCCATTGATTCTTACCAAACTTCTGACATACCCTTTTGATTGGTTTCTTTTGTTCATCATTTTTCTATAAATATTGCACATCAGTGTTATTACAGCCGCTGTAGAGCAGCTTGTTCGAATTCCGTTGAATTCGGGGGACTTATTTAAGTGTCATGGGCTCTAAAGTACTGGGATATATGAGAAAGGCCATCTTGGTCTAATTACATTATCATTTTTATATAACAGTATAATGCAACCAATATATGTTCTTTGCAATTCACAGATTTACTGATTACAATAGGGTTATCTCTGGTCTTCAAATTAGCAATGAACAAATGCACGTTTTCGTCTTTTACTTACCTTGTCCAGTTCGCCTAGAGATTCATAGCCCTGTGAAATAACAACATCAAAATCAGTTATTGTAGCAATCTCTGCCGCTTAAAAATATATTAGAGAATTAATATGTACTAATAAATACTGCAAGTAAATACCACATGGCATGAGACAAATGAAGACATAAACAACTATCGCACAGACTGAGAAAATCGAAACTAGTTGGCAAATTAATTTTACTAACTAGTGATTGGAAAACATTGCTTCAAACTGTAATAGAAGGCAGGTAATTACCTTCAAGTAGATCCTACAATAATACACACCTATAGCATCTTCTTCTTCTTCTTCTTCTTCTTCTTCTTCTTCTTCTTCTTCTTCATTCCGAGCCACTGAGGTTCTTTGCTGCAGAAACAAGCCGTCTCCATTCGTCTCTCTGGTTCACCTTCTCTTGCCAGTCGCTGATTCCAAGTGCTTGTAGGTCCGTATGTATATTATCTCTCCACCGTCTTCTTGATCTACCTCGGGGTCTACGGTAATGTATTTCTTGAGTGTAAGCGAGTTTTGTTTCCCTATTATCTTCCATTCTTTCTATATGCCCCAGTCATTGCAGTCTATTAGCCTTCATGATACCAATGATTAGCGGGGTCTTAAACAGATCATAAATGTCTTTGTTGCTTCTTCTTTTCCACTCTATACTTTCTGTATCCCTAATGGGCCCAAAGATGCGTCTTAAGACTTTGTTATCAAAGGTTTGTAACAAGGCTTTGTCTCCTTTAGTTGTACTCCAGGTTTCAGAGTCATACAGCACAACAGGTCTAATCAGTGTTTTGTATATTGTGATCTTGGTGTTACTAGATAGCGCATTTGATTTTAGCAGATGTTGTAGTGCACAGTATATCTTATTTCCAGAGTTGATTCTAGCTTGTATTTCTTACCTTATTATGTTGGAGTAGTTGAAGATTTGACCCAGGTATTTGTATGTTTCTAGCATCGCAAAGACTAATTAATCACAAGATTAATATTTTATACTTGTCAACACTTTCCATTACCGCGATGCTTACTGTTCTGTTTGCCGAACAGAGAAGTGCAACCTTACATGCACGGTCAGAAGAGAGTTCACTGAAGTAACAGAGGTAGAATGGTTCACAACATACTGTAACACTAATATCAGTTGGGGAACCCTCTGAGGCCACTAATACGTGTAATACATTAGTAAGTCACCACAGTGAATATATAAATACTTTAGATACATATTAAGAATAAACATCAATTATATATTTTCGCAAACAAGTTAGCAGTAAAGTAAAACTGTATTAGTTGTAGGCTTGTAATACCGACAGCGTTGGCAAACAGTTCTGATAAATCTGTCAAATAATGATGTCCTTACCTCTAGTTCTTCGACCTGGAAAAATGGGGTTTTCAGAAATTTGTGTTTAAAATATTGAGTCTGTAGATACTGGCTCCGGACATCCATATATCCGAAGGCAACTATAAGCACTGACACCATGAAAATGCTGTAGAGAACTAGGTCTCTTAACATCTGAAATACAAACAATAAACATATTTCGCAGGAACAACTGAATACAATTAATCATGATTGTAATGCAAATAAACATAAATAACGCAGACAGACATTAGGATAGAAGATATGTCTGGAAAATAAATAAAAATAACAACTAATTAAATAACGATAAAGGGAAGTAGCATATTATATGTATATTTCTGTCTATGTTGGCTCTGTGGCGAAGGGTTTCGGAAGCAATTCGTAATCCCGGATACAGCGTTTGAAACACAGCTGCTGGAGATTTGGCAGCAGAACGCATTGCGTTCGTTTAACTAGATTATATGAGTGCCGGTCGTTCAGAAAGCAATGGCAATCTACTGCAAGTAAACTTGCCTAGAATTCGCAAACATTCCAAATAATGCTAAAGTTGACTGCGACTTCCTGTAAAGGATATGCAGCTAACTGTCTAACATCTAGGAAATGTATGTCCACATTGAAACAAAAAGAAATATAGTTGTTTAAACAATGCTTGCACAGTTGGAAGTATCCATACATATTCAATTATCTCGTCAAATAAGAGATGGTACACTATTATTACATATATGGTAGACAAGTCTATCCAACATTTTCAGCTACATGACAAGTAAACTTACAGTGGCTGGTCATGTTTATAGTTCGAGTATTTTTAAAGCAAGAGGACCGCCCTGCAATCGGCAGTGTCGGGTCAGCTGGTGAATAAACTAAACATACACCCAGACATATAAATAAATAGCCAGGAAAAGGTCTTCATGATAACACTAATTTCATATACTAATAGGGTGTCAGCATTGCTGAATGGGTCAGAGTGTTGGCTCTTAAACTTCTAGCGTGCTGATGCCGAGGTAGCGGGTTCAACCCCTACACCAGCTTGTTAACTAAACTGTTGTCTGCTCATATTTGACTTGGGGAATGTAAATAACAAGTACCTCAGAAGTCGATGCAGGGTCGCTAGATGACGAGGGACGCTGGAAATTAAGAAAGCTAAGCCACTCGCAAAAATTCAGTCCAGCGCACTAGAAATAGAAACACGTCTGTGGACTACGCTTGAATTCAAAGCGAGCGAACGAAACAACAAGCAAAGAAAATAAAATAGCATACTAATATTAACGTTAACAATAAATGTTTTGATCGGACTTCTATCTCTAAATTATATATATATATATATATATATATAGGAGATTCCTTAGAAGAAATACTGAATGTATCAAGAAGAGAGAAAATCATAAATGACGTAATCGGGACTAAAGTGGAGGTTATAGCAACGCTAGATTTTGTCCGAAAACAGCAAGTTAAGGTTTGACCAGATAACAAGACTACCCGCTAACAGTATACCACAACAAGCAATGATGTACAGACTAGATGGAAGCAGAGGAAGAGGCCGACCATGTAAACGATGTGAACGATGGACAGAGAAAATAAGAGTCCAGGGAATCAGGATATATGAAGCCTGTAGACTGGCACGCTCCCGCTGTTTATGCTTCACCTCTACACTGCAAGATACAAGAAGTACAAGTTGAGATGAAATGAGATTTATGAGATGAGATTAAATGAGTTGAGATGAGATGAATGCGCTAATCGCCGCAGGGTCAGAAGTTACCAGGTTCTATCCCTACATGGGGCTTGGGAATTTTTCCAAGAACCATTGATACTTAAATATATCACACGGCCCACTGATCTCTTGAGCAGTGACATCGAATACCTAGCCTTCTTAGATAAAGGCCGAAAACAGGAGGTCCATTGTGCAAGTTGTACAGCTTGAAAATTCAATGGCAGTTAGAAATCTCAATGAGTAGGCCGTTATACCACAACCCTGGCAAGATTGTTAATAATAGTAAAATTATCGAATGTAATCTGTCTAGAGGAAGTAAACAGTATATAATTGCATTCGAAGGGCTGCACACTGACGTATAAGGTGCATAACTATGTGTGGGGCACTCACATCGACGAAGGGACCAAGAAAGAATAGGTAATCTATGTAAGTACCCTACATACTCCGCTAACATAAAACCGTATCGTTATTTGCAAACAATTACTATTTATTTTTTTTTAAAAAAAGCAATTTAAAATACGCTGACTACTATCATTTGAACTTTTCTAAAAGGAAAAGAGAACAGCAACGTTAAAACAACAGAAATCCAATGGGTTACTTCTCTGGCTGCATTTTCCATGGCGAGTCTCTCCAAGACAGTCTTAGCCTCTGTCGTGTTGAGCGGGACTCTGCACGTGACTTTAGGTAAAAGTGTCCTAAACTTCCTGTTGTAGTTTTCCCTTTCCTGCACCATTTGTATCCCATCAACTAAAGGTATTGTTTGTATCACAGTAACGTAAGTAAGTATAAAAGATACGTGAAGCATATTGCAATTACACTGCTAGCTATGATTTAAATATTTAAGTAAACAGTGCATTTGTGTTGATATGATTACAAATAATATACTTGTGAGCCGTGATAATTACTGTATTTTGTTATTTTAATTAAGTTGACTCGCCCCTTGTCGTCTTGACAAGCGATAGTTTGTAAATCTATACCACTCCATAGCATAAAGCCTTTGCTGAATTTAGAGGCCATGTGTTTCCCATGCAGCATGATCTCTCTCTCTCTCTCTCTCTCTCTCTCTCTCTCTCTCTCTCTCTCTCTCTCTCTCTCTCTCTCTCTCTCTCTCTCTCTCTCGACCTGCTTAGTCCCTCTAGAGCATAGGTTATCAAACCACGGCCCGCGGGCCACTTGTGGCCCGCCAGCTTTCAGAAAGTGGCACGCGAGGCCTCGTTATTTAATATAATATATTTTAATATTTTCAAAAATGCACTTAGAGCGCCCATCAGCGTGCGATAATTTACTCTGCTCGTGATTGTTATGCTCAGATATTATCGAATGTTCAGTTCGCAACGAAACGTTATGAAGTCCCACATCCCAGCCTTGTCGACCAATCAGAGTGGGCAAGGCGCCATGTTGTCGTCTGTTACAACTGTTTAGCAGAGTCGGTAGTATTGTGTTGACATTAGATTTTTTTTCTTCAAATAAAAATTTACTGTTAAATATGTGTGGAAAATCTAAAATCAAACAATGGTAAAAAGCGAAAATGTGAAGACGTTGCTTGTCGTGAATTCAATGATGATTGGACTGAGAAATTTATGTTTATGCCTGGCCGTAGTGGTAAACCAGTTTGCTTAATCTGCGGATTTTGTATTTCTGTTACCCAAAAAATAAATAAATAAATAAATAAATAAATAAATAAATCTAGAACGACACTTCCCGACCACACATACAGACATAAATGCTTAATATCCGACCAATTCGGGGTTAAGAAAAGATTTCATAGCTAAAAAAAGAAAGTTCTCTGACCAGGCAGCAGTCATTTTTCACCAAGGCTAACGAATAGACAAGAGTGCTATTGTTGCGTAGTACAAGTCGCTCTTCTGCTGGCTCGCAAAAGAAGCCGTTCACCGATGCAGAAGAAATAATCAAGCATTCCCTTAAAATTTCTGCTAGAATGTTTGGCGATAACAAAATTTGATCAGATTCGTTTGTCAAATAATACAAGGTCAGGCGAGTTGAAGAATGAGCCAGTGATGTTCATCGTCAAGTAGCAGCACCTATAAATAAATTGTAAATTGTTATAATTGGCAATGGATAAATTCACTGACACTTCTGACACAGCTCAGGTCGCAGGTTTTGTTCGAGCAATAAACGATAACTTTAAAGTCATAGAAACATTTCTAGGACTTGAATCGATGCATGCAACTACCAAAATGACTGATATGTTTGAAACTCTGAAGTTGTGTGTAGTGAAACAACATAGAATGGACCAAATTGGACAGTCTATGCACCGACGGTGCTTCGGCTTTGATGGGTAAAAAGTCTGGATGTCTAGCTTTAATGGAACAGTTTCTTGGCCACGGTATATTAAAATATTGTACCATTCACAAAGAAGCTCTGTGTGGAAAGACATTAAATCTGAAACATATCATCGATGTTATTCTGAGATATATGAACAAAATTCGAAGTAAGCCGCTGAACAGGCGTGAGTTCAGACAGTTCCTATCAGACCTAAACTAGGAATACGGTGAGCTACTGTTACACTGTGATGTCAGATGGCTATCTAAAGGAAAAGTTATGTCACGTTTCTGGGCACTGAAAAATAGTATCTATCTCTTTCTGTCTGAAATAAATGAATTGCCTATAGAACGGGAATGTTTGCTGAAGGATGACGGCTTAATAACCTGGCATTTTTGGTGGGCATCACGTCTCAGTTAAACTCTTTAAATGCGAGAATCCAGGGGGAAAAAATATTCACACATTTGTGCGATGACATTTCTTCATTTATAATGAGACCATGACTGTTTTTCGGACAGCTGACTGAAGGGACTTTAGAGGCGTTTTCAACCGTGAAGACGCTTGTGGTGGAAACGAAATGTGACTTGTTACAGTACCCAAAAAAAAAAAAAAAAAGTTGAAAGTCTTCTGGATATCTTTCAGTCGGGATTTCAAAAGTTCACAATAGAGGAGGATAATTTTGCCATCTTCATAAATCCGATCACATTTTCTGATGCCAAGCTCCGTCAATTACAGGAAAACCTTCAGCACGATGTAATTGATTTGAAATGCAGTTCTGCACTGAGATGTAAATTTATGGAGCTTCCTTCTTCACCTTCAGCTGATCATGTGATTTCTTTCTGGGGACTGTTGCCCGTCGAACAGTTTGAACAATTGTGTTCGTTCGCGCAGAGATACATTTGTTGTTTTGGTTCGACTTACAGATGCGAGCAGTCATTTTCCGCAATGACCGTTATAAAAAAATAAGCAACGTTCCAGACTCACCGACAGTAACCTAGCTGCGCTTTTGACTTTGGGCACGACATATTTGTGCCGAGACATTGATAAACTGGCATCTGAACTGAAATAACTGGTTATGAAGAACAGTTCATCATCATCAAGTGCCGTGCCGGCTGGCGTAGGCGTTCATGGCTCTCCACAGAACTCGGTCTTTCGTTTTCTGGATCAACTCTGCTGCTGACATTCCTCCATGCAATCGTCTCAATCCATCCAGCATCATTTCTCTTGGTCTGCCTCTTCCTCTCTTCCCCTCGATCTTTCCAGTTGTTACGATGTTCTCCAATGCCTCTCTTCTCATCACGTGTCCGAAGAAAGATGTTTGTCTCTGTCTTATTGTTGTATACAATGTTCTAATTTCATTAGCTTGTTTCAGGCAGTAGTCGTTAGTTACTCTGGCAGTCCAAGGAATTCGCAAATTCGTCTCATGAACCACATCTCTGTTGCTTCTAATTTCTTCTTACTTTGTTCATTTACATTCCAAGATTCACTACCATACAGAAAAAACTGGTTCTACATAGCATTTCAGCACTCTCTTTCTCACATTCAGTGATAGTGACTTATTGCATAAGATACTCTTCATTTTCTGAAATGCGGCTTTTGCCTGCCCTATTCTGCTCCTAATCTCTGTTGTACATCGTCCATCTGATGTTACAAATGCCCCTAGGTATCTAAAATTATCCACTTGGTTAAGGATTTTTCCTTCTATTTCCATGTCACATCTTGGCGTCACCATTTTCTTTGATATTACCATTGTTACTGTTTTCTTGATATTCAAGGAGAGTCCTTTCCCTGCACTCTCTGTTACTACAATGTCTAATAATTGTTGTAGGTCTGTTGAATTATCCGCCACCAATACTGTGTCATCTGCATAGCGTATATTATTTATATTATATCCTCCAACTAGTATTCCTGGCATCTCTTTGATCTCTCTCATTATTACTTCGCTATACAGGGAGAAAAGATCTGGTGACAAGACACACCCCTGTCGTACTCCTAGCTTTATCTGTTCGTAACTACCCTCTTTATTTCCTATTTTAATTGCTGCTACTTGGTTCCAGTAAACATTCTTTATTATTCTTAAATCTTTTCCATCAATGTTGATATCTTCCAACATTTTAATCAGTTCATCATGTTTTACTTTATCAAATGCCTTAGTATAATCTATGAAGCACAAATATATGTTTCTCTGTTTCTCTATTGACCTTTCTATTAGTGTCCGTAATGTATAAATTGCATTGTTTGTGCCCTTTCCTTCCACAAATCCATACTGTTCTTCACTAATTTCCATTTTTATTTTCTTTTTGGTTCTTCTCATTATTATTCTGAGTAGAAGCTTAGTGATATGGTTTATAAGGTTAATTGTACGAAAATCTTCACAATCAATTGATCCTGGTTTATTTGGTATAGCTATAAATACAGATTTCAGCATATCACTGGGTAAATATCCACTACTGTAAATATCATTCAACATTTTGGTTAATATATCTACTCCAAATTCTCCCAACACTTCTAATTCTTCTATTGTGATTTCATCTGGCCCAGCTGTTTTTCCTTTCTTCATACGTTTCATAGCGTCAGCGACTTCTTCTTTCAGAATAGGTGGACCTTCTAAGTTACTATCTTCTTTTAATTCTTCCCTTTCTCCGTCATATAATTCTCTTATATACTCATTCCACCTCTTCATTATAGCACCTTCCTCTAATAATATCTTTCCTGTTTTTGATTTCAAACACTCTGTATTTATTCTTATTTTTCTTCCTGTAAGCTCACTGATGTGTCTGTACATATTTTTGGTATCATTAATGATATTTTAATTAAATTTGCTTGCATTGCTCGTTTAACCAACTTTCTTTAGCCTTCCCACATGTATCTTTTATTTCTTTATTTATCTTAGCGTATTCTTGTTTGTCATTTTTACTCTGTTTTCTTTTGTCCATCAGTTTTAAGATTTCTTCATTCATCCATTTTTTCTTAGCTATTTTGTCTCTCTCCGGTAATACTTCTTTGCTAGTTTGATGAATAGAGTCCCTTAACATTTCCCATTGTTCATTTATATTCTGTATTTTGGCTATCGCATTGTACCTATTTTTCACAGTCACTCTGTATTGTTCTTGCAGTTCTTTATCTATTTTCAGAACTTCTTTATTATGTCTCATGTTCTTAACCAATTTTCCCCCTCTCTTTAATCTTACTTTTATTTGTCCACATAGTGGTACATGATCACTATTACAGTCAGCACCAGGCATTGTCTTTACATTAATTAAAGCATTTCTAAATCTTTTATTAATTAGTATGTAGTCAATTTGGTTGCGTGTTTTCTTATCAGGGCTTTTCCATGTGTACAGTCGTCTTTTATGGTGTTTAAACCATGTGTTTCCAATTATCATATCATTGATATTTGCCCATTCTATTGGTTTTTCCCCTCTTTCATTTCTTGTACCTAAACCATAATTCCCCACTACATCCTCCGTTTTCCCCTTTCCTACTTTTGCATTAAAATCACCAAGTATTATTTTTATTTCTTGTGATCCAATTTGAGCCATCGCCATTTCTATTTCGTCGTAAAAGTGTTGTATTTCTTCATCACTACTGCTTGTTGTTGGTGCATATACTTGTATAATATTTATGTCTATTGGTTTGCCTTTGATTTTTACCATAACTACTCTATCTGAAATACACCAGTATTCATTAATTGACTTGGCTGTTTTTTCGTCTAATATTATTCCTACACCTTTTTCATGTGTATCCCCTCCAGAATAAATTATTGTGTGATTGTCAGCAATAATTTTGCCCGATCCCTTCCATCTCATCTCACTAACGCCTAATATATTCATTTTCATGCTATCCATCTCTCTTAGAACATTGTTCAACTTTCCTAGCTCATTTAATGTCCTAACATTCCATGTTCCTACCCTAAATTTATTTATTTTAGTTATGATTTTGCCATCAGTAGCTGGATGACGGTCTGGTGTCACCTGTGGCTCATGACTGTCCCTACCGGACGAGGATGTCCTAAGACAGCCATTAACGTCGTTCACTAACTCTGATATATGTTTTGCCATGAAGTCTTGGGAAGATAATGTGGTGGGTTCCCCTTGCCTTCCACATCCACATGGTGGTCTTTTTACCTCTGCCTTTGACAGCCATTTCCGACTGTAAGGACAAGTGAGTGCCCTGCTCTGCTCAGCTGCAGAGTTGTCCACTTATTCCGGTGGATACTCGGTCCCCAGAGTTGTGTTAGCCACACCGTAGTGTGTTTCCATCCTCTACCACGGGGAGGTGCAGTTGGGATTTTCCCTTCATAAAGGGGTGATATTTATAATATATATAAATATAAGTATATTTAGAGAAAATAATTAATTACATTAATAGCGAATTCCGAAATTGATTGAAAAAGTATTGGTAAATGAACTTTTGATTTTTAAACCAACAAATAAAAAAAAACAACAACAACAACAAAATGACCGCAGTGTAGTACTTACATTGACTGCTTGTAAAGTTTTAGAATTTTGTTGACGAAAGTTAAGAAAAGTAAGAATGATATTGCAAGACTTTTATAATTTTATAACGTTGTGGCCCGCTTAACTACCGAATATAGTAGATATGGCCCTCTGCTTGAAAATCTTGGGAACCATTGCTCTAGAGGAAAGGTAACACTAATACATCTGAAACAAGACAGCTGCAACAGCTACCGGATCAGCAAAGCAATGCTGTAGATGTCCGCCTGTCGGAGCTTCCATCCTAGACCAAGTATTAGGGCCTGGTCTGCCCTTCCATAACATTTAGTCTTAAATTGTAATTCCTCGCACTAGGGAAGTCTTGTACTCTCGCAAATGTGCTCTTCCGCTCGAAGCTGTTGGCACAGTGTGGGATGTCCTGTTGGTGTCGGGTTTAGTGACTGTCTCCCAACATTTATAGCTAACATAAAGCAGGCGAGACAGTCTACTGTCATACTGTAGCTCAGTCATATATGACTAAGACTTGCCTCGAAAATTAAGTTATATATCTTATATATCCAGGGTGGCGATGTTTGAGAGAAAGCGACTATTAGTTGCGGTATTTGACCCTTCCATGACAATCTATTTGTCCCATTGGCAGCTGATTGTTCCTAAATATGCACACTGTGGTGAAACATTGTCTTCATGGACGGCAAACCAAACCGTCTTTGCGGACGATATTCTGAAGTAGAAACAAGGAAACGATAGAACTGAGGACCGAAATATCCAACACTCTGCAGAAAACATTTGGCCGCATTTTGACTGGTACAGTGGCTTGGTTCGAGGTTCTAAAGAACGCACACTACAGTAACACGGTTCTCAATAAACATCAACATAGTAAATGCAGAAACAAGGTTTGTGGGAAGTGATGAATACCGTATTTCCTGAAACATACGAGCGCATTACTTGTGATGTAGATAATATTTTTGACTCTGCCTTATACTGGCTCGCAGAGTACCCACAGATGAGATAGCTTTGGCGGCTGTTTTCGTGTACACACGTTGTTAATATTTGTGTACATGGAGCTGCTAATTTAAATAAGTAACAGCACAACACCATTATCACTACCATTAGGACGCGGCAGGTTGTTTTGGGAAAGATTCTGCACATAACCATGTGCATTATCCTGGCATCAATGACATATCCTGTGTGGCGAGGGCATCCTTCATAAACTTTCCAATCATGGGTCACACATTTAGAAAATCAAGTTTGAGTGCATAACTGCAGATATGTGCTAACACAAAGAATTCCGAGACACAACGAAGAGGGAAACAAACATAAATGAAACATGACGGGGGAGGGGGGGGGGGAGACCGTTTGGCCAAAGAGGTATAGTACGTGAATTCCTAGTGCTCATCATCCCAACATGTCATGATCTATTTAGATTGGTAAGTTAATCAACACCAGAGGTTCCCAAACCACGGCCCGCGGGCCACTTGTGGCCCGCCAGCTGTCAGAAAGTGGCACGCGAGACCTTGTTTCTGTCGAGTTTCAAGAGTTCACAATATAGGAGGATAATGTTGCCCTCTTCATAAATCCGTTCCTATTTCCTGACGCCAAGCTCTGTCAATTACAGCAAAACCTTCAGCACAAATAATTGACTTGAAATACAATTCTGCACTGAGATGTACATTTCTGGAGCTGCCTGCTTCATCTTCAGCTGATCATATGATTTCATTCTGGCGACTATTGCCTTGTCATATATTCTGAAGGGAGTGGGAGATCACTGTGGTGCATGCCCCATTTCTAATCAAAGAAGTTGGGCCCCATCCTCTTCTATCTTCAATAACCCCAGAATATGACCCTCGAGTTATCTGCAGGCCTCGTCTTATTAATTTAGTCTAGGAGATATAGATTATGGCCCTGGTGAGAATAAAATATACTAACTGGGATTCTGCCCCTTCTCCAAGGATTCTTTTAGCTCTTGAGCGCCCCCCCCCCCCCTTTGTTTATGGGACGTGAGTCTAAGATGGTCAAGTTGAGAAGGTTCTGCGCTTGAAAACGTTTACGTTTGTCGCAGTTATGAAAGTTGCAGTTCACCGTGAAATAGAGTTCATCTTCAAAAACGCTGGGAGTTATGGAGTACACTGCAGGCAACGACCAACAATGGGCCAGTCAATAGCGCCCAGTAGTTGTGATGAAAGAGCTGACCCGGTGTTGTGAACAAACTGACAAGAATGGCCGAGCGACAGACACGCCATGACACATTCGCCACCAGTGTGAGGTGCGTAAGTAGATAGCATTGATATTCTCATTTAGCAGTGAAGTGTAGCGACAGTCTGTAGTGTACAGTAATAGCCGGGACAATTACCGATTAGTTGTGCTAGTGATTCTTTATGGGCAGACAGTGTGTGGGAAGGTCGTACACAGAACGCTGAAAAGCAATGGCTGGCGGTGTACGATGGCGACCATGTGTAGAGCTGTACTGTAATAAAGGTTATCTTGTACTCTGAGGACGAGTTGAACTGGTGTTGTTTGCACGAAAGACTTGTCCATTAGTTCTACGAGCCGATTGAGATATTTCTGCTAAATCTTATAAACCCTAGACACGAAACCAAGAGGTCGGGCATGATGAGTGAGTTCCGGCGACTATTGCCTTGTCATATATTCTGAAGGGAGTGGGAGATCACTGTGGTGCATGCCCCATTTCTAATCAAAGAAGTTGGGCCCCATCCTCTTCTATCTTCAATAACCCCAGAATATGACCATCGAGTTATCTGCAGGCCTCGTCTTATTAATTTAGTCTAGGAGATATAGATTATGGCCCTGGTGAGAATAAAATATACTAACTGGGATTCTGCCCCTTCTCCAAGGATTCTTTTAGCTCTTGAGGCCCCCCCCCCTTTTTTTTTTGTTTATCAAATCTGAGGAAAGTCTGGAGAATTCTCTCAGACTGATTTATGTTAAGAAAACATGGATGTTGAGCAATTGATAGACCTAGAGTTTTTGTTTTTCCCAATTCAGTAATTCAACATGAGTAGATGTGTTGTTAACAATTAAACACATAACAAATTTCAGTAGACCTGACAACATGTTTTACACACATAAGATGGTGAATCACAGATAGGTTGAACTGACAAATCAACATAAGATCAGTTAAAGTTAATTATTTATTGACTGGGCCTGTGTCTTCTGGCCTGTTATATACATTTTCTATTGTGGTTTACACAAGATAAATTAGAAAAATGCATATAGGACCAATGTTACAGTCAATCAACAAATAAGCATCAATACATAAGATGTCAACAAGTGTGAAACCATTGTAAACATTTGAATATTGTACATGTTAAATGTGGAGATGATGAATCTACATTTATGTATCATTTCTTGAACCTGTGTGTTGTGTGTTCTTAAGAGATATGTAACCTTGTGATTCGAAGATTAGGATAAGCCTGGGTCCATTGACTGATGGATCCACTTCAGTTCTGCCCGTGTAGCTTCTCTGAAGGCTTCCCATACTCTGCTCATGGCTAAGTCATCTTCCATCTCAAGTGCGTTTCATCTCTTTCTCTCTCGGGTCTGGTTTGGTTGGTTGGCCAGTTGGTTGCCAGTTGGATGCCAATTGGTTGCCAATGGGTTGCCACCAAGCATTCACTGTGTAAAATTCACATAAACATATACAACCCTACCAATGCAATATTCTAGAAGTAGGTCGGAAGAACCTAAATTCCTGAAGTAGGAACTAGTCCCCCTCCCCCCTCCTCTTTTCTCTAATCTAGTGTTGGGTTAATATTGGGTGGTCAGACTTTATCACACTGTGTACGCCTTGTATCAACTGGTTCCTGCTGTATGTAGGTTCTCATTGGACCTGGGGTCGGTGAGACGTGTACAGTAAGACAGTGACAAGAGTGAGGAGGTGTCAAGATGCATGTAAATAAATGACATACATTTATAACATTTCTATCACTCAATTGGGTGTGTAGTGTGTATAAATGGTCTCTGTGTTTTCCCACTTAACCAACTTCTCCTTCTTCTTTGTATAATAACTCCTCTCCCATTTCCTGTTGTTGTTGTGGTGTTGAGTGTTGAGTTGTGTGTGGTTGTGTTTGTTAAGTTATGTTGAGTAATGAGTTAAGTCAACTTCTGGTGGTGGAGTTCCGCGAAGCATAACTTTTCTGATGTAATGCAGTTCATGAGTGCCCTTATCTAATTAAAATCTGGCATAAATATAAATATTTATTCCACCAAACCCTATTTATTCAATAGATGAAGGAGAAAGGAAAGATTTGATTTCTCTCTCAGCTTTCTAGATTGTAAATAGGCATAGATAAGTCTGTTTTAAAACGACGCACTCATTCTAGTACACGAACTGTCTTATTAGCTGTAGATAGTGACAGCATTTTAAGCAGTGGTTCAGAGGAAATGCACAAGATTGCCTTACAATCATCACTTCGTACAGTTGTCCAGAATAGAATGTATTATTATTATGCACTTCTTAAAGTTGATAACCATCTTTAAGAATACCAGAGATTGCAGTATTCGAAGAGAGTATTAGAGTGTCAGTCTACCCGGGAATCGGCTCTGCGTCGTCAGAATCTAACAGTCGAGCATTTTACATTTCAGAGGTTTTAATTTATAATAAGACATTTCAATTGACATCACAAACACTGGATACCATTACTTGATACTTGATACATCTGGTCATCAATTTAATCTAAGGATTCACAAGCCTACCTCGGATCTAGACATTCTGCTGTCCCTGTTTGAAAATTTGGTTACACCAGCTTTCACGTCTGTTCGTCAGGCGGGTTGCAGTAGAAGTGCGCGATTAACATATTCTAAGCGGGCTTTCGAATGGAGGCGTTGTCACGTGTCTGTTGCTAACCAATGATCTCCTGAAATTTGACTGATACAATAATTCCAAGAATTGACGTCATCTGTCAATCTTCCATTTTCAGTTTTGATTTGGCGTTCGTTTTTCAGTTTTGGTTTCAGTTTGAGTTTGTGTAGTCAATTGTTATATATTTTCCCCTCTCTTTGGCGTGCATTCTTGGTAACTGAATAATGGTGGTTAATGGTTATGCCACATGCCTGTCGAACAATTTGAACACTTGCGTTCATTTTCCCAGAGATACATTTGTAGGTTTGGATGGACTTACAGATTCGAGCAGTCATTTTCCGCAATGATCGTTGTTAAAAAAAAAAAACCAAGCAACGTTCCAGACTCACCGACACTTACCCAGCAGCGCTTATGACTTTGGGCACGGCAGATTTGTGCCCTGACATTGATAAACTGGCATCTTAACTTAAGTAACTGGTTATGAAGGACAGTTACAATTGTAAATTAATTACATTAGTAGCGATTTTGGAAATTGATTTAAGATTATTGTTAAATGAACTTTTGATTGTAAACCAAAAAAATGACCGCAGTGTAGTACTGACACTGACTAACTTTAATGTTTTATAATTTTGGTGACAAAAGTTAAGAAAGGTAAGAATGATATTGCACGACTTTTATAATTTTATAACGTTGTGGCCCGCTTAACTACCGAAAATAGTAAATATGGCCCTCGGCTTAAAAAGCTTGGGAACCACTGATTAACACCATAGCTGTGCATGCGCATTTACAGTACTCTCTAATGTTGAAAACACACAGAGGGTCATCAGCGGGAAGTTTGCCGAGTTAGCATATTTAAAGTAATCGAACACAAACAATGCGAAAATCTTTTCTTCTGGTCAAGTGAAAGTCAAGTGTTATAAATAAGCTGTCAAGAGAGATAGTTTGCCCTTTGTAACGGAGATTCAACCACAGGATCGAGCAGTTATGCTAATTATCTTGGAGTAATTAGCCATATCGGAGCTGTTTAATTTAAGCTATCATACAACAATGCCAAGATTCCAGTAATATGGTGTAAAAAGGGCAAAGTTCATAAAAGAACGCCACACAAAACGTACAACAATAACAGTCATTTAACGCTGAACTGACACAATTAGATCATGTATACTAGTGGGCAGTTTATTATGTCTCTGGAAAATGTATAGGTTTCCATCATGCAACAACGGTTTTTATTACTGCTGTTGTTCACCGCGTTGTGGGGTAAACTACTCTGAATCATATTCTATAGTCAACCTCTTCTCCAATGTCAGAAAATATGTTAAGACTTTCTTTGGACAAGGCATGGTAAACGTCGCGCTGTTTCATTCTGGCGGATCTAACACAGTGCCAGTGCATTCCACGTGACATATAAGTACATACATGAATCGTGAAATTATACACAGTGCAATATGAAATAGAACCTATTAAAAAGTATGTTTACTTTTGTCTGCCCCAATATAAAATTCCATATCTCAGTAACCAACTGAGGGAAAATGATGAGATTTAGCATATAACCTTATCATTATGTTCACCCAACAAAAACATTTTTGTTCTGGAGATTGTACATCAGATTTAAAAGTTTGTTTATATGCGGTATATAATTTATGGGTCAGAGATGAAGTGGACATTATTAAATGTATTACGCCTTCACACGGAAACATTAGCGTAGAACAGTTAATTTCCTCGTAGAACATAGGATGGGCCTTATGAAAAGAGCCTCGCTTAGTGGAACGGAGCATTACTGATAAAACAAGTTTGTTAGCGTGAAATCACTAGTTTTTCACCAAACCATCAAAGAAATGTCGCCACTTTCCATGATTCAAGTTGCTTTTGGACCTATCAAAGACATTCCTTGGGTGGAGGTAAATATAAGACGGCAGAAATATTTCATAACGATGCAACAGACAGTTTTCAAAATAATTGATCGTGAATCAAAGCATTCATTTCTGGACAGACTATAGTAACATAGCATACATGGTGCTGCTCAGAGTGTATAGAAAAATAAGATCTGACAATAGTTGTTACATCATTGTCTAGTGGTATAGTAAGTACTGGCTGATTTTGGTATCCCAGCATAATAACGAAGTTAGTTGTATATCCTGCACAGGACGTGGCAGTCAACACCAGCGTTGTTTTGCTGTTGTGATCTCTAGACAAGTTTACGTTTAGTAGTTTGCCATTGCTTTCTGAACGATTGGAACCCTATACCATTTAATAAAAAACCAACGCAAGGCGGTCTGCTGCCAAATCGTCCGCAGCTGTATTTTGAACGCGGGTATACGGGATTGTGAACTGCATCCGTAACCTCTTCGCCACAGAGCCGGTTCTTAAAGAAGTAAAGAACTATTTTACATGCCTAAAGACTCATTGAGCCGTCTCCCTGGCCGAGGAGTTAGCAGCTTTCTCCGTAATCCCGAATACTCTAGGGGTTGACGTGAGTGCACGAGAATTGGAAGCGGTTCAAGTCACACCAGTGACTTATGCGAGTATGGAGCCGGTCGCTCAGAAAGTCGTGGCGTGCTCATGAGCGTAATCTAGCCTAGGAATCAACATACAGCTGAAAGATGCTGGTGTTGACCGCAATATCCTTAAACAGGATGGAAACGCGGGAAAAAAAAGACTCATTGAGCTTACAATGTCAGGCCAATAGGCATTCGGACAGATATGTAGTCAGTATCACTCTGGCTTAAGTTCATACATTTCCTGGTACCTTTTTACACTATGTTTAGATTGGAGCCGATGTCTCTTGTAAACATCCGCCGTAAAGTGATCACAGGACCAACAAGAGAGCATCTAGCGACCACGCTACTGTGACTCCGATCTCATAACTTTACTTCTTAAAAGCTCTTCAGTGATACCGTACTAGAAATACTTACGTAGCTTAGCCACAGGAGCGTGTTCCTTGAGCGTGTGTCCCTGGTTGAAGATAAGCACTAGTATAAACACCATGAAGACCACTTTGATTGGTTGAATTAGAAATACGTTCGTCAGGAAACCGGTGAAGAATGCCAGCGCCCAGTCAACGCTCTTCTCATAGCCTAGACTCAAGCCATACAGCATGATGTAGTAGGAGAGGAACACGTTGTAGATGACAAGGAAGGTCCATGTCACATATATGAACCACCATGGCAGCCTGTTGAACAACGATGGTTTTGTTGTCATAATTTATACCAGAATATTAGACCTACATTACAATAACGCACAATACTCATGATATGTGTAATGAGCGGTACACCAGGCTGCTATTGTGTTAGTACACATATGATCATCATGTGACTTGCCGATATGCGTTGGAGGTCATGTTTCGCATTCTCACACGATCATGAAAGTCGTGGATTAGCTCTGTGTTCTTGTCTCGACCATATCACGTGGCAAAGCCAATCAAATATTTACTTGTTTGTCTCTCCCTTCTTATTTCCCCCTCAACCTTGCTAGTTGTCACACAGTTCTCTAGTGTATTACTTCTCATAACATGTCCAAAAATTTTGACTGTCTACGTCTAATTTCTCTAATCAGTTTAAGGTTTCGTGTGTTTCTTGTAGAGCTTGCTCATTGGTTTTCCTGTCTGTCCATGGTATTCTTTGCATTCTCCTCAGAAACCACATTTCCACTGCCATTAGATGTTTTTCAGCGTGTCTGCTCATTGTCTATGTCTCGTATCCATACAAATGTACAGGTTCTATGTAGCAGTTCAACACCGTTTTCCTCGTTGCAATCGACATTTTTAAAAAATTGGTCAGTATGCTTTTTTTTTTACAAAGGCTATCTTCCCATAGCAATTATTGTTATAATCTCCCTAAGTCACACCCTTACCCCCCGCCTCCCCAGAAAATGTTATGACTGTTCCTAGATAGTTGTACCGATTCGTTTGTTTTAATAATATTCTCATTTACCCGTTGTATTATTTTCTTCCAACGACAACCATAATCTCTGTCTTCTTACAGTTTAATTATAACCCTAGTTGTTCACTGTGTACAATTACCTGGTTAGTGTATAATAATGTAAAGAACAAATGGCATCTGCAGTAATATCTGACTAGTTGACAAGCCGTTAGAGCTGGGCGCATTCCTCTAAAATATGACAGTTTCTTATGATAAAGATAATTTCTGTTCACTTGATGTAGAAGTCTCACTTCACTGACTCGTCTGGTTGAACGGATCTATAAAAAGAGTAACTGGCCAAACTGCTTGTGTCTAAATACTCAATGAACTGGAATGTGAAGTAAAAAATCAACGTCATTGACAAGGGACACTCCCACATGTGCTTCTTCAAATGGTGATGATCCCAGTGGAAGTCTGATTCAACGCGTCACTATTCTCAAACGAAAAGCAAATACTTTCATCCGCATAATTAGCAGCCACATCAATATAATCATGTGTTCAGTGTCGCCGGGTAAAATAGTCATTTCAACTGTATGACCCCCGCCCCCCTCCCTCAAGGATACATCAATTTACATGCATGAAGTTACCGGTGTCTACAATGCCAATGAAAACCACCCACAATGCCACACAACAATGGCTTTAATCTCTGAGGAGGTCATGACTGACTATCTTTTTAATTTGTGTGCGAGGGCACAGGAGTGTAAGCTTGGCTGCTGTGGGGAGTTGGCATGCAATGTACCAAGCTGACATTCTGATTGCCCTCAGATTGTCATGCCAAATAGGTATTCTGAAAATCTCAAGAATGTCAGTTTGATTATCATCGGCAACAAGTTGTTCAGCCTGTGGGCTTCCTAATAATTGTACCACACAACTGTCTGACTTGTGTCGCATTTCTATATTATCACGTACGTCCGCATTGGTAGAGTTGTGCATGCATGTTTTATAAAAGCAATTCTCACACACACATAAGAGAAGTAGGCGGTAAGCTTTACTAGAATACGATCACAGGTAACAAAATGCACGTTACGGCTTAAGTCTTCATCAGTACAGAAAAAATACACAAACCAACACATCTACATGTAACACACTACATGAAAACATCAATTCAAAAGTTACTCATCAGTATCCGTGTTGTAGGCTAGACACGACTTTCATTTTCATAAATGGCCTGCTTAGGTAACTCTTGCTCTGTTCTCTCGTATTTTTCCTTCTAGTAATTCTTTAAGCAGCGGGTGTATTAGCGTAGTTGATGTGGATCTATGTTATTAATGACGTGAAAGTGATGGGACGAGGGTTTAACGCCTGCCTTAGTCATCTCGCTAAGTCACGGTAAGACTGGCCAGGTCTACACATTGTCATGGCCCTATGACATCACAGACTCATAACATGGATGGAGATTCTCTTTAGTGTTTCTCAGTGTCTTTGGGGTAGATCGAGTCATAGAAGATTTCACTTTGTGAAGGCTCTTAGAAGTCTTTTTTATTCAGTTGTATTTTTCGGAACTCGTTAAAGTGGCAGCTGTTCAATCCAGCTGATACCAGTCATTTTACGATAAAACCATATATGCTTCATATTATATCTCTGTGTATACTTATCATCACGTTTATTCATAGTCAGTATTTCACAATCATGTAATTCAATTGGCCATATGTCATATTTATGGATGGTAATCACTATTTTTAGTCAATATTTGATCTGAATATATGAGAATGATAACAATCTGCATGCGGCTATTCTTTAATTACGTTGAGTGTAAATGAAGGCACTTACATGCAGAGTACACTGCCTGGTGTTTCTGTAGGCGTGTCTGTGGGTTTGGCGTCTGCAATAGTATATCTTGTTACAAAATGTTTCTACCCGTAACCATTAGGGCTCATATCAAGTAGATCAAACTACAGAAACTAAATGGCAAGAAATGTAAGGGAATTAAACATTTAAAAAAAAATAGCTGCTAGCAAACCTTTCAAACCAAAGGATCATTCAATAAATAACAATTGTTAGCAACGTTTTGAATAGTTTACTGTTTCAATGTTTTTCTTTATATTTGTCTTCCGCCTCATAAACATTTTTGGAAGGCGTTATCGTGCTTTCTGCAATCCCCTAGTCACCAGCTCCTCTTCAACTATCTCATCCTACCACAGTCTTTGAAATAACAGTGTCTTCTGCTTGTTTGAGCAGAGGATAAAACTGTTCAATGAGACCTTTATTTACTGCACGGTATAATAATTAGTGCCGGGTGTAAACTTGTTTGACAATTCGCCTGTCTGAGATTACTACTATACATGGTAGGTGATCACTTTCCTCTTGTATGTAAGCTTTAACAACTTGTGTTATCGAGCCTGGATTGTCCAGCTATCAGACATTTCCTATGCGAACCAGCACACACCCACTGCTAGTAATTTCTATTAAGAAATAATTACAGTGATCGTGACACACTACTGTGATAGGACCTGTTGATATATATGGATACCAGTTCATGGACACTACTGTTAATATCCAACAAATGGTGACGTCATATGGAAAATATACATTGTTTTACAAACACCGAACTGCGCAGTAGTGTTGTTCGGTGCTTGCTTTTGTTAGCTGTGGCAATGTAGTATAGTTAATAAATGCAGGTTTGAGATACATAGTGTAAGCTTTGATACGAGCCAAGGAGAGACTGCAAAGCTATGTATGACTGCGGAGGAGCCAAAATAACAATGTAATGTAATCCGAAATTGATATTGCAGACAGGAAACCTCAACAAAAGTTGTATCATTTAGATCAGCACACAATATAGCGGAGCTATGACATGCCTACATAAGTGACACTTACCTACTTATTCTTACTTAAGAAAAAAAGAATAGAGTGGTTGAGTAACTTACCATGAACTGGTGTGGTGTCGTCTAGTACTTGACGTAGTTGCTGGGAGAGAATTCTTGCCCTGTGTTTAGGTGGGTCGGAGCTGCTTCTTCGTCTCTTTGCTCTGGAATTCACATTCACGTTACTGGCACTTGCATTTAAATCACCCTCTAATGAATCAGCTCCACTGCCATTAGAATTTTCACTGCTGTCTGTCTCATCATCCTCACTGTCACTGTCTTCACTGTCAGAATCATCGTCTTCTGTTATATCCACTTTTCTATTCATCCGCTCCAGGAAATCTAGCACTTCTTGGTATTTTTTCATAGATTCCGTGGTTTTCTTTGGATATGGTGCTACTCTGTTTTATTTTTAAATTGGAAATACAGCATATTTAGAAAGTAAAATGTAGTATAAATAATAAGACAATGGTAAAATGAAAAAAAAAACAAAAAACAATTATAATCTCGTTATAATCAAATATTAAGATACAATTGAGTATAATTTTGCAATCTTAACAGGAAATCGTCATCTTCTAGATGTACTCAAATAAATAGATACATAAATAAAATCCGACGGCAGAATTATCATATAAATACAGAATACAATAGGACAAGGTTGTTAGGTAAACAAAGACAATTTAAATATTTTAGTTACTTGAAAGATCATGAAAGTTTGGAGAGAACAATCATGGTCGGCAAGAGAAAAAGAGGAAGGCCAAAGAGAACGAACGGACGAACGAATGGACTTTATTTTCAAAGGGTAACAAATTGGACACATAGGCCCGTCTTACATTCGGCCGTTCCAATCACTCATCTTTCGTTCATCAATAGTGCATAATAGATTCACATAGGACAAACACATTGTCAAAAGAATGTTGTAAACATTAACAATGCATATTACCATGTTATGAGACATATCTCCCACCCACACATCTCCCCACACACCCCCACCCAACCACACACACACCACCAGTCACATATACATACTCCACCCATCCATCCACCCCACACCCCCGCACACACCCCCACCAACACACATCTCTCCACCCACACACCCATCTCGCACTAACCATACATCCCCACACACACACACACTCATCTTCCACCCACCCACACACCCGCAGGTACACATATATGGACCCACCCACCCATCACCCACCTACCCATCACCCTCCTACACACATCTCCTCCACCCGAAACACTTACCTAAACATATCCTCCACCACACACACACACACACCCTCAACCACCCAGCCAAATACAAATCCCTAGCCACACATCTCCCACCCACACATATCCCCGCAAACCCACACATCCCGCACCTACCCACACACAAAACCCAAACCCATCCACATTTCCGCCAAGTGCACACATCACAACCCAAACAATCTCTCCCAACCCACCCACATATTACGAACCCACACACATACACACACACATCCCCCAACATACACACACACCCGCCCACACATCTTCCACCCACCCACTCCCCAGCCACCCATCCACCAATCATACATCCCTTAACCATACATCCCTTAACCATAAATACCCCATCCACACCCCCATCCACCCACACACATCTCCCCACCCATACACACATCCTCCACATACACATCCCCACCCAATAACACATCCGCCATCTACAAACACACACCTCCCACCCACACACACTCACCATACACTTCCATCACCTACACACATCTTGCCACCCCCACACATACATCCTCCACCCAAACACTCATTCATCACACACATCTATCCATTCACGTACTCATCCCTCAACCACTCACAGCCACACATCCCCCACCCATCCATTAACACATACATCTCCCATCTATCTGTGGCGAAGTGGTCAAACTGTTTAACTCGGGCTCCGAAGGTTGTGGGTTCGATTCTAGGCCGCGTCTTTCGTTTCACGAATTAAATTTTTCGGAGACACCTGTGGGTTGTCGCTAGAGCTACGGATTTCGTGCTTTGTGCGACGCTTTCCGCGCTGCGGAAAGAGACCGAGCCAAATGGGATAAAACCCGGTGCAATGAAGTCGGCCCTGCCGACTTTTAAGCCACTTTTTATCAATCCACCCACACTCACACACCCCAACCACCCAGTGAAACACACATTCCCCCACCCTCACATACATCCTTATCCACCCGGACATCCCACACCCAATCACACCTCGCCCATCCACCCACACACCCCTCACCCACACACATCTCCCCTCCAATACAACACTGCACGCATAGACACATCCCCCACTCACACACACGTTCCCCCATACACATTCCCCATTCACATCCCCACCCACACATCCCTCACCCACACACACATCTCCCCACCTATCACCCGCCAACCCACACATACCCCACCTACAAACACCTCACCACCCACACATACATTCTCCACCCACCCACACACACCCCCATCCACACAGACATATCGCCCACCCACACTCAAATCCCCACACCCATCCCCCACACTCATCACACACACACCCATCCATTCACCCACACATCTCCCACCCACCCAACCACCCACATAAACATTCCCACCTTTACAATCCCCCCCTCCCATCCATCAACACCCACACACTTTCAACCATCAACCCAAAATATCCCCACCCACACATACATCCTTCACTCACACATCACCCAAGATGGATGTGTGAGCAGGTGTGTGCAGGATGTGGCATATGATCTCCAGACAAAGAATAATTGGAGCAGATGCCTATGACATTCTGAACAATTAGAGAACACATAAATTATAAGTTTAAAGATGAATTCTGAAAATATCTTGAACAGTCAACACGAGTAATCTAATTGTATTGAAAGAAACCTAAAATCTAAGATACTTTATCAAAAACATCAGAATCGGACAGATGTCATTTATGTATACAATATGCGAACTGGAATATTCAGAGACAGCAGGGCAAATCATGGAAAGATTGATATTACTGCTACTGGCTCCATTTCTGTGAACAATATAAGACACGACAATCTGGAACATGTAGATACAAATTGGCAATTAGTGAAAAGATATTAGAGTTTCACAGCGAGAAATGATTCTTGGCACCTTCTCGTCATGATGTGGAAAGACCTTCGCACACGAGTCGATAATGTATGTTGCAGCTAGCTTATAGAGCAAAGTATCTTATGCAGATGATACAGTATTGATTACAGACAATGCACAAGATCTACAACAATTAGTAGACGCAGTTGTTGTACACAGTGAGTAGCTGGGGTTGGAATTAAATTGTAAGAAGACACAGGTTATGGTCGTCACTAGGAAGAACGAAATACCACAATGTAATATACAAGTAAATGGGAATATTCTTCCACTAGTGAATCGGTACAATTATCTCGGAACAGTCATAACATCTGATGGGAGATGCCTTGAAGAGATTAGAACAAGAATCGCCATGGCGAAAGTAGCCTTTAGCAAGATGAAAAATATTCTGACCAATAAAAAGATGTCAATTGAAACGAGAAAAAGAGTGTTGAGGGGATACATAGAGCCTGTTCTTTTGTACGGATGTGAAACTTGGACAATGTGCAGTCTAGCTGAAAAACATCTGATGGCTGCAGAAATGTGGTTTCTGAGGAAAATGCAAAGAATACCATGGGCAGACCGAAAAACCAATGACCAAGTACTACAGGAGACGAATTAAACTTGTAAATTGATTAGAGAAATTAGACATAGACAGTCAAAATAATGTGGACATGTTATGAGAAGAAATGGATTGGAGAACTTAGTGACAATTGGCAAGATCGAAGGGAACAGACCAAGAGGAAGAAAGAGAGGAAAATACCTGGATGGCTTGGCCACACGGCATGGACGAGATAGGAACACAGAGCTGATCCACGACGCTGGTGATCGAGTGAAATGGCGAGTCATGACCGCGCACGCTTTCCGGCACGGCACATGATTGATTGATTGATCTTAGCCATCCCATTCGACAAGGTACATCATGATGGTGTTTTGCAATTAAAAATAACACCAAGTGTCAATGTCTTAAAAATTATGCTTATTATGGAGGTCGGCATGACCGAATTGATAAAGGCTTTCGTTCTTAAACATTCGGTGTGCTGATGAAGAGGTAGCGGGTTCAAAACTACGCCAGTTAGTTGGATGAAAATGTTGACTTCTCGTCCTCGACTTGGTGATGTAAATTACAAGTACCTCTGAAGACGGGTTTGCCTAATGGCGAGGTACACTGGCATTAGGGAAAGCTAATTCACACACATAAATCAGTCCAGTGCACCAGAAGTTGTAGATCGTGTATTGACTAAGCTTTAGTGCAAAGTGATCGAAAGCAAAAACGAAAACTTGCATCATTTCACAACTAGTATGAAGACGTATACAAAAAAAGATCAATGGGCATTAATATTAAAGATATAAAAATAATTCACTTCTTTCGTAAAAGGTATATCTTTCGTTTGTCAGTAATGTACACATTATTTTAATAACATATGAGCACATCAATTTATACGAGTGTCTGATATACGTGCCTATTGAAAAGCATAGAAATCCCAATGCCAAGGAAGAATATGATGACTGCAGTCTGAATGCCAATGATAAAGCTTGTCACATGAATCTTTTGATCCAAAACCTCAATGAACTGGCCAAGATCATCTTTATCTCGAATACCAAAGAACATATGGTTGAGTAGCATTAGTGACTGCAGAATGGACAGGCCAGTGGTCAGACGTCGAATCTGTCGAGAGAATGATTGAGGGGGTGGTAATTATCGACATACAACTTAAACTGTTTACTGCAGACGGAGAGAGATAGAGAAGCAACAAACGAACAAACGAAAAAATTTAATTTTCAAAGGGTTAAGAATTCGGCACGCAGGCCCGTCTAATATTCTGTCCTTCTGTCACTCTCTTTCATACATTATTTCATCCACACATCATTCAAAGCTAACTGAGAACAACAACAATAATAAAATATATGCATTATAATGGCATGGGGAAAATGCAAAGATCAATACTACATGACTCAGTGATATTAATGGATGGTGTGGCAATTGCTATTAGCTATGTGGAATACACTGGTCTACCTAAAAGGAACTATCTATTATACTATGGTTTTATTATTATTATCATTTTTATTATAACGGGGAAAGGTAATCCCTACTGAGACAGTGTTCGAATAATTTGCTATGTATAGGGATTGGTGATATCTTTGATTTCTTGTGAAAGATTGTTCCACAGTTGAGTTGCTTGCTTTGTATATGTCTATCCTAGGCTTCGGAATGTGTAAAATATGATTGATTGATTGATTGATTGATTTAGGAACCGACATCACAGCATTCGGGACATTTCCATAAGCGCTCCGTCCCCATCCTCAGCAGCCAGTGAAGAGTTCCAACACTAATAGTTCCAGTAGCAACCTGATTATATGTCCGTCTCGCCTTTCCTCTGAGCGTCGATCGTCGGCCAGATACCCTCGTCACACCTCGCTGCCTCATTCTTACAAGACTATGGTGATCCATTTGCTCCTCCGAGGTGTACACGTGCTCTCACAAGGCCACAACCACGTCTGTTTTGTCATGCATCAATACTCCACCAAGTTTTGCAAAGCCAGCCAATCTGTCCGCCTGTTCATTCCCCAGCACACCGGCATGTCCAGGAGAAAAGATCCAAGTGATGGTTGCTACCCGTGACCTCCGAAGCGAAGCAAGCCACTCTGCACGAAGCTTGCCTGTTCTCACCCTCCTCAGCATGCTTTCTGAGTCAGTAACAATCACAATGTGTGTATGCATCGTATTCTCTATCCAGCGGAAAGCTGCACTGACCGCCTCCACCTCCATTCTTAAGCTAGATGTTGTGTTATCATACGCCAGGCTCTCCTGCACCAAATGCCGACCATTAGCTTTTGCCAAGAACCCCCAGGCAATTCTCCTACCTCTCAACACCGACCCATCCGTGTAGATAATCACATCACCAGGGCGAGAATTATCACGAATTAGTTGCTGAATTTCCACTTCTGTGGCCCCTGCTGGCCACTCCCTGCACTCCCGGCTCAATGTGATAACTCTACACAAGTCTGACTGCTCGGCTGGCACTCTGACCCACTCCTCTCCTCGCCTGATGTTCTCCAAGGGGCACACCTGTCTGATCGTATCCTCCGTTTGAGCCATCCATGATTTTCCTATAATCTTATCTTATTATATGTGTAATATGTTTAATCGTTTACTGTATCTAGCACTATATTCAAACAATGGAGAAAGGTAATTTGGGGCATTCCGATGTAGGATTTTGTGAATTAGTTCTGACTTATTAAAAAGTATCTGTGTTCGGAGTGTTCATGCAGGTTAGGATCGTCAGTTACGTGTTTGCAATATATTTAACTCATAGTACGTTTCTGGAGTGAATAAAGTCGCTTGGTGATTGAATTGGAACAACCATCCCAGATTGTAGAGGAGACAGAGAGAGACACATAAAGAGAGACAGAGAGAGACATAGAGAGACAAAGACAGAGAGACGGAGACTCACAGAGAAACAGAGATACAAAGAGAGAGAGAGACAGAGAGAGATAGAAAGGCAGAGACACACAGAGACAGAGAGAGACAGAGAGAGAGACAGAGAGTGACAGAGAGAAACAGAGAAACAGAACGAACGAACACTTATTTTTATTACGAACAGAGGTAAACAGAGAGAGAAAGAAAGAGAAAGAAAGAGAAACAGATATATATATATATATATATATATATATATATATATATATATATATATATATATATATATATATATATATATATATATATATATATCTTCTCCTTCAGCGTTCCGAGCCATTGAGGTTCTTTGCTGCAGATACAATCCGTCTTCATTCGTCTCTCTGGTTGACTTTCTCTTGCCAGTCGTTGATTTCAAGTGCTTGTAGGTCTGTATATGTATTATCTCTCCACCGTCTTCTCGGTCTACCTCGGGGTTTACGGTCATTTATTTCCTGAGAGTAAGCGAGTTTTGTTTCCCTATTGTCTTCCATTCTTTCTATATGCCCCAGCCATTGTAGTTTATTAGCCTTCATGATACCAGGGATTAGCGGGAACTTAAACAGATCATAAATGTCTTTGTTACTTCTTCTTTTCCACTCTCCACTCTATATATAAATATACAGAGAGTCGGAGAGCGAGACGGAGAGAGAGAGAGAGAGAGTAAAGACAGAGAGAGGCAGAGAGACAGAGACATATCATTTGTGTTAGTTTAAAAGCTTAGGCGCATCGCAGTTAGTGGCATGTGCGCTGTCGGAAAAGTGTTTAATGCCAGCTCTCGAAGTTCGCTACGAGAGGGAAAGCCTGGCCATCTATTCTTTAGATACACTCACGTCTGCATAATGCCACGGTCGTAATAGTTCACAAATTCATAGCAGGTTCCTTCTAGCGGCTTGATATGCTATAACGTTAGTTCCATATCCTTTACAGAACGTAGCAGTCAATTCCACCTTGTTTGGCTGTTTGTGAATCCTGGCCAAGTTTACGTTCTATAGCTTACCATTAATTTCTGAACGACTATCGTATGGAAACAAGCACAAGATGGTAGCTTCTAATTCTCCCGCAGATGTGTTTCGAACGCGGTATGCGGTATTACGGAATGCGTCTATAACCTCTTTGCCACAGAGCCAGACTTGGTATGAATACACACACACACACACATATATATATATATATATATATATATATATATATATATATATATATATATATATATATATATATATATATATATATATGTGTGTGTGTGTGTGTGTGTGTGTGTGTCCGTCCATATATATATATATATATATATATATTATATATATATATATATATATATATATATATATATATATATGTGTGTGTGTGTGTGTGTGTGTCCATATATATATATCATCATCATCATCATCAAGTGCCGTGCCGACTGGCGTAGGCGTTCATGACTCTCCACAGATCTCTGGCTTTGGTTTTCTGGATCTACTCTGCTGTTGATATTCATTCATGCCACCGTCGCAATCCACCCAGCATCATTTCTCGTGGTGTGCCTCTGCCTCTCTTCTCCACGATCTTTCTAGTTGTTACGATGTTCTCCAGCGCCTCTCCTCTCATCACATGACCAACAAAAAATGACCTCTTTCTCTGTCTTATTGTTGTATATAATGTTCTAGTTTCATTAGCCTCTTTAAGGCAATCGTTGTTAGTTACTTTGGCAGTCCAAGGAATTCGCAACATTCGTCTCAGGAACCACATCTCTGTTGCTTCCATTTTCTTCCTAATTTGTTCATTTATATTCCAAGATTCACAGCCATACAGCAAAACTGGTTCTATATAGCTCTTCAGCACTCTTTTTCTTACATTCAGTGATAGTGACTTATTGCATAAAATATTCTTCATTTTTTTAAATGCAGCCTTTGCTTGCCCTGTTCTTCTCTTAATCTCTGTTGTACATCTTCCATCTGAAGTTATAAATGTCCCTAGATATTTAAAACTATAAACTTGGTGAAGAATTTTCCCTTCTATCTCTATTTTAGATTTGGGTGTCACCATTTTCTTTGATATCACCATTGTTACTGTTTGCTTGATATTCAAGGAGAGTCCTTTCTTTGCACTCTCTGTTACTACAATATCCAACAATTGTTGTAGATCTGTTGCATTAGTTAGTTACTTAGTCGCATTTCCAACTTCACAGCAACGGGTCGTCCCCATTGTGCTCCGTTCCTGTGCCAGTGAATATCACACAAAATGCCCCCCACTGCCCAATGTGAAAAGTGGAAAAGATAGGAGTCTCGACAAACAACAGCCCGCACAGATGCACTGTGCATAATGCCGCCGCCAGAATGCCGACACAATAGTCCCCCAAAAAACACCCAGTTCATTTCTGATGGAATCGGCAGACATTTTCTCATCTGGATGTTTCCTAGATGTTCCCCCACACAGTCCACGAAATACAGTTCATCGTCGATGGCAGTGGCAGAAGCCCAACAGCCACGCATTTCTGCATAAGGCAAAAACCGGTCAACTCTGGGACATAGCCATCTGCCATCGCTCCGAACATGCTGTCACGTTCCAAAAAACCTCTGGCAGATTCAAAAGCATTTCACACGAAACTCACAGCTCACATTGTCGCGCCACGCACTCACTCAGTAGCAGGGCGACGGAACCATCAAGCCATCTGTTGCATTATCCGCTATCAATACTGTGTTATATACATAGCGTATATTATGTATATTATAACCTCCAAATATTATTCCTAGCTTTTCTTTGATCCCTCTCATTATTATTTAGCTATAGAGGGAGAAGAGATCCGGTGACAAAAGCCATCTCTGTCTTACTCCCAAGTGTATGTGTTCATAATTTCCTTCTTTATTTCCCATGTTAATTGCTGCTTTTGGTTCCAGTAAATATTATTTTTTTTATTATTCTGAGACCTTTCCCATCAATGTCAATATCTTCCAACATTTTAATCAGTTCATCGTGTGTGTGTGTGTGTGTGTGTGTGTGTGTGTGTGTGTGTGTGTGTGTGTGGGTGGGTGGGTGGGTGGGTGGGTGGGTGGGTGGGTGGGTGGGTGGGTGGGTGGGTGGGTGTGTGTGTGTGTGTGTGTGTGTGTGTGTGTGTGTGTGTGTGTGTGGGTGTGGGTGTGGGTGTGGGTGTGGGTGTGGGTGTGTGTGTGTGTGTGTGTGTGTGTGTGTTTGTGTGTGCCATGTCGGAAAGCGTGGATGGTCATGACTCACCACTTCTCTCGATCACCAGAGTCGTGGATCAGCTCAGTGTTCCTGTCTCGTCCATGCCATGTGGCCAAGCCAACCAGGTATTTTTTTCTCGGTCTTCCTCTAGGTCTGTTCCCTTCGATCATGCCAGTTGTTACTATGTTCTCCAATCCATTTCTTCTCATAACATGTCCGAAAGATTTTGACTGTCTACGTCTAATTTCTCTAATCAATTTACGAGTTTCATTTGTCTCCTGTAGTACTTGGTCATTGGTTTTTCTGTCTGTCGTTGCATTTTCATCAGAAACCACATTTCTGCAGCAATCAGATGTTTTTCAGCTTGACTGCTCATTGTCCAAGTTTCACGTCCATACAAAAGAATAGGCTCTATCCCCTCAACGCTCTTCTTCTCGTTTCAATTGACATCTTTGTATTGGTCAGTGAGTTTTTCATCTTGCTAAAGGCTACTTTCGCAATGGCGATTCTTGTTCTTAAAAAAAAAGGTTCTAATCTCTTCAAGGCATCTCCCATCAGATGTTATGACTGTTCCGAGATAAATGTACCGATTCACTTGTTGAAGAATATTCCCATTTACTTGTATATTACATTGTGGTATTTCGTTATTCCTACTGACGACCATAACCTGTGTCTTTTTACAATTTAATTCTAACCCCAGTTGCTCACTGTGTACAACAACCGCATATACTAATTGTTGCAGATCCTGCTCAATGTCTGCAATCAATACTGTATCATCTGCATATCTAATGGTATTGACGTTTCGTCCTCCAAAGCTGATTCCATTTATATCTTCTGCATATCTAATGCCGTAATGGTATTGACGTTTCGTCCTCCAATGCTGATTCCATTTATATCTTCTACATTTCTGAAAATATTTTCACTGTATAGGGAAAAAAGATCTGGAGACATTACACATCCTTGCCTAACATCTCTCTTAATAGGTTGATATTGTCCCATTTCATTATCAATCCTTATGGCAGCTTGTTGTTTTCAACATATGTTTTTTATAAGTCTAATGTCTTTCCCATCAATTTGTAGATCTGCAAGCATATCCACCAGGTTGACATGTCTAACTCTATCAAAAGCCTTTGTGTAGTCAATAAAGCAAAGATGTATATCCTTGTTTACTTCTATAGCACGTTCAATAACTGTTCGCAGCATATACACAACATTTACTGTATCCTTTCCTTCCACAAATCCACATTGTTCTTCCCCTATTTCAGGTTGTATTTTTCTCCCTTACTCGTTGCAGGATAATTCGTAGCAAAATCTTTGTGATGTGACTCATTATACTAATTGTTCTATGCTGATCATATTCCAATTCTCCTGATTTCGTTGGGATTGCAATACATACAGAGTTACATAATTCAGAAGGTATATCTTCAGTATCATATAGTGAGTTGAGCAGTCTGGTGACTTGATCTATTCCATATTCTTATACAGCTTTAACCATTTATGTTGTGATGTTATCTGCACCGGGGACCTTGCCAGCTTTCATATGGTTAAGAACATTTCGAACATCCATCTTCAAAATTGGCGGTCCTTCATTATTAAATCTAATATCATACTGTTCCTCTCCGTTATCATCATAAAGGATTTTCACATACTCTGTCCATACATGTAGAATATGATCTTATTCTATTATGGTTTTGCCATCTTTAGGTTTTAGGCAGCCTGCTGATGTACTTGTTCTTTTATTAGTAAGTTCCTGAATTCTTTTGTGCATATTATTATTATATATTTGGAACATTTGGAAGAAACATGTCTCTCTGTTTCTCTCTGCCCGCCTCAAGCAGAGCAACCCCCCCCCCCCCCCTCAGCCATTTGGTTGCTGATCAGTCACAGCTGCTTCAATGGGTGCTTGGGGCTAGGACAAAATCTGAATCGCAGGCTGTAAAACCAATGCACCAGGCACTAATAAAAAGAAAAATAGAAACCTCAAGCCATGGCTTGCATCCTGTAACATAAGAACCATATATCTAGGATTTTCCACTGACTTGACGAATATTAACGATGTGAGAAAAACGGCGGTGATTGATGCCGAACTAAATCGTCTTAACATTGATATTGCTGGCCTGCATGAGACTCGCCTCGCTGAGGAAGGCTCACTCAGGGAAAACAATTACACCCTTTTTGGAAGGGTAGAGGGCAGGCAGAAGAAAGGCAAAATTGTGTGGGATTTGTAGTGAAGAATTCGCTATTGTGAATGATTGAAATTCCAGCTGGAGGTAATGAAAGACTATAATCCCTGCGCTTTTCAATCTCTTGTGGTTTTACCACCATTATTACTGCATAAGCACAGACACTCGCTTCCTCTGATGATGTGAAGGATTCGTTCTACAAGGAATTAGACACTATGATCAAGGCAGTTCAAAAATTCGACTAAATTTATACTCGGTGACTTCAATGCTCGTGTGGGCAAGGACTCGAGTTCATGGCCAGTGCGTCTTGAAAAATACAACATCGGTTGCATGAATGAAAATGGACAAAGTTTGCTGGCGCATTGCACCAGAAATGACCTATGTATTTCAAACTCCTTTTTTAAAACAAAAGAGCTGCATAAGGTCACATGGAAATTACTAAGATCCGGCCATTGGCATCAGCTGGACTTCATCATTACACGGAGATAACATCTCAACCATACTTCATTAACACGAAGTTACAACAGTGCCGACTGTGATACGGATCATTCTTTTGTTTTTGCAAGAGTAAGACTGACACCAAAGAGAATCTACACAGCTAATCATAAATCTAGCGCCAGGATTAATATTATTAACAATCACGATCCAGAAAAGTGCTTTGAGTTTCAATAACAACTTGAAGACACGTTCACTGATACATCAGAAAACTGTACAGTAAGTGAAAAGTGGGGTAAACCTAAGGAAACGCTTTATAAAACTGCGGTAGGGGTTTACAGCACTGTGGATCACAAGAGGCATGACTGGTTTGCTGCAAACAGCCAGACACTGCAGCCCTTGATTGATAAAAAGAAGATAGCTCTCTTAAGAAACAAGGAAAGATCAACGCTTAACACTCTCAGTGAGCTGAAGAAAAATAGGAACGATGTGCAAAAAGCTGACATGCAGTGTGTAAAAAACTATTGGATCAGTTATGTGAGTCCATTCAAATCGCAAGTGATAAGGGAAACATCAGAGGCATGTATGAAGGGATAAAGAACGCGTGTGGTCCAATGGTCAAAAGAAGTGCACCACTGAAAACTTTAACTAGTAAAGTCATCACTGATAAGAAACAGCAGATGGATAGATGGGTAGAGCACTATTTAGAGCTTTACTCAAGTGAGACCAAACTAGCGGATGATTCCCCCAACGCCATAGAGGCCCTCCCAACTCTTGACCACTTGGACACACTCCCTACCATAACAGAAGTTAAGTGTGCTATAAATGAACTTGCATCTGGCAAAGCTCCAGGTAAAGATGGGTTTCCAATAGAGGCAATCAGGAGTGGGCAAGAAACACTCTCTCTCTCTCTCTACAGATCCACCAGCTAATAGAGCTATGCTGGCTACAAGGACAGGTCCCACAGGATTTCAAAATTCAAGCATCATAACGCTGTAAAGAACGACTGCGATCGAAGCGATTGTAACAACCGTATGGGTGTTTCACTTCTGTGTACGTTTGGGAAAGTATATGCCAGAATTGTTCTGCGCAGACTTCAAGTCCTAGGAGATCAAGTCTACCCCGAATCACAGTGCGGATTCCGACAGAACCGGTCTACCATTGATATGATATTTTCATTGCGACAAATGCAAGAAAAATGCCGGGAACAAAATCAACCGTAGTTGATTGCCTTCATGGAACTCATAATGGCATTTGATTTGGTCAATCGTGAGGGTCTGTTCAAGGCACTAAAGAAGATTGGCTGCCCACTAACTCTTTTGTCCATTGTGGAATCGTACCACACAGGCATTAGGGTATAATCAAGTTTGATGGTGCAATTTCAGAAGAGTTTAAAATCAAGAGTGGAGTTAAGCAAGGTTGTGTACTAACCCCCACCCTCTTTGGAATATACTTTTCACTTCTATTGAAATATGCCTTAAGTGATCAGAATGCCGGTATATACATTCACACACGCTCAGATAGCGGCCTCTATAATGCTCAGAGGTTGAAGGCCAAGACCAAAATTAGGAGGGTACTAATCAAAGAGTTGCTTTTTGCTGATGAAGTTGCAATTACCACCCACTCTGAGGAAGAATTATACCATCTACTATTTGCATTCTCCAATACTTGTTCTGAATTTGGTTTAACAATTAACAAAAATAAGACATAGATTATGTCACAATGTGCACATGGGGTACCATCAATATCTATTGACGACGCCGAACTGGAGATAGTTGACCATTTTACATATCTAGGAACAGATGTAAATAGCAAATTACTGCTAGATCAGGAAATCAACATCAGGATTGGTAAGGCAGCAACAACAATGAACATGTTAGCAAAAAGAGTCTGGGAGAACAGGAACCTTACTGCCAAAACAAAAGTCCTTGTCTACCAAGCCTGTATCCTTAGTACTCTTCTTTATGTCAGTGAAGCCTGGACTACTTACTCAACCAAGAGAAACGTTTAAACAGCTTTCATATGCGGTGTCTGCGAAGCATACTTGGTATTAAGTGGCAAGACAAAATTACAAATACTGAAGTATTGGAAAGATCAAGTTGTGTGACGGTGTGTTCCATGCTCATTCTTCGCAGACTTAGATGGATAGGACACGAAATGCATATTTCAGTAAAAGTGAAAAGGTATTCCAAAGAGGATTATAGCTAATACACAACCTTGCTTAACTCCACTCTTGATTTCAAACTCTTTAGAAGTTGCACCATTAAACTTGATTATAACCTTCATGTCTGTGTGGAAAGATTCCACAATGGACAGAAGAGTTGGTGGGCAGCCAATCTTCTTTAGTGCCTTGAACAGACTCTCACGAGTGCCCAAATCAAATTCCTTTGTGAGGTCGATGAAGGCAATAAACATTGATTGATTCTGTTCACGGCATTTTTCGTGCATTTGTCGCAATGAGAATATCATATCAATGGTAGACCGGTTCTGTCGAAAGCCACACTGTGATTCGGGGTAGATTTGATCTCCTAGGACTTGAAGTCTGCGCAGAACAATTCTGGCAAATACTTTTCCAACAATACACAGAATTGAGATACCCATATAGTTGTTGCAGTCCCTCAGATAGCCCTTGTTCTTGTACAGTGTTATGATGCTTGAATCTTTGAAATCCTGTGGGACTTGTCCTTCTCGCCAGCATAGCTATATTAGCTGGTGGATCTGTATAGTGAGTGTGTCTTGCCAACTCCTGATAATCTCTATTAGAATCCCATCCTTACCTGGAGCCTTGCCAGATGCAAGTTCATTTATAGCACACTTAACTTCTGTTATGGTGGGAAGTGTGTCCAGGTGGTCAAGAGTTGGTAGAGCCTCTATGGCGTTGAAGGCATCATCCGCTAGTTTGGTCTCACTTGAGTAAAGCTCCAGATAGTGCTCTACCCATCTGTCCATCTGCTGTTTCTTATCAGTGATGATTTCTCCAGTCAAGGTTTTCAATGGTGCACTTCTTTTGATCACTGGGCCACAGGCTTTCTTTATTCCTTCATACATGCTTCTGTTTCCCTTATCACTTGCGATTTGAATGGACTCACATAACTTGATCCAATAATCATTTGCACACTGTCTGGCAGCCTTTTGCACATCCTTCCTAGCTTGCCTTAGCTCACTCAGAGTGTTACGCGTTGGTCTTTCCTTGTTTCTTGAGAAAGCTTTCTTCTTCTTATCAATCAAGGGCTGCAGAGTCTCGCTGTTTGCCGCAAACCAGTCCTGCCTTTTATGATCCACAGTGCCGTAAACCCCTACGGCAGTTTTTTTAAAGAGTTTCCTTAATTTGACCCCACTTTTCATTTACTGTACAATTTTCTGGTGTATCAGTGAAAGCGTCTTCAAGTTGCTGTTGAAACTGAAAGCGCTTTTCAGGATCGTGAGTGTTAATAATATTAATCCTGGGGCTAGATGTTTGTTTAGCTGTGTAGATTTTCTTTGGTCTCAGTCTAACCCTTGCAATAACCAAAGAATGATCCGTATCACAGTCAGCACTGGTCAATGGTATATGGTTCAGATGTTGTCTCCGTGTTATGATGAAGTCCAGCTGGTGCCAATGGCCGGATCTTCGATGTTTCCATGTGACCTTATGCATCTCTTTTGTTTTAAAAAAGGAGTTTGTAATACATAGATTATTGCTGGTACAATGCTTCAGCAGCCTTTGCCCATTTTCGTTCATGCGACCGATGTTGTATTTTCCAAGGCACACTGGCCATGAACTCGAGCCCTTGCCCACACGAGCATTGAAATCACCGAGCATATAAATGTAGTCAGATTTTGGAACTGCCTTGATCACGGAGTCTAACTCCTCATAGAACGAATCCTTCACATCATCAGAGGAATTGAGTGTCGGTGCATATGCAGTAATAATGGTGGCAAACCCACAAGAGGTTGCCAAGCGCAGGTATAATAGTCTTTCATTTCCTCCTCGTGGAATTTCAATCATTCCCAGTAGCGAATTCCTCACTGCAAAGCCCACACTGTGTTGCCTTTTTTCTGCCTGCCTTCTACCCTTCCAAAAAAGGTGTAATTGTTTTCCCTGAGTGACCCTTCCTCGGCGAGGTGAGTCTGCTACAGGCCAGCAATATCAATGTTAAGACGATTGAGTTCGGCATCAATCACAGCCGTTTTTCTCACATTGTCAATATTTGTCAAGTCAGTGGAAAATCCTGGACACATGGTTCTCACGTCCCAGGTTGCAAGCCGTAGCTTGAGGTTTCTATTTTTATTTTTTTTCACCTGGTGCATTGGTTTTACAGCCTGCGATACAGATTTTGTCCTAGCTCCAAGCACCCATTGAAGGAGGCAGGCTGTCGCGGATCAGCACCCAATTGGCCGGGGGCTGCCCAGCTTGAGGCGGGCGGTAGCTGATCAGTGACACTTGTAGGTGTCTCCCACCGTCAGTGGCAACGCGTGGCGCCCCATGTCTACGCCAATTGACAGGGACTTATAACCCGTAACAATTGCCCCTCGCTTTGATTCCGAGACCAGTTAAGACCAGGGATGGAGTTATTGCCTCTCCATAGCACAAAGCCTGGGCTAAAATATAGAGATCATGTGTTGCCCATGCAGCATGATTCCTCTCTCTGCCTGCCTAGTTCACTCCAGGGGAAAGGTAACATCCCTACATCTGGAACAAGACAAGCTGCAGAAGCTACCGGATCAGCAAAACAATGCTCTAACTGTTCGCCTGTCGGAGCTTCGATCCTAGACCAGCCGCCAACCAAGGCTTAGGGCCTGGTCTGCCCTGCCATGACATTTTCTCTTTAGCTTGCATTTCCTCACACCAGGGTAAAGCTTTTACCCTCCCAATTGCGCTCTTCCGCCCGAAGCCGTTGGCACAATGTGGGGTGTCGGGTTTGGTAAGCGCCGCCCAACGTTCGGCGCTAACAGAAAGCAGGTAGTACCGTCTACTGTTATACGGTAGCTCAGTCATATCTGACTAAGACCTGACACAGACATGTATGCCATAATGCTATGTAAACAATTTAGCACTTTGTTAGTTGGTAGCGTCGGTGGTGGCTACAATGAATTGACTGGCGCTCCACTAAACTTGTCAACATTCAAAAACTATTTATGTTAAATATGTAATCACACTGCTATCCGAACAATTTCAATCAATAAAATTAGTTAGTTAACCATGCAAGAATTAAATTCAAATTAACGGTTCCCGTGAGTGACATGCCAGTGCTGTACTGAGACCACTAGATTATTAATAAACACTACACAACAACGACACGGCACCGCCAGTACCACCTGAAACTGAAATAGCTATCTTAAAATTGTTAGATTTCAACTCAATATATGTTAGTTTCATTCCAACCAAACGTATCATAACATAATTGTTCATCTTAATCAATGTTAGTTAATGATAATCAGTTTAGTCATTCAAGAATAAATTCAAGAATAGTAACTTTCACTTATGAAATCCTATTTACTCTCAAACAATCATTACCATATTATAATTTGATCATCTGTATCCTAATTATGTTAATTTACTAAATTTATAACATAAACAAAAATTAATTATAATGGTAGCCTCTAATTTCATTAAACTATTGGTATAGTCCTAATTTAATATAACACTGTTTTCGTATTATTAATTAATTCACAGCAAATAAATTGTAGTAATTACAACGGCTAAATATTCATATGCTACTTAACACACGCACTATTTCCAAGTCACCGACACGAAATAATCAATAATTACACATAGCTACAACGTTAATCACATATCAAATAGTCTAGACGCAATAAGTAGTGCCAGAGTCAGACCTGGGGTATGTTTTGCGGGGCATAATAGTCTCTGATGCCTAGGGGTATGAGTTGTAAACTCATTCATTCATCATCATCATATCGTCCCCGAGCTTAGTTTCGGACTCTGCTTTCTACCGCATCTCAGACTATGTATTTAACTATGCGGTCTCACTTCAATGGTTGTTAACTTCAACTTTAACGTCAACTAAACTCAATCAAACCCACTACAACAACTCAAAACTAGTGTGTGTGTGTTTGACGATCTATTCGTGAAAACACTTTACAACAATTTCTCACAATTGCGCACACAATTATACAACACAGTATCACAAAACTACACCACATTTCTACACAATTACTAATGTGGCGGCACAATGTGTGGCCGTTGCCACCTTCTCTAACGAGGTGCGTCCGATCACAACACTCTCGAGCTCGAATCCCCTGAATCTGAATGCCCTTGTCACCTTCGCAATCACGTGTGTTCGGTCCGGTGACAATCACGATCGTCACGTAGGGCAAGATCAAAGATCGTCACGTCCTTCCGGGTGACTTTTCGTCACTATGCCATTAGGTGCAATTCAACCTATGGAAAGTAGCTACACACTTCTGCAAAGTACTGGTCAAAACTGTCTAAAATGATTGCTCTCAGCACAGGTGTTTTGTAAACCGAAATACTAATATTTGCTTTATACTAATTTCCATTAAATAAACTCTTTAATTGTGTCTCTACTTTAATAAATTTATTAACACCGTTCTAAAATGTTTATATAAAAATCTCGATACATATTTTTCTTTTAACTATCCTATGTTAAAATTGTGAACTGAACGACCTGTTGAAGCTGTTGATTTAAGGTTAGGGCATCCCCACATGGCGTAGCATAGAATCTCATCTGTGTGCTGTTCAATTACGGGCTTTCGTAGAATTTTTGTGGTGTTGTTAATTATTGTCACGTTTCTGTCTCTTTAATGAAGAAGTGCACATTTCACTGTTTTACTCGAATAATTACACATTATACTGTTCTAGTTCTTTAAAAATAGTCGTAATATTAAACGATGATAGATATTTTAACTTAGATGTTGTTAACCGCCGTCATATTATGAAGAATTTGATTTGCTTCTGTTTTTCTTGATAAATCTTGGTCTAGGGTTTCCGGCTCAAATAAGGGGAGTCTCCCACATTGCCATGGGTCGATACAAAGCGGCTATTTATTTTTACATGTGCTTTATCCCTTCGACACCATGGCTTTTATCTTTGGGATTCTTCTTTTCATCTTCTCTGACTCGTTATGTTAATCTTGATATGTTCATGTCATTGAGTGCAGTGACTTACAGCTGTCAACATATCACTGTTATGGCTATTAAATGTTGCTCTTTCATTCTGCACCATCTCTTACTACTGACGGCTAGAACACAACTTGACACTTATTTGATGACACACCACAGGCGCTGCTTTATACTTTCTAATGTTCTGGAGAAATACACTACAGTTCGTCTACACAAACGCAGTAGTCCAACAATATCATACAATACACAAAAGCTCGACATAACTATTCTATCATTATTTTAGTGACACAATCACTGGCCATTACCAACTTCACAATGTGACCCGGTCCATACTCGACCACGGTACAACGCAGAATGTCGTTCCAGTAGACGGTTTTCTCCCTGAAGATCGAATCCCGGGGCTTTTGACGCCATGTGAAAAATGCTCACAAGCGAGTCACTTTTCACGGCCTAGTCTACAGACTTTCATTCTGAACACTGTCATGACCTATGACATGGTCATGGCATAAAGGGGAAGGTATTCTGTACTAAGATAGTGATCGAATACAGAAGCCAGCTTGCACATTTACTGTTAAGAACTACTAATCCAAAAAGATGTATTGCATGTACAACAACATAATGATACAATACGAAATAGAGGGCAAGTAATTAACTTTAAGTAGCCTCTACAACAATACATATCTACAGACTAGCAAAGATTGATGAATCATCAGGTCAGTATCCTATCCTTATCACATCTTTCTTCTAACATGATGGTGACAGCCTTGATTGCAAAACAGAGAAGCGCCACAGTACATGCACGTACAGAACAGAGAAGCACTACAGTACATAAACGTACGGAACAGAGAAGCACCACAGTACATGCACTTACAGAACAGAGAAGCACCAAAGTACATGCACGTAGAGAAGCACCACAGTACATGTAAGTACATAACAGAGAAGCACCAAAGTACATGCACGTACATTACAGAAAAGCACCAAAGTACATCTCATACAGAACAGAGAATCATCAAAGTACATGCTCATACAGAACAGAGAAGCACTACAGTACATGCACGTACATAACAGAGAAGCACTACAGTTCATAAACGTACAGAACATAGAAGCACCAAAGTACAAGCTCATACAAAACAGAGAAGCACCACAGTACATGCACGTACAGAACAGAGAAGCGCCACAGTGCATGCACGTACAGAACAGAGAAACACCACAGTGCGTGCACTTTCAGAATATGATTCATGAAAACAACAGAGACAAAATTATCCACACATTAAAAACAACATTATTTAGTCATCACAGTGACTATAGAAATAAGTTAGATACATATTCAAAAAACTCATCACATATGTATTTTCAAATTAACAATTTTCACCGCACACATAACACATTTCCGATAAAGTAAAACTGTATATAGGTATACAAATTTAAATGCAGAACATGTTAGGAAACAGAAGACATGTTGCATATATATTCTGCCCCTACCTCTCGATCTTCTTCTGGAAAAATTGGTGTCTTCAGAAATTTGTGTTTACAATACTGAGTTTGTAGAAACTGGCTCCGGACATCCATATGTCCGAAGGCGATTATAAGCACTGACACCATGAAAATCCTGTAGAGAACTAGGTCTCTTAACATCTGAAAAACAAACGATAACAATCTGCCCCAGGAACAACTGAATACAATTAAACATATCTGTAATGTAAATAACACAAATGACACAGGCAGACATTATGAAAGCAGAGACGTCTGGGCAATGAAATAAAACAATGAACTAATTAAGCAGAGATAGCGGGAAAAAATGTTTTGCATGTCCTTTACAGGACATCGCTGTCAACATCAGCATCTTTCAGCTGTATGTTGATTTCTTGGCAAGATTACGCTCAGTAGTTTGCCATTGCTTTCTGAGCGGCCGGCTCATTATCCCGCAAGTCACGAGCGCGGGTCGAACCGCTTCCAGTTCTCGCCTCGCTGCGAGATCCTGCGTGGATAAACGGGATTAGGGAGAAAGTGGTGTAACCCCTCAGCCAGAGAGACCGGCAGAGATAACGGGAAGCAACATCATATTGTACATCTCGGCCAAGACAAATTCGGATTCAGACAATACAACAGAGAAGGTACAGTATTAAAACATACATGATAGATATATTTATACAATACATTACCGTGCAATGTGACAGGTGAACTTACACAGCCATATTATATTTGTAATTTAAGTATACTTGAAGCACTATATACAATCCAGACCTAGAAATAATTAGCCAGCAAATTGTGTTCATGACAACAATGTTTTAATATAATTATATCAAATTTATTAAGAAATATCCCTCATCTACGTTATGATGACAAATCAAACCATGTTCGTGGGTCACTGTAGACAGAAAAATCAATGACCAAGTCCTACAAGAAAAAAACAACTGAAAACCATACACTGATTAGATGTATTAGACGTAGACAGTCACAATATTTTGGTCACGTTATGAAAAGAAATAAATTGGAGAACGTGGTGTCAACTGCCAAGATCGTAGGGAAGAGAACAAAGTTGGGGCGGGGGGGGGGGGGGGTGAGAGAAAGGCAGTGAAGTAAATACCTGGATGGCTTGGCCACGTTGTATTGTCGAGACAAGAACACTGAGCTGTTCAACGACTCTGGTGATTGAGTGAGATGGCAAAATATGACCGCCTACGCTCACCGGCATGCACATGATGATGATGATATGATATAGGCAATACGACGTCAGGCTTGGGCTCAGAAGGTACTGAGTTCGATTCTTGCATGGGGATTGGAATTCATGCAAAACAACTGTTACCTAATGATATCACACGTCCTCCTTAGCTCGTGGGTAGTGAGATCGGATACCTAACCTTCGGAAAGAGACGAAAACCAAGAGGTCCCGTGTGTAAATATGCACGTAAAATAATCTGTGGCAGTTGGAAATTACAAAGAGTAGGCCTTAAAGCAGCTGCCGTGTCAATATTATTATGAATAGTAAAACCTACAGACGGGTAGATATGGCCGGTTAACTTAGATGGAATCTGACTAGACGATGTATGCTTTACACAAATGCATGCTGGAGGCGGACACCCTAACCTTTGAGGTGCATAACTAGGTGGGAAGTACTGCCTTCGAAAGAGGAGAGAAGAAGAGAACTAAGCCATGTAAAGACCCCACAAATGTGATCAACTCTGATAAGATACAATCGTATCGTTATTTTCTTTTTTAATAGCAACATTAAAACATCGTAAAATTAACACAGCCTTGTGCCTACTAGACGTACCTTTCTAAAAGGAAAATAGACCACCAACTTAAATAGAAAGCACACCTATGTCTTACTTCTCTGGCAGCGCTTTCTATGGCAAGTCTCTCCAAAACAGTCTTAGCCTCGGTAGTGTTAAGCGGGACTCTGCACATAACTTTAGGTAGCATTGTCTTAAACTTCCTGTTGTAAATCTTCCTTTCCTGCACCAGTTGTATCCCATCATCTGAAGGCAATATTTGAAACACATGCAAGCAAGTATGTAAAGATAAAGGGCACGTGTTAAAACTATAAAGCACATTGCGTAAATGTTGCGAACCCATTATTTGAATATTTAAGTAGATAATATATTTTGATATAATTGCAAATAATATACTTAACAGTCGTGATAATTATCTTATTTTGTTAATGAAACGTAGGTCACACATATTATATATAATGTAAAATTATGTGCCAATATCATTACCAGCCAGACCCGTACAGTTTATTATGGAGATGATTCTGCATGTGGCCATGCACTTTTTACTTGGTGTATCAAAGACACATCCTATGTGCTGAGAGCATTCTTCTAGACCATTCCAGTCACAGAGCTCAGGTTTAGCAAACGAAGGACGCGTACATTGACTGAAGATGTGTGCTAACACAACGCATCCGTCACACAATGACGTGGAAGCTTAACTAACATAGATCTCACAGAAGACACGTACCTGTCCCCGGCATTCAAAGATAAGATCAATTCTTTGCAACTATTGTATTGGACAGGAGGTGTATACAGCAGAACCCTTGGCAGTAAATGTGATTTAAGAATTCACATCTGAACATGTCGTAATCTATATAACAAGGTAATTTATTCTCCGTCAGTGTTCACAATATGATATAGCTGAAAATAATGAGGGAAGTCATCCGGAAGATTGTCCAGTTAGCATCCTTAATATAGTCAAATACAGTGATATTTGAGTCTGGACAAGCAGACTCCGCGGCATTGTATGAACTGACAGGATGGATCTTTTGTCTGCAATAACAGAGACCAACCACAGGGTCAAGCAGTTATGCTAAGTGTCTGGAAGTAATCAGCTCTCACGGAGGTGTTTAATGTATCTGATAGACAACAATGCCAAGATTTCAGTAATGTTGGCTTGAGAACGATGAACCTTTGGAAGGAACACCACGCAGCAAGTGCAAACATAACAGTCATTAAATGTTTAGTTGGCACTGTCAGGTCGAATATACTATTGGACACTTTTCGTGTTATTGATAATGCGAAGGTTTCACTCTTATCCCAACGGCTTTATCACTTCAATCGTTCACCTTTTTGTCATAAATCTACTAGTAAATTATTAAATTATTCTAGAGCTTTAACCTCTCGTTTCATGTAATAAAATGCGTCAACTCGTTCTTTTGAAGACAAGCCTTGATGAACGCGGTGGCCATCGATGATTTTCATCCATACGAGTCTAACTCACCACCGGAACGGTCAACCTGCATCTAATTAAACCCATGAAACGTAATATATGATGCCGGGTGTGTCATAGAGAACAATATGATGAAAAAACTAGCAGCACAATAAGTCTATAAAGAGGATATTTTGTAAAACGAAGTTAAACCTCTCCATAGCAGAATACTTGGGCTGAATTTAGAGACAATGTTTTGCCCATGCTGTCAGAAGTCAAAGTTTTCTCACAATAGTGTTTAGTTAATGGTGCAGATTCAAATCTCTAACACTCCAAGGCCAAGAGAGAAACTCAGGACAAATTCGTCTTGTTAGTTGATTTAAGAAACAATCCCTGCATACACATAAAAAAAAAAAAAAGCCTAGACATGGCTCGTTGAGGAGATATATGCAGCTGCTCTTGTTACCCCCAGGATTGAGAAAGAGGGAATTAGATGTGCAGACTAAGCTTTTCCCATAAACGCTGCATAAGGCAAGTTACCTCCCTGATGTATCCCAATTGTGCTCCTCCATAAGGCAAGTTACCTCCCTGAAGTATCCCAATTGTGCTCCTCCATAAGGCAAGTTACCTCCCTGATGTATCCCAATTGTGCTCCTCCATAAGGCAAGTTAACTCCCTGATGTATCCCAATTGTGCTCCTCCGTAAGGCATGTTACCTCCCTGAAGTATCCCAATTGTGCTCCTCCATAAGGCAAGTTACCTCCCTGATGTATCCCAATTGTGCTCCTCCATAAGGCAAGTTACCTCCCTGATGTATCCCAATTGTGCTCCTCCATAAGGCAAGTTACCTCCCTGATGTATCCCAATTGTGCTCCTCCATAAGGCAAGTTACCTCCCTGATGTATCCCAATTGTGCTCCTCCATAAGGCAAGTTACCTCCCTGAAGTATCCCAATTGTGCTCCTTCATAAGGCAAGTTACCTCCCTGAAGTATCCCAATTGTGCTCCTCCATAAGGCAAGTTACCTCCCTGATGTATCCCAATTGTGCTCCTCCATAAGGCAAGTTACCTCCCTGAAGTATCCCAATTGTGCTCCTCCATAAGGCAAGTTACCTCCCTGATGTATCCCAATTGTGCTCCTCCATAAGGCAAGTTACCTCCCTGAAGTATCCCAATTGTGCTCCTCCATAAGGCAAGTTACCTCCCTGATGTATCCCAATTGTGCTCCTCCATAAGGCAAGTTACCTCCCTGATGTATCCCAATTGTGCTCATCCATAAGGCAAGTTACCTCCCTGATGTATCCCAATTGTGCTCCTCCATAAGGCAAGTTACCTCCCTGATGTATCCCAATTGTGCTCCTCCATAAGGCAAGTTACCTCCCTGATGTATCCCAATTGTGCTCCTCCATAAGGCAAGTTACCTCCCTGATGTATCCCAATTGTGCTCCTCCATAAGGCAAGTTACCTCCCTGATGTATCCCAATTGTGCTCGTCCATAAGGCAAGTTACCTCCCTGAAGTATCCCAATTGTGCTCCTCCAACTAGTAACATAACAGACATGCTAGTGCTCTGAGTGTTTTGGAGAACACTTAAACGGTGTCTTTTACGTCATTGTCCAGAGAAAAAGAACACACTGACAGATTCTGGAATTTCATCACCTTTAAAAAGTAAATAAAGGACCCCTCCATAAGCCCAAAGACGCATTAAGTATGTTGTGATAGACCCATAACTGTATAGACCAATCGGCACTCGGTGAGTCATACGATCAGTATCACGCCGACTGCCTTTGCTTTCAGACATTGCCTGGTACCTATTTCACGCTAGGTCGAGCTGGCAGCCCCTATAGCTTATACATATCCGCTACAATGCGGACTCGAAGCCGTCATCACTGGTCCGACAGACAAGAATACAGATACTATACAGTTACCTGGGCTATCTTGCCATCACCTTTTTTTGCCTTTAAAAAAAAAAAAAAAGCTCTTTATAGTAAGTAGCTCACTAGTAACACTACTTACGTAGCTTAGCCACAGGAGCGTGTTCCTTGAGCGTGTGTCCCTGGTTGAAGATAAGCACTAGTATAAACACCATGAAGACCACTTTGATTGGTTGAATTAGAAATACGTTCGTCAGGAAACCGGTGAAGAATGCCAGCGCCCAGTCAACGCTCTTCTCATAGCCTAGACTCAAGCCATACAGCATGATGTAGTAGGAGAGGAACACGTTGTAGATGACAAGGAAGGTCCATGTCACATATATGAACCACCATGGCAGCCTGTTGAACAACGATGATTTATTTGACATTATAATTTATAACAGAGTATTAGAGATACGCTGTAATAATACTAAATACTCATGTCTAATGCTGTTTAATGCTTGACGTAAGACAGTCAAGATTCGTTGATACACATGAGGAGGAAAAAACGGGAAAACTTAATAACAGTTGGCATGACTGTGGAAATAGAACGAAAAAACTTTATTTTCAAATGGTCACAAACTGAACACGCCTTCGACCCTTCTAGATATTCATCTTTCATACATCAATTATCTATCAGCAGATTATCTATAAAGTCAGTGGAATCAAGCATAATGACTAGGAAACGTTATTTAAATGTGACAAACACAAGAGCAGAAAACAACTGATTGACTAGATCAGTAAACGAGATAAGAGGCCAAACTGTCTTTATCAAAATACTCAGAATAAACATCACACCACTGGGGCATCCTCCCTCCCTCTTCTTCAGAAGCAAATGAAGAGACCCCATGCTGATGGAACGAGTGTAGGTCTGATTTAACACGTTAACATACTCAAGTGAAAAGCAGATGGACTCATCTGCAAAATTAACGGACAGTGAGTAGTGCAGAAGAGTTTGGCATATGATACCAAATCTAGTCTGGGAATGAAGCTGCGGCCGTCAATGTGGCATTCCGCTGGCTGGGGGGTAAACAGCGCATACATGTGATTGTAACGGACTGACATATCATGCTGAGGAGGGTAAAGACGCATTATTCGTGCAGAGTTGCATGCATTAATAAAAACAGCGAAGATGGGGAGCATCCGTTGGAACTTTTCCCGGGACATGCTGATTTGTTGGAACACTAGTACACGTTTAAATCGGCACCTATTAGTGGGGTACTGGTGCACGTTTGAAATTTTCGAATGATAAGAACATAACATACAAAATAAAAGTATTCCCGATAATATAATTAAGGAGTGACAATGATAGCTTCCCTTATACGGTAAAGGCTCTTTGGGATCCTGTGTGTATTGTGGACATGGTGCGGCATGGTGTGACTAGAACCGACACTCAATTTTCCAAGGAAAGGCCAAATGGACATGTAATGAGATTGCAGCTCGTACCATTAATATAAGATATTAAGACGCATATTAATGGCTTGAATATCTGAGGTCAATATTGACTAATATATGATTAATGTATTTTGATCGGATAAAATAGTGTAAAAGTAAACGAACTAGCACGGCTGCTTTTGTGGGTGGAGGAGAAATGAAGTAAGCTGACATTCCGAGGCCACTCACGAGGGCAGAACGATTAAATAACTCAAGGGAAGGATGTGATTCTGCAACTTTGACTAGACTGCTCAAGTCAAACGGTGTCAAACTAGAACAGAGAGCCATGTGTTGAGCAAAAGAAAAATAGTCAACCAAACAGAACAGGTGTCGTCAGACGCACGACGCTGAGGAAGATTCAGGGGAGGGGATCTAAGTACTTATGAACTAATATTTCGATGTGCTATGAGAATGATCTGTTAACTAACTAACTAACTAACTAACTAACTAACTAACTAACTAACTAACTAACTAACTAACTAACTAACTAACTGACTAACCAACCAACCAACCAATCAACCAACCAACCAATCAACCAACCAACCAACCAACCAAACATCTATCTAACTAATCAACTAACTAACTAACTAACTAACTAACTAACTATCGTTTAGTTTAGTTTAGTCGACGGATTAACATCACAGCACACGTGTGTAACACATAAGTGCTCCATTCTACTTCTAAATCAAACCTGAGCCCGGAGAAGCTAAGCTCAGTGCACGAACTCCGTAGCACGGGCGAGGATCCAGAAATACTTACTAACTATGTAAATAACTAACTAACTAAATATATATTTATAAATACTAAATTATTTGTAAATACTACATAACTAATTAACTAACTATCTAAATAACTATTTAACTAACTAGTAAACTAACTAACCAACCAACTAACTAACTAACTAACTAACTAACTGACTGACTGACTGACTGACTAACAAATTAACTAACTAACTAACCATCCAATTGCCATAAATCAATCAATCATGTGCCATGCCGGAAAGCGTGGGCGGTCATGACTCGCCATTTCACTCGATCACCAGTGTCGTGGATCAGCTCAATGTTCCTGTCTCGTCCATGCCATGTGGCCAAGCCATCCAGGTATTTTCCTCTCGGTCTTCCTCTTGGTCTGTTCCCTTCGATCTTGCCAGTTGTCACTAAGTTCTCCAATCCATTTCTTCTTATAACATGTCCAAAAAATTTTGACTGTCTACGCCTAATTTCTCTAATCAGTTTACGGTGTTCATTTGTCTCCTGTAGTACTTGGTCATTAGTTTTTCTGTCTGTCCGTGGTATTCTTTGCATTTTCCTCAGAAACCACATTTCTGCAGCCATCAGATGCTTTTCAGCTTGACTGTTCATTGTCCAAGTTTCACATCCATACAAAAGAACAGGCTCTATGTATCCCCTCAACACTCTTTTTCTCGTTTCAATTGACATCTTTTTATTGGTCAGAATGTTTTTCATCTTGCTAAAGGCTACTTTCGCCATGGCGATTCTTGTTCTAATCTCTTCAAGGCATCTCCCATCAGATGTTATGACTGTTCCAAGATAATTGTACCGATTCACTTGTTGAAGAATATTTCCATTTACTTGTATATTACATTGTGGCACTTCTTCCTTCCTAGTGACGACCATAACCTGAGTCTTTTTACAATTTAATTGTAACCCCAGTTGCTCACTATGTACAACAACCGCATCTACTAATTGTTGCAGGTCCTGCGCATTGTCTGCAATTAATTCTTTGACAATACAACTTCTTTCAATTTGCCCAATGATAACAACATGCCATACAACAGAAAGGTATTCCCAAGCAGATGCCACCATTAATTAGAGACGATGCCAGGTTCCCTTAGCTCCTTCTTCCCAGGCAGTTCCCCAATGTCATACAAGCGTTTTTAATATGTTAATAATCATAGCTTGATTATCATCGTTAAGAAATATTTCAGCATATGAGGTTGTTTAGAAGTTTCGTAACATTTTATTCCCTTGTTATCTGTGTTGTGTTGCTTTCTTTAGTATCAAGTATGTCCTCATTGGTAGATCTGTGCATGCGTTTCATAAATGGCGTGCTTGGATACCTCTTCTTCTGTCTCCCAGAATTTTGCTTTCTAGTACTCTATTTAGTGTTTCTTAGTGGCATTGGGGGGTAGCTAATCTGTGCGATATTTCGGTTTTTGAATACATTAAGAAGTCTTCTATACTATGCTGTATTTGTCAGATCATGTTAATTTGTCACTTGTTCAATCCAGTTGACTCTTGTCATATTTCTGTAAAGCCAAGCCTCTACTAAAAGCATTGTATCACTCTTATTGTCCAAGAAAAGGGTAACAATGATGATATCTAAGAAACATGTGAAACCAAAATGTTAAATGGAAACAGAGGGGATAATTCTTAACCAAGTGGATAATTTTAAATTGCATGCGGCATTTATAACATCAGACGAAAGGTGTACACCAGAGATTAAGAGCAAACTAACGGCAAGAAAAACAATGCATTTCAGGAAATGAAAAGTATCTCATGTAATAAGTCACTATCATTGAATGTTTAAAAAAAAAAGAGAGTGCTGATGTGCTATATAATACATGTTTTGCTCCGTGGCAGTGAATCATGGAATGTAAATGAACATATTATGAAAAACTTGGAAGCAAATTCCTTTGACTGCCAGAGTAACTAACGACGATTGCCTGAAATAGGCAAATCAAACTAGACCATTATATACAACAATAAGAATGAGACAATCAGCTTTCTTTGGTCATGTGATGCGAAGAAAGGCAGTGGAGATAACGCGACGACTCGAAATATCGAGGGGAAGAGAGGCAGAGGCCGAACACAAGAAATGACGCTAGATGGATTGAGACGATCGCATGGATAGATATCAACAGCAGACTTAATCCAGAACACAAAAGACCGAGATCTGTGGATAGATATGAACGCCCCCTCCAGTTGGCATGACACATGATGATGATGATAGATTCTCTGTATATCACAATCATATAATACAACGGGTCATGTGTTTCATTACTGGACGGTAATTACATATTTGGTAAGTATAGGATCTGAATACGTGAGTAATATAGCAATCTGCCTGCAGCCATTCTTTAAGAACGCTGAGAGTAACTGAAACCACTTACATGTAGTATGTACTGCCTGGTGTTTCTTCAGTCTAATCGCCGGGTTTGACATCTGCCGTAATATAATTTGTTACAATGTGTTACTACTCATAAACATTACATAACATGTTACAATATGTTACTACTCGTAGAAATTACTCATGAAATCATTCTTATTAAAAGGAGTAAGATAATTCGGAGAAACACAAATTAGAGACAGGTATTGCTGTATATGTTTCAACTGTTCCTGTGGAAGTAATCTTGAAACCGTGTGGACAGAATGTGTTTGGTTGGAGGTGAAGCCATTCAGCTAGCAACCATTTCTCATTGGATACCTATATCGGAATCCTTGTGTCGGGTACAGCTGGTATGACTGCTTCACCGCAATGATGAATAGGGTGTTTAGAACATTCAAAGCGACTATGATTCTTGGTGACTTTAACATTGATATTTATAAACCCAGCCAAGCACGGGCCAATAAATACATCATTCTATCGTACAATTTCAAGCAACCAATTAACCTTCCCACAAGGGTTATTGAAACCTCTTCAACTATAATGGATCAAGCATATGTTACTTGTCCAGTTAGTATTATTCATTGTTCTGTTCATATTAGTGCAGTTAGTGACCATTATCAAGTATATTGTACATCGTAAAAAATTGGGTTCAAAAACCCCACAAAGTAAACATTTAAGCATCAAGTTTAGACATTTTGAAGCGCTCAACCAAGAATTTCATTTGCAGGACTTAAAAATATGCAGCACTTGATCATGTTTACCAACTTCATGATCCAGACGGTGCATTAGCTTACTGGGCGACGACAGTCTACAGAGTTTTCGACAACCATGTGCCATTCAAAGAAACTGGAGACAAGAATCGACATAAATCCCCAGGGGTCTCTAGTGAAGTTCTGGAAATCATGAGAGAGCGAGATGCAGCACACACAAATACAGATTTCCTCAATTAGAGTAACATTAAATATGAAATTCGTAGGATAAATAAAGATCATTTTAATACATTGATTGTAGATAAATCAAACAGCACAACTATACGGAAAGCTATTAATGCGCTTACAAGAAACATTCTTCAGAATCAGCACAACCAAATTCTATAACATGCGGTGATTTCAGTAGTTTCCTTCAATCAGGATTAAAGAATATTAAGTCGTCAATACCAGACTCATTATGTAATTTTATTTTACTGTCATCATTCTGTGAGGAGAAGTACACTATAAATATTTCCGCTGAGATAGCCTTGATGTCTGTAGCAGAATTATATAAGTACGTCTCAAATTTCAAAGCAACAAATTCACACGGCATAGAGAGTGTCGGTAACATGATTTCTTCGCTGTGCTGCACCAGCCTTTAGTGAGTCCTTAATGTTCATTTATAACCAATGCCTGGTCCAAAAATATTTTCCATCTGCATTCAAAAATTGCTAGTTTACCCCTTACCTAGTAACTACTCCATGGCGTTTTGGGGTAATTATAGACTTATTTCCTTACTATCCTTGCTATCAAAACCATTTGAAAAACACAACCATAATATAGCATTTTTGTTGTGCATATTCTTTTACAGGACACCGCTGTCAGTACCAGCTTTTTACTGCTGATGTTGATGTTTTGGGACGATAACGATCAGTATTTTGCCATTGCTTTCTGAACAATCAGCACCCATGCCAATTCGATAAAATCAAGCTCAACTCGGTATGCTGCCAAATCGCGCGCAGCTATGTTTCGAACGCGAGAAAGCGGGATTACAAACCGCTTCCGAAATACCTTTGCCACGGAGTCCGGCTAATTTAGTATTACATTTTTTAACTAACAACGATCTAGTAATTGACAGTCAGTCGGTCTTTCCACCTAAATATTCTTGCCAGTGCTCTAACAAAAATGACCGATAACTAGCATTTTAACATTCTAAATATTGTTGTAAAATGAAAGTTACCTTACAGTAAAACACAGGACAGTGAATTGAACATTCGTCTTACAGTAAAACACGTTACTTCGGGTAACGACACAAGTACAAGGCGTAGTCAGATTCGTATGGGAGTGGGTGCAATAAAAAAAAGTGGCTTACAAGTCGACAGGGTCGTCTCCATTACACCGAGATTTTATCCCATATGGCTCAGTCTCTTTCCGCAGCGCGGAAAGCGTCGCACAAAGCACGAACTTCGTAGCTCCAGCGACGACTCTCTGGAGTCTCCAAAAAAATGCACTCGTGAAATGAAGGACGCGGTCCGGAATCAAGCATACAACCTTCGGAAAGACGGCTTGATCACTTCACCACGGAGACTCCCGAGAGGGGTGCAATGTGTAATATTAGTAAAGACAGAGATATTACAGAGGCATGGGGTAAATAATAAGTAAATTGGCAGGAAAGTAGAAAGAATATATTTCTTACCTTATTTTTCACTTCCTTCTTGTTTCTTCAGCTGCTGGTTAATAATGTGTACACAAGAAGTCATGTTACTAGGATGCATTTAGCTTTTTATATTGAGTTCGTGAATGCTTCCAAATAGCTGTGCGTTAATGTGCGTATGGAGTGACCAGAAATGATACTGCAATTTAGTCATCATGTGTCAATTTTTAAGGATCTGTTCAGCTGTCTGTGTAGTTTGTTAAAACGTACACATGGGTGACAGACCCGCTTTGAGTCTTCGTAAAAGATTGTCTACACTGCTGTTTACCGTTCAGAGACGGAACATGATTACCTGTTTTGCACTATGAAAATAGTTGTCAGTGCCTCTGTAGTGGGCTTTCTTCTTAACGATCAAGATGTTGGTCCCCTTTTCATTGAAGTTTATAGATTGATTCTTATGCACGTGTGTTGTCCCCTAATTTGACAACGTGTTTGCTCTCACGGTTCTTGTTATGCCACAATATGTCAGTTTCCACCGCAATATTACTCTTCTGTTGTTATTCAATGCGTTTAGTGTGTGTGTTTTCTTTTTTCAGTGACAATTGTTTGTCACCGCTGAGGGCTTGCGGAATTGAAAATTTATCACTGTGGAATACAAACTGTTGCGATTGACATTGTGCTGACACTGTAATGTTTATCGCCTGCAATTCGTCTGAATAGTTTGGAGCAAAATATCCCAGTAAGTGTGCACGTGGATTACAGTCTGCGATCTGCTCAGACCTTAATCTGTGTCGGACGATTCCAGTAGGTTGATGACTGCTCTCGGTTGCATAAAATGCAATCCATCCTTTCTCCAATAGTCCTCTTCCTCTTTCAACACATGGTCCTCACATTTTTTCCAGTAACTTTTATCAATATTATATATCGCGGACTGGGTTAGTATCTTGACGTCAGACAATTTGAATGTAGTATTGGCAGCTGCCAACTGTCCTTTAATTTTAGCCCACACAAGTTCTATAGGGTCTATCAACTTGTCGATTTGATATTTCTTGCTTTTTTGCGCATGTTTTACAAGGGACAACGACTGTAGCTTGAAATATGTTTCTTGAAATGGTATATTTTCCCGTCAGAGCCATATCTTTATTGCTTCCTTTGTGTTAGATGCCGTAGGTATTTTGACTTCTTGGGCAACAACATTGTGATATGATGCATTGTCCATGATTAGACAAGATGGCCTATCAAGGGATGGAAGTACTGTATTCTCGAGCCAATCTCTAAATACATTACCATTCATCTCATTATGATAATCCCTATTGTCTGTATGCTTTGATACGAACACGAGTCCAGCATTTTGTAGTAAGCCATTATGAGTACTACCAGCATAGGCTATGACCAAACGCTGTCCTTTACTACTGGGCACATAACGCTTTATCTTTCCATCCACTGATTGCCATTCCTTTTCACTTGTGTGGTGCGCATTGATCCACGTCTCATCCAATTACACTATGTCATAATTTTCTTTGCGCATTTCCCTTAATTCACGCAGGTATCTGCTTCTCATGGCTCCTAAATACGGTTGCTTGAAAGGATATGTATACCTCCCTTGTACTTTCTAAATGTGAAGCCTAATGTCCTTATAATTTTCCACAAAGTTGATTTGGATAGCTTTATGTTATTGTTCTTTCTCAACCAAACCCTAAGTTTTCTTACAGTCACTGTTTCTTTGGCATCCATCATTTTTATAATAACGCGCCTTACGACATCCTTGTTAATGCTGTCTACAATTGTCTTTCTACCTACCGTTTGCTTATCGTGTGTTGGTTTCATTCCAGATTCTTGCATCCATCGACTAAATGACCGTTTACTCAAACCCAATGCATGCACTGTTCTTATTTTTCGGGATTTGTAACAGTATGAAACAGTTTCCTGCGACAATTTTCTTGACAAAAATATATGTACAACAATGCAATGCTTTGAAGTGTACAAAATTTCACATTCAAACCCATTGAACAATATTCGCACATTCAAATATTAGCAATTAATATTATATTAATGGTAAGATGTATTTATATAATCACGTTTCATGAAAGAACCCACATTGACGACACCTCTGAAAAATCATATTTAACTGCGCGCAGTTTGTGCCAAAACGGAAACCATGAGACAATTGTTTTTTAAAAGCGCACATAAACAAACATTGAAATCTGCTGTACAATCTTGTAATATAATAAAACGTTCTTACCCTTTCCTAGCATTGACTCCCTTAAAAATAAACAACCCCTTACAATTACTGTTTAAGTATCTTGCTTACTGCATTAGTAGGAAATAAAACAGCGATAGACTGACCGTGGCATAGCTTAATTTAGTTGGCTTTATTTTGGCTCGCGTGCCTGGCCAAGACCGGCGAGGTTGAAAACAAAGACTAAAGTAGCCATTTTAGTTCAGACAATCAAAGGAAGCAGACATGTAAAAGTTTCCCCGTGTGGGGAAAAGGCAATTTTGCCTTAAAACCATCATCCTCTGAAGCTATTGGTATGTTATATCTACATTATTAAGATGTATTTATGTATTACATAGACCAGTATGTTTAATTAAGAATTAGTTAGAATAATAAGTCAACAATTCTCTTAAACAAGGCTGGATGATGTTTACCAATGAAACACATGTGGGCGCCATGCTGTAAATTTCCCTATGTTTACAATTTCAAATCCCTATGTTAAAACCTTTTATAGGCATTATGAACTTATATCTAACTAGTAGTGCTTATAACCTAGAAATATTATGTGTACCGTAGAGTATCAAACTCAGGTCAAAAACAAATTCTAGGCATTTTCTCAAGGTGGGAGCAGACTCTTGATTACATACTTCATAGTAAAGAACTGGTATCTGCCACTTTCAAATATCCTGTGTAGTGTAAATTCACTGTTAAGGATATTTCGGAACTTGTTTTATCCATGCGGGGACATACAAATGATTACGCATATTCCTGACTCTTAGTCAGGGGATAAAATGCTTGCCACATCATAATCTGTAACTTGGAACTATAGTGCTAAATTTTAGTGCAATCCTTTTGTTAACAGATTAATAACCACTCCATATGAGTGATGAACATATAATCATAGCATAAAGTATTGCTAGGGAAATGTCATGTTTGACAATATAAATTCAAGAGCAAAGGAAGTAAACGCGTGATCGAAAGGAATGTTCAGATAGGATTCAATCCGCATCACCTCACCGTAGTAGGAACAGAAGCGAAGATTGATGTGAATAAATTGCTTGCAATATTCAGAAGACTGGACCATGCAGCATAAGATATTCTAATAAATACACTCCGAATAATAGCAGTCATTGGCAAAATATATCACAGCGGTTACTATCCCCATGTGCTGTACGCAGTGGGGGAAAACAATGTATGTTTTACTTTATGGATTAACCCCTGAAGAAAATTCAAAAACCTAGGCTCCCTGCATCATCATTATGATTAATTATTATGTATTATTATCGTGTACTTGATATCAGAGAAATGGACATGTATGTTTTTTTTTTCTGTTATGAGAATTTTCTCTGTTCTGATTGTTACTTTTTACTGTTGGAATATACATTGTAATGTTGCCCCTGGGGAGTAGAGGATGTTGATGTAAGAATCCTTGAGCATGTCATAAGGTGAACCGTATGGTCATTAGCCTTGGCCTAATGCTGATCATAGCGAAGGAATGAAGATGCGGCATTAGAAACCACAGAGATTCTGTATAGGCTATTCTCTTCTAGAATGAGAGATACAATATCAACAAGTTGGATGGACAGAATGACTTCACTCATCTAATAGTCCCAGTAACAACAGAACATAAAATAAAGTGAGAAAATACCTTAGTCAGTTAGTTAGTTAGTTAGTTAGCTAGTCGCGGTTCCAATTTCACAGCAACGGGTCGTCCCCATTATGCTCCGTTCCTGTGCCAGTGAATATCACACAAAACGCTCACCACTGCCCAATGTGAAAAGTGGAAAAGACAGGAGTCTCGACAAACAACAGCCCGCACAGATACACTGTGCATAATGCAGCCGCCAGAATGTCAGCAGAATAGTCCCCCACGAAACATCCAGTTTATCTCTGATGGAATCGGCAGTCATTTTTCCATCTGGATGTTTTCTAGATGTTCACCCACACAGTCCATGAAAATACAGTTTATCGTCAATGGCAGTGGTAGTCAACCAGAAGCCCAGCAACCACGCATTTCTGCATAAGGCAAAAACCGGTCAACTCTGGGACATAGCCAGCTGCCATCGCTCCGAACACACAGTCACGTTCCAAAAAACCTCGGGCAGATTCAAAAGCATTGTACACGAAATACCTTACTCACTATTAAGAGTCAGAATGGTTCTACTCAGCAATGAGGGACAGTGGAATGTGGACACCCACTCCTTTCCCCTTCTCCCCTTGTTATTTTGTATTTTTGTTTGTAATTGTGTTGTAAACCTTTTATCATAAAACAGTAGGTTAATGCTCGTGTTGTATTCTTGTCATCCCTTTTCTATAGAAGAGAAGCAAGTGGTGGTTGAATCTGGTGGGACTATATCACTAAAACTGGATCTTGGGTCAACAGCCAGAAGGTGAATGTCCTAACCATAGTCTGGATCTAGCAATAACTCAATGTTTACTGCTGCGCTCAATAGCTCCATAGCGAGCAACAGAAAATTTGAAGACAGCTGACTGGGTGAGTGATTAAGTCCTATTTCAGTAGGAATATCCAGGATGGACTTCAAGATCTAATAATCTACAAAGATGAAGATCAACAGAGTAACTAACAACGTGTAGCGTCAGCTTTACTCCTGAGAAGTACCACCTGAAGCCTTATCATTCAACCAAATCAGTGAAACTATGGGACAATCCTACTACAAGTTACTAAAACTAACAACAGTGAGTAACCTTCAACTGTTGGTTGGATTACCAAGTTAATATTCAACAATGGATAAGTCTTCGATAGAACGTCTCACAGCTGCAACAGTTAAACATAAAGATTCAGCTATTCAACGCCAAGTTCCAGCTATGAACACCAACTCAAACAAATGGGAGAAGACACTGAACCACATAAGCCAATACAACCAAGGTACAAACTTAATATCCCCTGAAACATAACTACGAAACCAGATTACCTCAAGGTTCCAAAACCTGAACACCATCAGATAAAAGACCATAGGAAAGCAACTAAATGCCTCTACATCAGCAACAAGAGAAATCATCTAATTGTTTGCAACCCTGTTACTGTGCTGGATTATTCATCTGTGGATATATGTAGGTTCAGATCAATTGTGGCCATAGTCACAGATACTACCATGAGATGCCTCTCAGTCATATAAAGTTCTACACTGGACTAGATAACAACGACTAATTCCTTGCCGGTCCAATGTCAGCCTAAATGCCATGGATTATAGACTCTCGATTAGGTGGGTGAAACCTTTGTGTAAGCCAATTTGGTATTCGGATATTAGAAGCCGAGAAGCTGAATGGACGTCAACTTTTCATTAGACCTGATGATAAAGGGAATTACCTTCTGCAAATGCTTAAGTGGAAATCCTGAAGTATGACCAACGTGAGGCACCAAATTTCACAAAAAGGGCACCGAGCCTAAGACAACAGAATATTCGTGATTCTAGCCGCAACGGAGGGGATATATGGTGTGTGATTTTTCAATTCCTGGATTATGGAGTATAAAATAGTCACCAGCCAATTACCAGTGGATAAATATTAGGAACATAACTGAGTGCATTAATTCAGTACCCAGATAATGGGAAAAGGATCTAATCTACAGCAAAGATGAACTCTTAACCGCACACCAGGAGATAAATGACTCTATTAATTAGTTTAAATAGTAGTACAAAATGCTGTTTACATATTGGTTTCTTCTGAAGGTAACAGGTCAGTAGTTTTTTTTAAGGGTATATATGTATAGTATGTTGACACCAACTCATTATTTTTAAAAATGAGTAAATTGTAAAAGGTGTCAGAAACAAATGTTTATATGTTGGGGTTCTATATACTTTGATCATTATTTGCCTTAATTATGAGGGAAAATGAAAGTAGACCCAATTTGTGGTTGTTGTGTTGTTTGTAATAACCTGATTTTTTTCTGGGGTCACTGGGTACTATATTGTAATAATGCAATTCATCCCATGCCTGTCTGAAAATGCATAGTGTTCATTACACATGTATATGTAATTGCAGATCTTGATTCATACTTGAACTGTTTGTCCAAAATTTGTTGATGTGTACATCAAGTAAATGTGGTGTTCATCAGTGGTTGTTTATGTGTTGTGAACAATCAATATCCTTCTAGCACTAGTAAATTTACAGGGTGATGAAATGGGAAAGGAAACCTACACACAGATGCCATGGTTTCAAGGATTGAACTGTGTTCTCCTGGGGTTTGTGGTAAATATCCCTGATCACCCTGCATTCTAACAAGTGACCAGAGAATCAGTAAACCCCCTTGACACTTTTAACATAATATTCTCATAAAATAAAATTCCACATCCCACATGTGGGGTCCCGCCCGGTACGGACTTCACCTAGTAGGGGAGTAGTCCGTGAATTAAAACTGATGGTAAACATCACAATTCGTGTATTATTGTGGGTATATGAATTCAGGGAAAACCTCTCGCATGTAAACCAAGTCACTTCAGAATGTTATAGTGTTAGTAACAAACCTAATCACTCATAAGTATGAGCTGAGTCAAGTGTTATGTGAACCCATAATGGCTCAGATAAATATAGGTTTTTTTGGTACAAAACTGTTCACTGGTAATATCTTGATTCTGGTAGATGCATCATGTAGTTGGTTGTTGGGTATGAGATATTTTTTTAAACTCATATTTTATATCTTATTGATGGGAAACTAAGTCCTGTAATGAACCTCCAGTAGTAAGGTCTCTGGGATGGTAAACTCACATAAGATAGGTAATTCAGTGAATGCTTAGAATTCATAGTCATTCCCATTTGATGTTTGAAGTATGGTTCTGATACTCTGGTATTCTCTTTAAATGGTTTAAAAGTGGTGTAGTCATGAACACACTACTATATTATGTATCCATAAGGCTTATGTTCCTACATATGAATCATGTGTTAATTAACTATTTTGTCATTGATTATCATTGTATTTTCATGCTTGATCTGCTTGTATAATTCATGTAATATTGAAAAATTACCAAGGCAGCAGAGAGTGATAGACAATTTTATAGATAATTAGGACAGATAAGTTAATAATCCAATAAATTTTTTTTAAGGGAAAAATTTAATCAACAAATGATGATTCAGTAGGGCAGTAAATAATACCTGAGAGATGAATTAAACCAGGGGAAAATAGCAGTAACTAAAGTAAATGAACAAATGGTAAGTCCAAAACCACCACTTGCAAAAATGTAGACATGGTTAATGGAAGGGAAGGAATATTGTAAGAATTTGCAGTATTTAGGGGCACCCTAATTTAATCCTTTTTTTCATATGACATAACATGTTCTACAACACCGGTAGTAAAGTAAAGTGAATAACTGATGGATACTTAGGAAGAAAAGCCATATAGACACTTATGCTAGACCACCGGTGATATGAGTAGTTATTAATAACTAACTCAGAGGGCCCATTTGTTAATGAGGGTCAAAACCAAAATATTCACCTGGTGATGTAAGTGAAACTGATCAACTCACTTACTGACCCAAAAGAATATAAGGTGTTTCTTTAAATTATCCACCCCGATTCCATTAATTAATGGTAGCGGAAACAGACCATATAAATATGTAAAAGGTATAATTAAAGAATTAACTTAAGAAATTGGAATTTCAAATGAACTTCAGGAGATACCGGGAAAAATCTGTGCTAATCTCTAGTAAGAGACTAAACATTTCAGAAATTGGCTCCTTAACTTTGAAATTTACAGTTTAACCCCACTAAGTGAAATGTTCACTATGAGAAGTCCTCATCAAAAAGAGGAGTGAAACAGCTTTTTAGTTAGTGATTAGCTTACGTAAAGTTTGTTCATAATTGCCTAACTAACATTAATATTCTCATAAGGGAAGAATTAAAAAGGGCAAAATAAGTAGTACAATAGAGGCGCGCGACTCAATTGTATTTTCTTTAAAACCAACCGAGTAACTAAATTCTAGATAATTCTCGAAGCCTACTAATAGGTAGATGAATCAGAAATCAATCGCAAGGCGAAACAGATTTCTACATCTCATTTCGGATTGGATGATATGCCAGCATTACATATGTGAAAGCAGATCCAGACTGACAGAGATGAACTGCAATAACTGATACGACTCAGAGAAGCAACAATTAAATAAACAACACTTAAAATAGATGCTGTTTATAGATAGGACGAACCTCGTGACGTAAAGAGAGAGGAAACGCCTAAGACCTATACAGCGAACCCATGCTAGAAAATGGAATATAGCTGTGTAAGAGCCAAGCAAATTAGAGCAAATAGCTGAAAAATTGCTTGATGTTTACTAGATTTTAGGAATTTCAATCAGGAATCCGGCTAGTAAAATTAATATAACAGTTCAGAGGATAGACGGTTATCAATCTCAAATAAATCCAGTTTCCACGTACTAAACGGAGGAAAACAAAACTGGAGAGAAAATTTAAGAGTACCTTACCTGTTACCTTGAGGAACAACTCAGGAAATGCCAGTATGAGAGGGATCTACATATGTACCAGTAATTTTACAAAGGACAAGTAACCCACATCCATAACTGGAAAGTGAACCAACAACTTGATTGTCTGGAAGACTATAAACAGGAACCATAAAAGGGGCTTTTAACTTCTCACTGAACTGATTATATCAAGTAGAAGTAGGAGACAGTACGTCTGAACCTACATAACAATGTATGTTGCTAAGTTGAAAATAGTCTAAAACCTGGAGGGAGGTAGACGACGATCAATGTACGCCAAGCGACGCAAAATTGCTCGTAATTCAACACCAAAGCAACTCATACAGAGTGAAACTCAAACACATCAGGTTAGAATTACTAAAAAGGATTCTAGCGTAATATAGATCTCGATTAGAAGGAAAAGCACACAGAGTAAGCTAAGAATTAACTCAGTCTGACAGATTCATGTTATCCGTAATATTCGGTCCAGAACGGAAATCTAGAAAAGTTGGACCTTTGTTTACTTGTTAGACGAGATTCTCCGGGAAAACCCGCAAGAGAAATGGGAACACCACTCTAATCAGTAGTTACTAAAACTGATCGGGAAAAATCCAATACCTCGACTAATAACCCAAACACGTGATGTGTTGGATGAAAATGTATTCAACAGGAACCATCTTTAGCTTCCTTTAAATATCAGATCTATAGTTAAAACAAACGTCTAACTTACAGGGATACTAGGTGAGTCAATGTAAAGACGGAAATTGTAGAGTACCACTTGACCATTTATTTTCTAAAAGAAATAAATGGCTTCAGTGGGGGAGGCGTGTGATATAATAAAACGTCCTTACCCTTTCCTAGCATTGACTCACTTAAAAATAAACAACCCCTTACAATTACTGTTTAAGTATCTTGCTTACTGCATTAGTAGGAAATAAAACAGCGATAGACTGACCGTGGCACAGCTTAATTTAGTTGGCTTTATTTTGGCTCGCGTACCTGGCCAAGACCGGCGAGGTTGAAAACAAAGACTAAAGTAGCCATTTTAGTTCAGACAATCAAAGGAAGCAGACATGTAAAAGTTTCCCCGTGTCGGAAAAAGGCAATTTTGCCTTAAAACCATCATCCTCTAAAGCTATTGGTATGTTATATCTACATTATTAAGATGTATTTATGTATTACATAGACCAGTATGTTTAATTAAGAATTAGTTAGAATAATAAGTCAAAAATTCTCTTAAACCAGGCTGGATGATGTTTACCAATGAAACACATGTGGGCGCCACGCTGTAAATTTCCCTATGTTTACAATTTCAAATCCCTATGTTAAAACCTTTTATAGGCATTATGAACTTATATCTAACTAGTAGTGCTTATAACCTAGAAATATTATGTGTACCGTAGAGTATCAAACTCAGGTCAAAAACACATTCTAGGCATTTTCTCAAGGTGGGAGCAGACTCTTGATTACATACTTCATAGTAAAGAACTGGTATCTGCCACTTTCAAATATCCTGTGTAGTGTAAATTCACTGCTAAGGATATTTCGGAACTTGTTTTATCCATGCAGGGACATACAAATGATTACGCATATTCCTGACTCTTAGTCAGGGGATAAAATGCTTGCCACATCATAATCTGTAACTTGGAACTATAGTGCTAAATTTTAGTGCAATCCTTTTGTTAACAGATTAATAACCACTCCATATGAGGGATGAACATATAATCATTTCATAAAATATTGCTAGGGAAATGCCATGTTTGAGAATATAAATTCAAGAGCAAAGGAAGTAAACGCGTGATCGAAATGAATGTTCGGATAGGATTCAATCCGCATCACCTCACCGTAGTAGGAACAGAATCGAAGATTGATGTGAATACATTGCTTTGCAATATTCAGAAGACTAAACCATGCAACATAAGATATTCTAATAAATACACTCCGAATAATAGCAGTCATTGGCAAAATATATCACAGCGGTTACTATCCCCATGTGCTGTACGCAGTGGGGGAAAACAATGAATGTTTTAGTTTATGGATTAACCCTGAAGAAAATTCAAAAACCTAGTCTCCCTGCATCATCATTATGATTAATTATTATGTATGATTATCATGTACTTGATATCAGAGAAATGGACATGTATGTTTTTTTTGTTGGAATTTTCTATGTTCTGATTGTTACATTTTACTGTGGGAATATACATTGTAATGTTGCCCCTTGGGATTAAAGGATGTTGATGTAAGAATCCTTGAGCATGTCAGTACACAAGAAAAGGTGAACCGTATGGTCATTAGCCTTGGCCTAATGCTGATCATAGCGAAGGAATGAAGACGCGGCATTAGAAATCACAGAGATTCTGTATAGGCTATTCTCTTCTAGAATGAGAGATACAATATCAACAAGTTGGATGGACAGAATGACTTCACTCATCTAATAGTCCCAGTAACAACAGAACATAAAATAAAGTGAGAAAATAACTTACTCACTATTAAGAGTCAGAATGGCTCTACTCAGCAATGAGGGACAGTGGAACGTGGACACCCACTCCTTTCCCCTTCTCCCCTTGTTGTTTTGTATTTTTGTTTGTAATTGTGTTGTAAACCTTTTATCATAACACAGTAGGTTAATGCTCGTGTTGTATTCTTGTCATCCCTTTTCTATAGAAGAGAAGCAAGTGGTGGTTGAATCTGGTGGGACTATATCACTTAAACTGGATCCTTGGTCAACAGCCAGAAGGTGAATGTCCTAACCATAGTCTGGATCTACCAATACCTCAATGTTTACTGCTGAGCTCAATAGCTCCATAGCGAGCAACAGAAAATTTGAAGACAGCTGACTGGGTGAGTGATTAAGTCCTATTTCAGTAGGAATATCCAGGATGGACTTCAAGATCTAATAATCTACAAAGATGAAGATCAACAGAGTAACTAACAACGTGTAGCGTCTGCTTTACTCCTGAGAAGTACCACCTGAAGCCTTATCATTCAACCAAATCAGTGAAACTATGGGACAATCCTACTGCAAGTTACTAAAACTAACAACAGTGAGTAACCTTCAACTGTTGGTTGGATTACCAAGTTAATATTCAACAATGGATACGTTTTCGATAGAATGTCTCACAGCTGCAACAGTTAAACATAAAGATTCAGCTATTCAACGCCAAGTTCTAGCTATGAACTCCAACTCAAACAAATGCGAGAAGACACTGAACCACATAAGCCAATACAACCAAGGTACAACTTAATATCCCCTGAAACATAACTACGAAACCAGATTACCTCAAGGTTCCAAAACCTGAACACCATCAGATAAAAGACCATAGGAAAGCAACTAAATGCCTCTACATCAGCAACAAGAGAAATCATTTAATTGTTTGCAACCCTGTTACTGTGCTGGATTATTCATCTGTGGATATATGTAGGTACAGATCAATTGTGGCCATAGTCACAGATACTACCATGAGATGCCTCTCAGTCATATAAAGTTCTACACTGGACTAGATAACAACGACTAATTCCTTGCCGGTCCAATGTCAGCCTAAATGCCATGGATTATAGACTCGCGACTAGGTGGGTGAAACCTTTGTGTAAGCCAATTTGGTATTCGGATATTAGAAGCCGAGAAGCTGAATGGACGTCAACTTTTCATCAGACCTGATGATAAAGGGAATTACCTTCTGCAAAAGCTTAAGTGGAAATCCTGAAGTATGACCAACCTGAGGCACCAAATTTCACAAAAAGGGCACCGAGCCTAAGGCAACAGAATATTCGTGATTCTAGCCGCAACGGAGGGGATATATGGTGTGTGATTTTTCAATTCCTGGATTATGGAGTATAAAATAGTCACCAGCCAATTACCAGTGGATAAATATAAGGAACATAACTGAGTGCATTAATTCGGTACCCAGATAATGGGAAAAGGATCTAATCTACAGCAAAGATGAACTCTTAACCGCACACCAGTAGATAAATGACTCTATTGATTAGTTTAATTAGTAGTACAAAATGCTGTTTACATGTTGGTTTCTTCTGAAGGTAACAGGTCAGTAGTTTTTTTTTAAGGGTATATATGTATAGTATGTTGACACCAACTCATTTTTTTAAATGAGTAAATTGTAAAAGGTGTCAGAAACAAATGTTTATATGTTGGGGTTCTATATACTTTGATCATTATTTGCCTTAATTATGAGGGAAAATGAAAGTAGACCCAATTTGTGGTTGTTGTGTTGTTTGTAATAACCTGATTTTTTTCTGGGGTCACTGGGTACTATATTGTAATAATGCAATTCATCCCATGCCTGTCTGAAAATGCATAGTGTTCAATACACATATATATGTAACTGCAGATCTTGATTCATACTTGAACTGTTTGTCCAAAATTTGTTGATGTGTACATCAAGTAAATGTGATGTTCATCAGATGTTGTTTATGTGTTGTGAACAATCAATATCCTTCTAGCACTATATTAAATTTACAGGGTGATGAAGTGGGAAAGGAAACCTACACACACATGCCATGGTTTCAAGGATTGAACTGTGTTCTCCTGGGGTTTGTGGTAAATATCCCTGATCACCCTGCATTCTAACAAGTGACCAGAGAATCAATAAACCCCCTAGACGCTTTTAACATAATATTCTCATAAAATAAAATTCCACATTCCAGAAATCTCCAGAACAAAAATTTTTTGTTGGGTGGACATAATGATAAGGTTATATGCTAAATCTCATAATTTTCCATCAGTTGGTTACTGAGATAAGGAATTTTATATTGGGGCAGAAAAAAGTAAGCAGACTATAGCTATAACTGGGGCACTGATTGAACTCCACATAGACACAGTCTGTGATGGTTGCCTGAAATTTGAAACGCCTGTATTATCTTCAACACCGAGCTATACTTCTAGTTTCTGGCATAAGGCACGCTGAAAGTAACAATTTATATAGCCATTTAAGGCGACTATCACTTCGAAAGCCGTTCCTGTTTAATAAAACAAAATTAGTAAACAAAATTATATCTCAAAATAACCCAGACTGTCTTCTGCCGTTGATCAAATCCCATGCAATGAACACCAAGCACTTAAATGCATTACCTGTTATAAAGCCTAGATTGCACTTATACAAAACATGTTTTGAGTATTCTGGTGCTCACTTATGGAATGACCATCATCCAGATCTCTACACACTCAACGGAAATCTCTTTTAAGACTTACTCCATACCGACTATATGCCTTCATAAGCCACCTACTGGTACCAGTTTTCATTACCGTTAAAATAAATATAAGATGTGAACATCGTAAATCTAATATATATATATATATATATATATATATATATATATATATATATATATATATATATATATATATATATATATAGAGAGAGAGAGAGAGAGAGAGAGAGAGAACGGATAATATTCCTGCTCTTCAGGTGGCGCTAGGTGTCTCATGCGCATGCGAAGCTCATAAAAAAATGGCGACGGTACTTAGGGTGTGTGTGTGTGTGTGTTTGTGTGTGTGTGTGTGTTTTTTTTTTTTTTCAACTAGCTCATCCCTGCACAGTGGTTGCAATAACAGTGTCCTCGGTTTTTAACAGTCCAATGAGATCGTTATTTAATGCACGTATAAGAATACCCTCTAAAAGTACTGAGATGTATTGGCCATCATAACCCGTAGATCTAGGAAGGGAAAATCCCAACTGCCCCTACCAGTGGTAAAGGTTGGGACACAAGCCCAGGTGTGGCAAACGCGGCTCTGGGGATGGAAGGTCAACAGTGAAAAGTGACTACTCTGCAGGGGAGAAGGGGTGGGGAATGGGGAGGGGGTATAAACTCATTAACGGTTATTAGTGTTTATTCAGATAGAGTTAACATCAATTGGAAACAAAAAGATGTCATAGTAATCCTTTATTACTTTAGTGTCGTCCCTGGAGTGAGGGGAATCAACACCCACATTTTTATTAACCCAATATTATTTCCCTAGAGAAACCACCAGAATCCGTCTACAAAACTCCGTCAGTTAATGGACACCTTCTCTCTCTCTCTCTCTCTCTCTCTCTCTCTCTCTCTCTCTCTCTCTCTCTCTCTCTCTCTCTCTCTCTCTCTCTCTCTCTCTCTCTCTCTATCACTGCTGTAAAATGCCCCCTCTCATTCTTCCCTAACGCAACATACTCAACAACTCTAGCTTCTAAAAATTAATAATAATTAATTTATTAAAAGAAAAGTGTAATGTATGTGAGAATCGTATGCGAATAATGTGTGACTTATTCTATAATGTGTGTAGAATCGGACCCTCAGATCAATAGCACAGTCAGTTCATCCTTGCAAGGACACACCACAGCACGTTACGTCAGCACAAAACCACCTCACCCGGTAATGTATCTCTCCTGCCCGACATTGACTTTCTTCTGTAGCTACCTGGTAATCCATCTACCCGATCATTTGAAATAGATACAGTTTAATTCACTACTGATCATGGACCGGTTGCACACTGCACATTATAAGTCCCTATAGTTCTTAAACTGTACAAATCTATGTACTGTGAAAATTAGTATCACTGTTGTTGGAAATAGACTTGAACCTATCTATTGTCTATAGTGTCTAAATTACAATATCCTTGTAATATTTCCGTGGAATCTACCACACCATGTGAATGTTACATTTAACGTCCTCGTGTAGTTACTAATGTTCGTATGAGGTGTGGTGTCTCAACAAGCATCACCCATCCTAGGTGACCCTTAACACACTGGTATCGTTAAGTCGTTTCGCTCATCTCAGCCCTGTTCCGGTGGACCCACCTGATCATGGGCCCAGCCCAAACATTATGGAACAACTTTCTTCTTTGACGTTATTCATTTTCTGTAAGAAAAACATTTACTGTCCAACTGGTGTTCCTCCCAATCGTAGTAAACTTTCCTCAAAACTCGTGTAGAGCTTCTTCGTAACTGGCAGGGAACCATTTAGAGAAATAATACACCGGGTGAAAGCATCAGTCACTGATCCTACCAGCTGAGTGTAGGCCTACAGCCTTGCTCAGCTATATATCAGTGAACTAAACTCTGTCATGGAGCAGATGAGCTTATCACCTAGGTCCGAATCAGGTTATGACAAGGAAAGACCAATAAACAGAGTGCAGAACCCCAGTGGGCACCCCTTTGAAAGATCCCACTATTGGACACTTTCCCCATCTCCCAACCCAATTTTAAATCTCTCCAAATATCACCCCGCTACACTATTCTCACTAGCAGAGCTAATTTTCACTTCACTACTCTATTCTCAACTAGCAGAGCTAATTATCACTTCACTACTCTAGCTAGTTTTACCAAGGCTACTGCCTATATTAATTAGGTCTAAATATACTATCTATAATACCTTATGCAACACCGCATCACTCCTGGATTGCATCTACAGCTTGCCATAAAGACATATGTTATTTAATGTTAATTAAATCTAACACAATAGATGCTCTCCGAATTTCCTAACAGCGGTACATAAAACATGTCTGCTTAAGTCAACGTTCCTGTCTACACTACGGTACACAAATCTTGTTGTTGTCAAAGAGCCGGGAGTGTTCCAGTGAAGTTCTTTGAAGTCAATTCATCAAATGTTCCAGGGGCAGATTATCCATTTCAGAAATCTCTTAGCTCCCCTTTTTTAATCAATGCAAAAATTGTCCCCCTTGTTTCATCATCCAAAACAAGGTAGCGAGTTCCTGCATTGTCCCAATCGGGTCCCAATAACAAGTCTACAATTTTCTTCCAAGCCGACTGCATTGATTGATCTTACCGACTCCCTGTCGTAAACAACTTGTAGTTGCGAATCAAACTGTCCTTGGTATTGTTATCATTTGATTGTAAAATTACAGTGATTTTCACGACATAGGCCCCCTCTTAAGAGAGTAGTCCATCTCACTCTTTTCCACTGTAAGTTCGATCCAGATGATTTATTCGTCCTCATCAGGAGCTGGGTTTTCTTGAGAGAAAATCCGCTCCAACATTTTCCTCCCCATGTATATACTCCACTGTGAAATTTTAGGGTTGAAGTAACAACGACCAACGCATCAAACGGGCGTTGAGCTTCTGAGAAGTAGCCAGGAACATCAGGGGCTGATGATCCGACTGGACCCGAAACTGAACTCCATACAAATAGGGCTAGAAATTTTGCACGGCCCATACGAGAGACAAGCATTCTCTCTCGACGGTCGAATATTCCTCTCAGCCTGGAAATGTTTCTTGCTTGCGTATGCCACAGATTTCAAAACCGAAGAATCGTCTCTCCCTTCCTGCAACAGAGCTTCCCCAATCCCAATCCCACTCGCATCCGTTCTCAACGCAAATGGTTTGGAAAGGTCAGGGAGCTGTAACACAGGTTTGCTGACCAAGGCCTCCTTTAATTGACTCTAGGCAGTCTCACATTCTGGTGTCCAAATGATTTGGTCCGGGAATCCCTTTTTTAAGGTTTCCGTCAATGGAGCTCCCATTTCAGTAAAATGTGGGATACATTTTTGGTAAAACCCACATAACGAGAGAAAGGATCTCACATCCTTCTCGATTTGGCCTTGGTGCATTTATGATTTTTTCTAGGTTATTCTGCTCTGCGACAATTTGTCCTGGAGTAATGGTGTGACCCAGAAATTCCAGAGTCTGGTAACCAATCATGCACTTGGTTAGACGAGCTGTACACCCTGCTTCCTTGAGTCTATTAAACACTCTCTCCAAGGATTGCAAATGGTCATCCAAGCTGTCACTGGAAATCAGAATATCATCCATGAATGATACAATGGACTGATCCTGTAAGGGATCTAGTAAAGTCCTCATCATGCGCGTAAACACACTAGGTGCATTGCTGAGTCCAAAGGGCATGACCTTGAATTCGTAGTGTCTACTGGGTGTACTGAAAGCCAACAGTGGTCGAATCTCCGGTTTGACTGGTATCTGATAGTACCCCCGACTCAGATCCACCTTTGAAAAGTACCGAGCCTTATGGAGCCTAGCGAATAATTGAGTTGGATTCGGCAAAGGTTCCACCTGAAATTGTGTATGACTGTTCAGAAGTCGGTAATCTATACACAACCGGTGTTCTCCACTTGGTTTGCGTAACAAAACTACCCCCGCATTGTATGGGGATGTGGAGGGCGCAATCACGTCGTCCTCCAGCAGTTTCTGTATTTCCTCTTCCAGGGCCTTTTCTTTAGAGAATGGCACTGGTTAAACCTTTTGGCGAACAGGCTCCTGTGTGGTCAAAGTCATCTCGAACTCAACCAACCTCGTTCGCCCTGATTTATCAGTCAATATCTCCTTATGAGACTCGAGAACCTGGGTAATCTTTTCCCTCTCCTGTGAAGTCAGATCAGGGTTCACTTGCACATCCCTATAGGTTTCCTGGTGTACCAAGGGATATTCCCTGTCCTCGTTGGTTCCCACTTCTGTCTCCACTGCAACTGCCATTGCCATGGGGTGAGCTGCTTTGTCTCCGGGTCTCTCCTCGTATTTCCGCAAGAGATTGATATGGAAAATCTTCGACTTTCCCCGGATCCGGATCTGATAGTTGGTTCTGGATATCACCCTTTCCACGGGAAATGGTCCTTTCCAGCCTATCTCCAGTTTGTTGTTTCCCGTTGGGAGTAGCAACAAAACTTTGTCTCCCACCTCTAGAGATCTGTCTTTAGACCTACGGTTGTAGTAAGCCGCATGTCTTTTTCTGGCCTTTTTCAAGTTTTGATTTGCCAGAGTCCATCCCTTGTGGAGTTTTTCTTTCAGTTCCTCCACATAATTGTAAGAAGAGATCACTTCTTCTGACGTCCCCTCTTCAGTCCAACTCCTCAACATTGCTTCCAACGGACCTTTGATTGGACGACCAAACAGCAACGTAACGGGTGGTAGTCCTGTTGAGCCATGAGGAACTTCCCGATAAGCAAAGAGTGCTTCTGGGATATATTCATCCCACCTATCAGGTTTTTCCTGTGCCAGTTTCCGGAGCATTTTCATCAACGTGCCGTTGAAACGCTCCACTTGTCCATTGGCTTGAGGGTGGTAAGGGCTGGTATGTATGTGGTTAGAGTGGAACACCCTAAATACCTCCTCCATGAGTTTTCCACAAAACTGGGACCCATTATCCGTCAGAATTTGATCAGGAAAGCCTAATCTGGTAAAGGCCTCCATCAGTGCGTCCGCCACTCGTTTCGAGTCATTCGTGGTCAACGGTATGGCTTCACCCCACATTGTACAGCAATCCACCATTGTGAGAATATACATGTTCCTCTTCCTAGTCCTAGGAAGTGGACCCACGATATCGATGTCTACCCTCTCGAAAGGAGAGTTCATGATGGGCATCTCACCCAAGATCACCGGTGCTGTCCAGTGTTTTGGTGCCACCCTCTGGCACTCAGGGCATGACTTCACATACCGACGCACATCATCTGTCATTCCCGGCCAATAGTAATGGCAGGAAATTCGCTGCAAGGTGGCGGCAATACCCATGTGTCCACTAAAGGAGATGGTATGCCCCATATGAAGAATCTGGGACCGGTGAGCCTTCGGGACGACCAACTGACCGTATAGGTTGTCTCCCCTTCCTGCTCTCCGTAGAGTATCCTATTCTTCATGTAGTACTGTCCCCGTTCTGGTGGATCAGCACTTCTCTGCAGCTTTTTGTAGCAAGGACTAAAATAGCATCCTCACTCTGGGCAGTTCGTAGCTCCCCCGGCAGTGGGTTAGTCACAATTGCTTCTGCCTCTTCCGTTCTCGTCTGAGAGCGAGTCTGTATTGCTCCCATATGGATTGGCTCCCTGGGTATTCCCAGAAAGACATACCGGAAACCGAGGATTACGGGAAAAATGGGATCGGTCAATACAGCGGCCTTGATTGTGCCGGTGACATACCTTGACCGAATCTCCACGTTAGCAATGGGCAACTTCATGGCCACAGCACTCTTCTGTGCAGGCTGTATCTCCATGGTCTCACCTGTGAATTGTTCTGGGTGTACCAGATCCGCAGAAATCACGGCCTCCCCGTCCAGTCCTGTGTCGTATAAACACTCCACTTGACGACCGTTAACCTCTACCAATTCCACTACAGTTGGTTTTTCCTGGTCTGGAGTCTCTTCCTCGGCCTCGACCTGTTCGGTGGGGTACACCTTAGGTTTCCCGGGGCACACGACGAATTTAGAGTCTCCTGACATTCCCCTGCAGTCAATAGCATTGTGCGTGTTTGACTTGCATTGTTTGCACCATTTCCCTGTCCTAGATTTTCTAGTGCCGGACTTGAATGAGCTCTCCTGGTGGCGAGCTTCCTTGTTGACCTTGGCATTTTCGGTGACAACCTCCTTGGAAGTCACTTGACATGCTGCGAAGTGAGGGCTCTTAGCCTTCGATTTGCAGTCCCTCGTATTGTGAGAGGGTGACTTACAAATTGAACACCACTTCTCCGACCACGGTCGTTTTGGTGTATAGCTTGAAGTGCTCTTGCTTCCCTCCTTCGTCTTCTCTGAACTATCCTCTGAAGTTTTTACATAAGGTTCTCTCCTTTTGGTTCCTGAGATTTTGGCTTTCTTCTTGTCATGTTTATCCTGACTTTTGGTGTTGGTTGAAAGGTTTTCCCCTGCCTCATCATGTACCTCGACGAACCGTTCTGCTAATTTTGTTACGAGGACAATACGTTAAGCCCCTTGCTTCTTCAGCTGGTCGACCACCATGAGCTCTTCCAGACTCTCATAGTCATGTGCGAACCCAGCCAAATCTATCCACTTATGGAGATAGGATATTAGACGCAAACTGTAGCCGGCACACAACTCCCCCGGTTCTCGTTTCGCTGCTCGAAATTTTTTTCCGGTAGGTATGTGACGTTACCTCGAATCGTTTCAGCAGAACCGTTTTCAACTCGTCATAATTGTTCTCATGTCCTGGTGGCAGGCGAGAATAAACCTCGCAGCCAGTCCCGCGTAATCCCTGGGAAAGCTTAAGACACCACTTGTCACTGTCCAGACCCATAGCAACCGACATGGCATCGAAGCGTTGAAGGTACTGGTCAATATTCTCTTTGTCCTCCTCGTAGATCGCTAGAGGGAACTTCATAGCATGATAACTATGCCCACCTACTGGTGTTGAGCCAGGGAGAGAGGAACCTCCCACTGCTCCCCCAGTTTCTCCACAAGATTGCCTCTTAAGATCGAGTTCCCGAATTCGGTACTCGTGCTCCCTTTTCTGAGCTTCGTGTTCCCCTTCCAATCTCTTAGCAGCCTGGTCAGCTTCCAGTTTCTTAGCAACTTGTTCTGCTTCCAATTTCTTAGCAGGCTGTTCTGCTTCAAATTTCTTAGCAGCCTGTTCTGCTTCAAGTTTCTTAGCAGCCTGTTCTGCTTCCAATTTCTTAGCAGTCTGTTCTGCTTCAAGTTCCAACCTTCTAGTGGCTTGCTCAGCCTCTATCCTCTTAGTTTCTAACTCCATTTTCTCAATTCAAATTCTGCCTTCCGATCTTCCCTTTCTGCTTGACGATACTCTCTCTCCACCTCCTGTATGTAATCTGTTAGTGCAGAACCCGACAAGCCCATTTCTTCCCCCTTTGCCCTTAGTTCTGCCGTAGTTAGTTTAGGAGTGGCCATTTTTCAGAGAGTTAAGTTAGCAGATTGAGTACAATTTAACTGCAAACCAATATATAGATATATGAATAAGTACAATAAATCTATATATTTAATAACACACAGCACACCACAACACAATCACTCAGTGACAAGAGTAGAATCAGGACCACAGAACTATGCAGACGTGTGAAGTGTGAACAGGTAAGATATGTGTCTTAACCCCTATCCACATTCACTCTAGCTGGATTCTCTCTAATATTATATCTCCGTCCTGTAACTGAAGATCCCGTATCAAAAGACCCCGTTGTCAGGAGATCCCGCTGTCAACAGACCCCGTTTACGAAAGATCCCGCTGTCCAAAGATCACGTTTACGAGCCCCCAATAAATGTCGTAGTAATCCTTTATTACTTCAGTGTCGTCCCTGGAGTGAGAGGAATCAACACCCACATTTTTATTAATCCAATATTATTATCCAAGAGAAACCACCAGAATCCGTCTACAAAACTCCGTCAGTTAATGGACACCTCCTTCTCTCTCTCTCTCTCTCTCTCTCTCTCTCTCTCTCTCTCTCTCTCTCTCTCTATCACTGCTGTACCATGCCCCCTCTCATTCTTCCCCAACGCAACATACTCAACAACTCTAGCTTCTAAAAATTAATAACAATTAATTTATTAAAAGAAAAGTGTAATGTATGTGAGAAGCGTATGCGAAGAATGTGTGACGTGTTCTATAATGTGTGTAGAATCGGACCCTCAGATCAATAGCACAGTCAGTTCATCCTTGCAAGGACACACCACAGCACGTTAGGTCAGCACAAAACCACCTCACCCGGTAATGTATCTCTCCTGCCCGACATTGACTTTCTTCTGTAGCTACCTGGTAATCCATCTACCTGATCATTTGAAATAGATACAGTTTAATTCACTACTGATCATGGACCGGTTGTACACTGCACATTATAAGTCCCTATAGTTCTTAAACTGTACAAATCTCTGTACTGTGAAAATTAGTATCACTGTTGTTGGAAATAGACTTGATCCTATCTATTGTCTATGGTGTCTAAATTACAATATCCTTGTAATATTTCTCTGGAATCTACCACACCATGTGAATTTTACATTTAACGTCCTCGTGTAGTTACTAATGTTCGTATGAGGTGTGGTGTCTCAACAAGCATCACCCATCCTAGGTGACCCTTAACACACTGGTATCGTTAAGTGGTTTCGCTCATCTGAGCCCTGTTCCGGTGGACCCACCTGATAATGGGCCCAGCCCAAACATTATGGAACAACTTTCTTCTTTGACGTTATTCATTTTCCGTAAGAAAAACATTTACTGTCCAACTTTGTGTTCTTCCCAATCGTAGTAAACTTTCCTTAAAACTCGTGTAGAGCTTCTTTGTAACTTGCAGGGAACCTGTTAGAGAAATAATACACCGGGTGAAAGCATCAGTCACTGATCCTACCAGCTGAGTGTAGGCCTACAGCCTTGCTCGGCTATATATCAGTGAACTAAACTCTGTCATAGAACAGATGAGCTTATCACTAGGTCAGAATCAGGTTATGACAAGGAAAGACCAATAAACAGAGTGCAGAACCCCAGTGGGCACCCCTTTAAAAGATCCCACTATTGGACACTTTCCCCATCTCCCAATCCAATCTTAAATCTCTCCAAATATCACCCCTCTACACTGTTCTCACTAGCAGAGCTAATTCTCACTTCACTACTCTATTCTCAACTAGCAGAGCTAATCATCACTTCACTACTCTAGCTAGTTTTACCAAGGCTACTGCCTATATTAATTAGGTCTAAATATACTATCTATAATACCTTATGCAACACCGCATCACTCCTGGATGGCATCGACAGCTTGCCATAAAGACATATGTTATTTAATGTTAATTAAATCTAACACAATAGATGCTCTCCGAATTTCCTAACAGCGGTACATAAAACACGTCAGCTCAAGTCAACGTTCCTGTCTACACTACGGTACACAAGTCTTGTTTTTGTCAAAGCGCCGGGAGTGTTCCAGTGAAGTTCTTTGAAGTCATTGCATCAAATGTTCCAGGGGCAGATTATCCATTTCAGAAATCTCTTAGCTCCCCTTTTTTAATCAATGCAAAAATGGCACCCCTTGTTTCATCATCCAAAACAAGGTGGCGAGTTCCTGCATTGTCCCAATAGGGTCCCAATAACAAGTCTACAATTGTCTTCCAAGCAGACTGCATTGATTGATCTTACCGACTCCCTGTCGTAAACAACTTGTAGTTGCGAATCAAACTGTCCTTGGTATTGTTATCATCTGATTGTAAAATTACAGTGATTTTCACGACAATAGATATAAATAGTATGCACATATATGCACCAACAAAAATATTTTAATGCAATAGGAAAATAAGAATGCCTGATGTAGTGAGGGATTATGGTTTAGGAGCATACACTGAAAGCGGAGAGAAACTCATAGAAAGGTCAAATGTAAATTATAGGATAAATTGAAACACCTGATTTAAACATCATACGAGACGACTTTACACATGGTAAAGCCACAATAAGAAAACAGTTAACAAAATTGACTAATATTTATTAATAAGAGATTTAGAAATACGTTAATAAATGTTAAGGCAATGTCTGGTGTTGACTGTACACTTGATCACGTACCACTATGTGGACAAATAAATGTACGATTGAAGAGAGGTAAAAAAATCAAATGTGACAGTGAAAAATAAGTACAATGCAATAGCTAAAATCATCCCGCCATCTCACGCGATCACCAGAGTCGTGAGTCAGCTCAGTGTTCTTGTCTCAACCATACCACGTAGCCAAGCTAACCAGGTATTTTCTTCTCTGCTTCCCTCTTGTTTTCTACCTCTCAATCTCACCAGCTGTCTTTAATTTCTCCAATTTATTTATTCTCATAGCAGTATAATAGCTAAAATACAGAGTATAAATGAAAAATAGGAAATGCTAATAGATTCTATGCATCAAACGGGTACAGAAATGCGACCGTAGAGAAATCACAGCAACAACAAAAACTAAGAAAACATGAATGATTGACTGTCACGAAATGGCTGGAGGTTGTCGACCCTAATGATCAAAGGCTAGAGATCGGCGGTCTATACCGCTACAACTTGTTTGTTGTGAGAACGGGTCCCCGATCAAACAGGATCGGAACTCTTTGAAATACGGAGAACGGGTCCCCGATAAAACACGATCGGAACTTTTTGAAATACGGTGAACGTAGGTCCCGAGAGAAACGGGAAAACGATATCAACTAGAATTGTCTATATCAAAGGAGATTGTCGGCATGTTTTTGTACAAGGATCAAAAGTCATGCTCAGTCTTGGTAGACTTAGATGGATAGGACATCTTAGGAGGATGGATGATGGCAGAATACCAAAGGACATCTTTTTTGGTGAATTACAGATGGGTAAGAGATCTCAGGGTCGGCCTCTACTACGATACAAAGATGTGTGTAAGCGACACATGAGTGATACAGGCATTGATAATGCACAGTGAGAGCAAGTCGCCGCTGAACATGTTGCATGGAGGGCAAAGATCAGAAATAGAATAAAGACAAAGGAGAAAATGATTGCAGATAAGTCACACACCAAGCGTGTAAGACGTAAGATGGTGCATGCTGGTGGAAATAACCACATGTTCACATGCACCCAATGTGAACGCACATTTACAGCGCGAATTGGCCTTACCAGTCACATTCGCTACCGCCATCGCTATCTCTTTTTTTCCCGGCCCTAATTTCCACGTTTATGGATCTGGCATTTACGTTTAAATCAATCTCGTCTAATGAAACACGTTCACTGGAGTGCTCACTGCTGTCCGACTCACTCTCCTGACTGTCACTGTCCTCACTGTCAGAATCACTGTCTTATGTTACATCTGCTTTTATGTGCATCCGCTCCTGGAAATCTAGCACTTATTGGTATTTTCTCATAGATGTCATGGTTGTCTTTGGATATGGTGCCACTCTGTTTATTTTTAATTTGGAGAAAAAAAGTAAACGAATTTACTTTGTTAGGTAAACTAAAACGTGAAATGCAACATATTAAAAAATACACAATTTAGTCAAAGTTAAGTTGAGTTGAGCTAAGAACCAACATCACTGCACTCAGGAAATTCCCATTCGTGCTCCGTCCCCTCGATCAACGCACGGCGAAGAGTCATACTTGTAATCGTTTCCACCTCTACCCGACTGAAAGTTCTCCTGGTCTTACCACTCAAATTTGAGATTGTTCCGGAACCCCTGCCGATTCCCCGCCATATCATTCTTTCCACAAACGGGTTCTCAGTCTGACCCTCCGCCTTCTACACCTGTTCCCACAGGCGCTTTACCACCTAACATTTGTGTATAGGTAATCTAGCATCAAGAGTTATATTACTTGTAAGCCTATCAACCTGTTTATTCCCCCGCACTCCCGCATGGCCAGGGCAAACAATCCTTACAATTCTCACAAACCCTGAATTCTGAAGCGAAACATACCTGTCTCCACCTTGCTAAGCATACTCCTTGAGACCTTAATGAATACAATGTGTGTTATAAAGATAAATGTCTATAGACATATGAGAGGAAATTTAGTAACATTATACAAACAATATCAAGAACACAACAACATATTTAGGTGTAATCTTGCAGTGGTGGGATAGAAATGTCGCTATGCTAATAGCAAATTAACAAACACATTGTGTTTAAGTTCGACAGTGTCCAGATGCATATGTTGGCTCCATCACTGAAAAGTCGTTGGTGGTCGCTGAATGGGAGCATAACCCTCTGACACCACTTCCAAAGCCAAATTAAAATCATACTCACCTAAATAGATATGGATCGTTGCACATGTGTCAAAGCTGTGGAGAAGGTGGTGGTGGGTACATCACAAGCGCACCTAGACAGATGGGGATTGCTCCCTAGGGGACTGGAGAGTTATCGGCCAGGAATGGACATGTGGACAAATGAGGGGACTCTGGCTCATTGTGTCATTGAAGGATTTCAGAGCAAGCATGAAACGGTGAATGTGACGTTGGATCTAGAGCATAAGGATAAGTGTGACTTTCTGACGTGTACGCTTCGGGATACGTAGATCTATTACTGGATCGTTAACTGGATTGCAAAGTTTCTATACGGACGTACTGTCAATCTTCGTTGGGCAATTAATGAAAAGATATTTAGAATTACACAGCGAAAGATGATTCTTGAAAGCTTTCCGTCGTGACTTGGAAAGGTGTCTGCACACTAGTCGATAATTTATATTCCAGCAAGCTTATGGAGAGTTTACTTAGTCATTCCAGTCGGCATGGCACTTCATTATGATGTAATCATTAGAAGTATCAATTTCCAGTGCTTTAGAATAATACCTTTTACAGTTTTAGTTTAGTTTAGTTTAGTTTACCTTATACAGCTTATACAGTTTTACAACTGGTATGAATGTATTAATCGTACAGAAAAGAGATAATCAATGGAAATAAATATAACATGTTAACGTTTTCTCAGTTTTCAGTAAATGAAGCAATCTTTAAGAAACACATAAGCAAGAACATTTAACACCGCAGTCTGATATACGTGCCTATTGAAAAGCATAGAAATCCCAACGCCAAGGAAGAATATGATGACTGCAGTCTGAATGCCAATGATAACGCTTGTCACATGAATCTTTTGATCCAAAACCTCAATGAACTGGCCAAGATCATCTTTATCTCGAATACCAAAGAACATATGGTTAAGTAGCATTAGTGACTGCAGAATGGACAGGCCAGTGGTCAGACGTCGAACCTGTGGAGAGCGGTTAGGGCGCAGATTAATAAATAACAAACTTGTTACTGCACAATATTTATATTAATGTATGACCTCCGGTGTTAAGATGCTGACAGTCAGTCACATTGATACACTGCTGAAAATCATTAGTTTAGTTTAGTTTAGTTTAATTTATTTTAGTTTAGTTTAGTTTAGCTTAGTTTAGTTTAGTCGATGGATGGATCAACATCACAGCACACAGATGTAACCAATAAGTGCTCCGTTCTACTCCTAACCCAATCCTGAGTCCGGAGAATCTCAGCTCAGTGCACGAACTCCTTAGCACCGGCGAGGATCCTGAAATACTTTGGGTAGATTTTTAACTCGAAATTTTGCCCGGGCAGCGCCGTCATGCTACTCTTTTTTCGATTTCCAAATACCAATGGATTTTTTACGTGCGCAACAATACACACAGGCGTCCGATCTCACTACCGAGAGACCAGGGGAAATGCTATTCGAAGTCCACGTGAAAAAATCCCAGTCCTCACCGGGGCTTGAACACGCGACCTCCAGCACTCGAGGAAAATCAATATCTGTCGGCAGTTTACGCTCTACAACTTAGTTTCTCTTCAAACATATTTGCCGCTTTGTATATCCGTGAAATGTCAAAATTGTAAATATTTCCAGTTCTCTTTTTCACAGCCAGTACGCCAAAGAAAAAAAAAATGAGCTGTTTATTGATGACTTAATGACGCACATTGTCTATGAGATATTTTCGACATTTCATTTCAACCTCATGATAAAGTATTTGTTTATGTAGTAGGATCGCTTAATTTCTTAGTATTTTCACCGGAATCATATAGCCTTGAACCGACATTTTTGAATAACAAACCTCAGAATGTCTTAGTCGAGGTAGATGTCTTGTAAATTGCTCAAGGCCAGCACAACAAACGCCTATTCACAGCGCTAAGTCTAAAGTCGGAAAAAAAAACGTCGACAGGGTCGACTTTATTGCACCGGGTTTTTGTTTTAAAGTCCCATATGGCCCGGTCTCTTTCCGCAACTCGGAAAGCGTCACACAAAGCACGAATTCCGTAGCTCCAGCGACGACCCACAGGAGTCTCCGAAAAAAATTCACTCGTGAGCGCTAAGACTGCTGCCACTTGCGATATTACCTTTTAGATGGTGTTGTAGAAAAGCACCTTCAGGTGATTTTAACGCATTTGGTCCTTGGATGATACAAATGTGCACTTTAGTAAAGTATATTATATCATATGCAGTAAATGTATGCAATATACACCAGTGCTAAATCTATTTGATTCTTCGGTTATTCTCACAAGTCATTAATTTATTATCATAAAGCACTGCATAAAGACATGATACCCTTGCACTTTACCCGTGTAAACTTGTTGTAGGGTGTCTTTGCTACAATGCCAAACCACAGATGCTCATTGCGAATGTCGTTCTGACCTTTTTCCACTATTTTCACAGACCAATTTGAAGCATATGTTTTCTCCTGTAATGAAACAACACAAGACAGCATGAAACACAGACACTAAATGCGTAGTTGTACCATATGTGCAATTTTAAACGTCTCTCCTTATTCTTCTTCCTCATCTTCTTCTGCTTGTTATTCTAATCTTCTTCTTCTATTTCTTTCTTTTGTTTTTTTGTTTTTTCATTCTTTCTTTCTTCTTAAGTAATTGGCGTTTGCTGAAGCTACAGAGTTCGTGCTCTGACCGACGCTTTCGGCAGGTCGAACCGCTGAAAGAGACCGAACCATGTGGGATAAAACCCGGTGCAATGAAGTCGACCCTCTTGCTGTTTAAATGTGTATTTTTAGTGACTGCAGTGTTTGTAAATATTGTCCGTCCAAGTTTTTGTATTTACCTATTATGTTGCATGAACTTTACAGAGGGTTAATACAAAACTTGGAGCGGCATGGGAATAGAAGACAGGACAAGGGAACAGCAGACAGGACAGTATGCCCTTGAACAGACAGGACAGTATACTCTTGGACTGGACTACGTAAGACAGCAGTCGTAAATAGACGGACCGACCCTTAGTTCACGGACAGGACACGGCCCAATACTGCGACGCAGTACTGACCGCGAGTGGCCTCAGACGACACGAGAGTAAATATCACGTGATAGGGAACCCAGAGCGAAAGCTTTGGAGAGACGAGACTGGGCTTTGGATGAGGAAGGACGTGTCTGTATGTTTACTTGAGATAGTGACTTGTATAACCGATCTGAGTGTTTGCTAGCGCTGAGATGTATTTGAGATCCGACTGCGTGTGCGCTCGTTATGTGAGCAAAGATATTGTGATTTGAGCGGATGAGTGCAGTGCTGAGAACTAAACATTATGATATTGTATATTTCGGCTGTTCACTATTAATTGACGGCTCTCTGGCCGAGGGGTTACACCACTTTCTTCGTAATCTCGTTTATCACGCAGAGTCTCGGAGCGGTTCGTCCCCCGCTGGTGACTTGCGGGATAACTGAGCCGGCCGCTCAGAAAGCAATGGCAAACTACTGAGCGTGATCTTGAAAAGAGATCAACAGACAGCTGAAAGATGCTGCTGCTGACAGCGATGTCCTGTGAAAGGATATGCGAATTAAAAAAAAAAAAAAAATTATTTACATAATTTAAATTAATTACATATATTGATCATGTTTAACAAAGTTGACTAACTTTTGTATACATGTCAGTTACTTGTCGAGTCATAGACAAAGGAGCAACGTGAGACTGACAATGACGTAGCAGTCAACCGCGGCATTTTCGCCTGTTCGTGATTCCTGGGCAAGTTGACGTTCAGTAATTTGCTATTGCTTTCTGAACGGCCGGCATCCATACCATTTCATAAAATACCGATACTGCTGTGTTTCGAACGCTGGTATACGGGGTTACAAGCTGCGCCCATAACTTCTTCCCCACGGAGACGACACTGCACAGTCATTAAATAAAATACACCATATAGATTACGAATGCACTTGAACAAGGCTTAGTTATTTACACCCAACTAACTAACTCATAACTCATTCACGGGTGGTGTACCTGCACGCCGGGGATTTCTGCCTGAAGCCGATCTATGCCTGGCCCCACACCGATCCAGTTGTTGAACGGACACATCCACGATTCGTTAGTTTGCATATTCTGTACATACAACGAACTGAGAAACCTACAAAAGATAAACGCATATAAATTGTACATTTTGTTGGATTTTATCTCGACACACTCGCACTTAGTCTCTCTCTCTCTCTCTCTCTCTCTCTCTCTCTCTCTCTCTCTCTCTCTCTTCTCTCTCTCTCTCATATATATATATATATATATATATATATATATATATATATATATATATAGTTTTGTTTAGTCGATGGATAAACATCACAGCACACAGATGTAACCCATAAGTGCTCCGTTCTCCTCTTAACTCAAACATGAGTCTGGAGAAACTCAGCTCAGTGCACGAAATCCGTAGCACCGGCGAGGATCCTTAAATACTTTGGATAGATTTTTAACTCGAAATTTTTCAAAGCCTTTTAGGCTACTCTTTTTCGATTTACAACTGCCACGGGATTTTTTACGTGCGCAACAATACACACGGGCGTCCGATCTCACTACCCAGAGACCAGGGGAAATTTTATTACTAAAGGTTCACTAGAAAAAAAAACCGGTATCACCGGGGCTTGAACACGAGATCTCCGGCACTCGAGGCGGACACCATACCTCGAGACCACGCAGCCCCCTATATATATATCCCGCTCCCTGGCCGAGGAGTTAAGCAGTTTTCTCCGTTAACCCCGAATACTCTCGTGGTTGACATGAGCGCACGAGAATTAGAAGTGGTTCGAGTCGCGTCAGTGACTTTTGAGAGTATGGAGCCGGTCGCTCAGAAAGTCGTGGCGTGCTGATGAGCGTAATCTAGCCTAGGAATCAACATCCAGCTGAAAGATATCCTGAAACAGGATGGAAACGCGGGAAAAAAAAAAAAAAAAATATATATATATATATATATATATATATATATATATATATATATATATATATATATATATATATATATATATATATATATATATATATGTTAGTCAGGTCTTAGTCAGATATGACTGAGCTACCGTATAACAGTAGACGGTACTACCTGGTTTCTGTTAGCGCCGAACGTTGGGCGGCGCTTACCAAACCCGACACCCCACATTGTGCCAACGGCTTCGGGCGGAAGAGCGCAATTGGGAGGGTACAAGCCTTACCCTGGTGCGAGGAAATGCAAGCTAAAGACAAAATTGTCATGGCAGGGCAGACCAGGCCTTAAGCCTTGGTTGGCGACTGGTCTAGGATCGAAGCTCCGACAGGCGGACAGTTAGAGCATTGCTTTGCTGATCCGGCAGCTTCTGCAGCTTGTCTTGTTCCAGATGTAGGGGTGTTACCTTTCCTCTGGAGTGAACTAGGCAGGCCGAGAGAGGGATCATGCTGCATGGGCAACACATGATCTCTATATTTTAGCCCAGGCTTTGTGCTATGGAGAGGCAATAACTCCATCCCTGGTCTTAACTGGTCTCGGAATCAAAGCGAGAGGCAACTGTTACGGGTTATAAGTCCTTGTCAGTTGGCGTAGACATGGGGCGCCACGCGTTGCCTCTGACGGTGGGAGACACCTATAGGTGTCACTGATCAGCTACCGCCCGCCTCAAGCTGGGCAGCCCCCAGCCAATTGGGTGCTGATCCGCCACAGCCTGCCTGCTTCAATGGGTGCTTGGGGCTAGGACAAAATCTGAATCGCAGGCTGTAAAACCAATGCACCAGGTACAAACAAAAATATAAATAGAAACCTCAAGCTACGGCTTGCAACCTGGAACGTGAGAACCATGTGTCCAGGATTTTCCACTGACTTGACCAATATTGACGATGTGAGAAAAACGGCTGTGATTGATGCCGAACTCAATCGTCTTAGCATTGATATTGCTGGCCTGCAGGAGACTCGCCTCGCTGAGGAAGGGTCACTCAGGGAAAACAACTACACCTTTTTCTGGAAGGGTAAAGGGCAGGCAGAAAAAAGGCAACACGGTGTGGGCTTTGCAGTGAAGAATTCGCTACTGGGAATGATTGAAATTCCAGCAGGAGGAAATGAAAGACTATTATCCCTGCGCTTGGCAACCTCTTGTGGGTTTGCCACCATTATTACTGCATATGCACCGACACTCGATTCCTCTGATGATGTGAAGGATTTGTTCTATGAGGAGTTAGACTCTGAGATCAAGGCAGTTCCAAAATCCGACTACATTTATATGCTCGGTGATTTCAATGCTCGTGTGGGCAAGGACTCGAGTTCATGGCCAGTGTGCCTTGGAAAATACAACATCGGTCGCATGAATGAAAATGGGCAAAGGCTGCTGGAGCATTGCACCAGTAATGACCTATGTATTACAAACTCTTTTTTTAAAACAAAAGAGATGCATAAGGTCACATGGAAACATCCAAGATCCGGCCATTGGCACCAGCTGGACTTCATCATCACACGGAGACAACATCTGAACCATATATCATTGACTCGTAGTTACCACAGTGCTGACTGTGATACGGATCATTCTTTGGTTGTTGCAAGGGTTAGACTGAGACCAAAGAGAATCTACACAGCTAAACACAAATCTAGCCCCAGGATTAATATTATTAACACTCATGATCCTGAAAAGTGCTTTCAGTTTCAACAGCAACTTGAAGACGCTTTCACTGATACACCAGAAAATTGTACAGTAATTGATAAATGGAATAAACTTAAGGAAACTCTTTGTAAAACTGCCGTAAAGGTTTACGGCACTGTGGATCATAAGAGGCAGGACTGGTTTGCGGCCAACAGCGAGACTCTGCAGCCCTTGATTGATAAGAAGAAGAAAGCTCTCTTAAGAAACAAGGAAAGACCAACGCGTAACACTCTGAGTGAGCTAAGGCAAGCTAGGAAGGATGTGCAAAAGGCTACCAGGCAGTGTGCAAATGATTATTGGATCAAGTTATGTGAGTCCATTCAAATCGCAAGTGATAAGGGAGACATAAGAAGCATGTATGAAGGAATAAAGAAAGCCTGTGGTCCAGTGATCAAAAGAAGTGCACCATTGAAAACCTTGACTGGAGAAGTCATCACTGATAAGAAACAGCAGATGGACAGATGGGTAGAGCACTATTTGGAGCTTTACTCAAGTGAGACCAAACTAGCGGATAATGCCCTCAACGCCATAGAGGCACTACCAACTCTTGACCACCTGGACACACTTCCCACCATAACAGAAGTTAAGTGTGCTATAAATGAACTTGCATCTGGCAAGGCTCCAGGTAAGGATGGGATTCCAATAGAGGTTATCAGGAGTGGGCAAGACACACTCACTATACAGATCCACCAGCTAATAGAGCTATGCTGGCGTGAAGGACAAGTCCCACAGGATTTCAAAGATTCAAGCATCATAACACTGTACAAGAACAAGGGCGATCGGAGCGACTGCAACAACTATAGGGGTATCTCACTTCTGTGTATTGTTGGAAAGGTATTTGCCAGAATTGTTCTGCGCAGACTTCAAGTCCTAGGAGATCAAGTCTACCCCGAATCACAGTGTGGCTTTCGACAGAACCGGTCTACCACTGATATGATATTCTCATTGCGACAAATGCAAGAAAAATGCCGTGAACAGAATCAACCACTGTTTATTGCCTTCATCGACCTCACAAAGGCATTTGATTTGGTCAGTCGTGAGGGTCTGTTCAAGGCACTAAAGAAGATTGGCTGCCCACCAACTCTTCTGTCCATTGTGGAATCGTTCCACACAGGCATGAAGGGTATAATCAAGTTTGATGGTGCAACTTCTGAAGAATTTGAAATCAAGAGTGGAGTTAAGCAAGGTTGTGTACTAGCTCCCACCCTCTTTGGAATATACTTTTCACTTCTACTGAAATATGCATTTCGTGATCAGGATGGTGGTATATACATTCACTCACGCTCAGATGGCGGCCTCTAATATGCGCAGAGATTGAAGGCTAAGACCAAAATTAGGAGGGTACTGATCAGAGAGTTGCTTTTTGCAGATGATGCTGCAGTTACGACCCACTCTGAGGAAGAATTGCAATGTCTACTATCTGCATTCTCCAATGCTTGTTCTGAATTTGGTTTAACAATTAGCAAAAAGAAGACACAGAGTGCACATGGGGTACCATCAATCTTTATTGACGACGCCGAACTAGAGATAGTAGACCATTTTACATATCTAGGATCGGTGGTAAATAGCAAATTATCCCTAGATCAGGAAATCAACATCCGGATTGGTAAGGCAGCAACAACAATGAACAGGTTAAGAAAAAGAGTCTGGGAGAACAGGAAGCTTACTGCCAAAACAAAAGTCCTTGTCTATCAAGCCTGTGTCCTTAGTACTCTTCTCTATGGCAGTGAAACCTGGACAACTTACTCACACCAAGAGAACAATTTAAACAGCTTTCATATGCGGTGTCTGCGAAGAATTCTTGGTATTAAGTGGCAAGACAAAATCACAAATACTGAAGTATTGGAAAGATCAGGTTGTGTGACAGTTTATTCCATGCTCAGTCTTCGTAGACTTAGATGGATAGGACATCTTAGGCGGATGGATGATGGTAGAATACCAAAGGATATCTTTTTTGGTGAATTACAGATGGGTAAGAGATCTCAGGGTCGGCCTCTACTACGATACAAAGATGTGTGTAAGCGGGACATGATTGATACAGGCATTGATAATGCAC